>CM051262.1:28363089-28763089 GCA_027921565.1 Artemia sinica
AACAAGATAACAATATTCTATAAATCTAAGAACATTACATGATAAGAAAATTATATTTTTATTTAGGGATAAAACTTGCCATATATACTTTGACCAAAATTTGTATACCTAAGATTAATTCTGATTCTATATTCGGAGCTGGCCTTATACAATTACTATATTTTAGTCACTAAAAACCGTCACATGGGTGACGGTCCATTAATAGCCTCAGTAGTAGCAACCATCAATGAACTTAAACAATATTTTTATGAAAATGTCAGGGTATTCCCGAGGATTTTGGTTTGGGAGGGGGGGGGGGGGGTAGCTATAGGAAAGGACTTTTGTCCGGTCACTGCGCTGTATTTTGTTAGGATGTCATTTTTCAGGCTTTCTTGTGACACTACTCCAAATATGAGTCCAAAATACACAATAAAATAATCCGAGCTAATTATCTGTTTAGGTGCAATTACATATTTTTTTTTTGCTCACTTCTATTTTTCGTTTTTTCACACTTTTTATGCCAAAGATTTGAATTCTCCTATAGCTTAACTTCCCCCAAGAATCTAAATAAAGAAAGAATACTTTCTTTCTGATTTTTTTACCTTCAATGGTATTTTTTACCTTCAACTTCTCAGATACCGAGGATAATATATCTTGGAATCTTTGTTTGACAAAATTCTATATTTCTAAGCAGGCATCGTTTTTTTTGGGGGGGGGGGAGGGGGAAGGGAGCGGGCAGTTTCTCCCCAAAATTTTTGAGAAAAATTATTATATAGCCCATGCCCCTTGATTCTCCGGATGGAGACCCCTCTCACCCCCCCCCCCCCCCCAATAAAAGGCTGGAGCTGTATTTTGTTGTCAGTAAAGTGCAAATTATGTTCTGGTCTTGAGGGGGTGTGGGGTTGTCATCCCTACTCATGTTAATTTTTACTTGTTTTGAGTTTGAATCGGTTATTTATTGTAATTTCTGTTCGTTTTGGGTTTAATTCATTTATTGACGGTGATTTGTGGCAGGTTTTCGCTTGGAAAATTATTTGAATTTATTTCTATCCATTTTTGGCTTAATGAGGCTCTTTACTATTCTTTGACAAACTTGTTTTGTGGAAAAAGTTTTTTAAATTAATTTCTGTTCATTTTTTATTGACATAGTCTCTTTTCATAGAAAATTATTTGATATCTATTTTTTCTATTAAGACTCCATGGTTTTTACTTTGAAGATTATTTGACTTTATTTCTGCTCATTTTGGTTTAATGAGGCTCTTTACTTATCTTTAAAAACCTGTTCCGTACGTTTCCCATTAACAGATACTATCTGTAAGTAATTAAATAAAGAAAAACACGTTTTTTCAACGGAAAGTAGGGAGCAACATCAAACCTTATAACGAACAGAAATTATGACGTATTTGAAAGGGGTTGCCTCCTCCTCAACACCTCGCTCTTTACGCCAAAGTTGTGTTTTTTTTATAGAATTTTAAAACAAAGATTATTATTTTTCTAATCAAACGGCGATTGTGTTTCAGGAATCCTTCTTAAAGAATTAGAACAAAAAGATAAAACTTTAGCGTAAAGAGCAAGGTCTTGTGGAAGGGGCAACTCTTTTCATATATGTAATAATTTCTGTTCGTTTTAAGTTTTGATGTAGCTCCATACTTTCAGTTGAAAAAACTCGTTTTTTTTAAATTTAATTTCTGATCGTTTTTAAATAATAACGGGAAATCCGGCTCTCTCCATCAAAAACTCCGGTACTTGTGTATTATACGCCACTCACTCAAGTTTAAGATGTGTAAAAATCGAGAATAAACCAGTTGCTTCGTTAGTTTAGAAAACAAATTTGGGCTATATATTTGCACATTAGGGGGGGGGGGGTAAAGTAAAGCGGGTACGCATATGCAAATGTGTTAGGTACAATTATTCTTCATATCATGAAGTAACACTTGCTTGCTTTCTTGCTTCCAAATCATATATTTCCCCTCTATTCTATTCTGTCATATATATATATATATTATATATATATATATATATATATATATATATATATATATATATATATATATATATATATATATATATATATATATATATATATATATATGTATATATATATATATATATATATATATATATATATATATATATATTATATATATAATATATATATATATATATATATATATATATATATATATATATATATATATATATATATATATATATATATATATATATATATATATATATATATATATATATATATATATATATATATATATATATATATATATATTATATTATATATATAAATATATAATATATATATATGAATATTCTATTATATATTTGCCCCATTAAAAAAACAAAAAAACATTTGAATTCTTTAGTTTCATTAACATAAAATTGTATATATTGTATTTATTTAAAAACCAAAAACGAACAAGAATTAATTAAAAAAAAGACCTTACTTGAGGTTTGAGAGAATTAAAATTGAATACTAAAATTTACTGATTTCATGACCGGCGAAAGACTACTGAGAGCCTTATAAATTAGTTTTTTGTTCTACAGGGTACTTAAGAGCAGAAGCACCCTTCTGCTCTTAAGCGTGTGTTGTTGCGTTGATTTTGTGGTTATAGTGAAGAGTTAGTTTGTTTTTCTTCTTCAAAATTCTATAAATTAAGGGAAATATAATGAGTCAGTTTATTTGAACCAATATTTCAGATTTATTTTGCATAAATTGCGAAGCAATATTTTTTGTTCATTTCAAGTTTCATCTTCGTTCTTTACGTTCATCGGGAAAAAAATCATCTTTAATTAATTGTCTTTAAGACCGATTATGACCCCTTATCTATGGAACCGCAGCCAATTTGCTTTTCATTATATGGAGGGGGGATCCTAAAATTTTCCCCAAATTTCTGGGCACATCAATTTTTTTTTTTTTTTTTTTTTTTTTTTTTTTTTTTTTTTTTTTTTTTTTTTTTTTTTTTTTTTTTTTTTTTTTTTTTTTATTGGCCCCCAAAAGAAATTCTTGCTTTTATGTCTGCTTAGATGGATACTAGGCGCTGAAAATGGATCTCATCACAAAAGAATTGACACCCCCCCAACCTATAAACCTGTATAGATCAAGAATACTCTATCCCTTATAAGGAGTATTTTTTAGATATTTTAAAAGGAACGTTTTAGGTGAACCATTGGGTGAAAACAAAAATTACCCACGATTACAGTCAATAAAGTTAGGCAGGATCAGCTTTCAAAATTAATACTTAGCCTACTAATACTGTATCTAAGTCAAGCTCGTTCAATAGATGCGCGGCACTAGTGTGACTGGTACAAAACCTGAGAAAGACTGGGGATTGAGAGTATTTGCAATATTTAAAAAGAGTGTAAACCATACGTCTTGATTTTGTCCTGTTGGATGGGTTTCTGAGCAGGTGTAGCGTGTCTTTTCTTTTGGTCTTCATGCTGAATTAACATTTGAGTCGGGGCCGATTCCGTTCTCCGTCTCCAAGGATCTAGCTGGGGCGGAATACAATGGCTGCTTCCCCAGCTTTGGCCATTCTGAGAAGGAGCTTGGACCTAGGTAAGAACATACAAGATCAGAACTATCATTTTATCCTCATTTTCGATTCTATTGAAAATTAGTGTATTAGGCAGAGACTTGAATAGATTGTAAAATCAACGGAAACTCAACTAAACAATATAATTGGACAACTAGACCTCCAGTGCCAAGGCTTTACAAGTTAGTGTTACAAAGAGCAACACAAGTTACAATGTTTATTAGGTTGGGAGCCCTGTAAAGGCACGGACATATTAAAAGCTATATCCCCAAGCAAATTTAGTTGAGGTTCCACGGGCTATACTTAAGGATAAGGATGACAAAATATACCTGTTCCAAAACAGAGGTTCAATCGAGCACTGAAACTAGATGCAATAACTACGCATTTTGACCAATTTTTTTTCTAGTTTTGGTAGTTTTGGTAGCGACTCTGATTAAGTGTAGATAGCCCTCACACCCCCCCCCCCTTACATAGAAGTAAGATTGGCAGCAACTCCGCCATTTTTGTAGTCACATGATGGGTATGATTTAAATGCCCTCCCACCCCTCCTCCATACACAGGGCAGATTAATCCCTGATCCTCCAAAAAGACAAGTTAGGACAATAGATGTTACCTCTAATCAAGATTGGCTCAGATTGGACAACCTCTTTCGATAGATGTCCAGATTATAAAAGTTTAGGAAGCCCTTCAAACCTAGAGGTTGACCAGGGTTCTGTGGAAACCAACTTTCAAATATACCCACTCACCGAGGCAGAAGCATAACATTACTTAAAACTTTTCTTCTGAATGACCTGAGCTTGCTTAGAAAACCGGAGAATTTTTCTATTTTCCCATCTTTTTATGCTTTTTCTGTGTTTTTCAATGTAAACAGATGCAAAAGCAAATCAAGAACAAAAATTAATTAAGGTAGATGAATAAAGCTGAACCTTGTGTTATGTTGAAACATCAAAAAAAACAATTTGACGACAGAACAAAAAAAAAAAAAAACACGCCGAAAACTTGCACAGAGAATAAAATAAACCTTTAACTTAGACAAATTACACACGCGAAGCCGTTTTCAAATAGCACTCGTTACTTTCATGAAGGATTGCCTCTTCAAAAAACAAACAAAATTTAGCATTTATATATGTTCAACACGCAATTTTACTGAACACTTTTATAATGTTATACCAGAGGGAAAAAGAGACGTTACTGTTCAATAATTTCGTGGTAAAAAAAATAGCTTCAATTTCATTGTTTTACATCTGTGACGTATTTTCGCAAACCGATCGCAATATTTCTTAAGCATATGCAAGAAAGGAAAGCATAGTCTACATATAAACAGTTCGTGGTAACGAACTGTAAGTAAGGAGCGGCTCGGCCCAATAGTAACCGCTACTCTAAAAGAAGGAATTTTTGATAGCAATTATAACATAAAAAAAATGGACTTTTATGCTAATTCCAACTTCTATGCACAAAAGGTTTAATGTTATCCATCAAAAGCTACGAGCCTGAAATTTTTTTTTTACCAAATTTACAGAAAAAGGGGGTACTCCCAAACAGTCAAGTAATTTTAATGAAAATCACACCATCAGATTCAGCATATCATAGAACCCTACAATAGAGATTTCAAGCTCATATCTACAAAACGTGGGATTGTATATTTTTTACCTGAAGAAAGATAACGGATGCATGTTACATTTTTTTTTTCAGGGGTGATCGTATCAATCCCAATAGTCGCAAGAGATTGGGGGGGGGGAATTCTCATTCGAAACAAAATTAAAAGTTCTAGTGCTATTTTAAAGTGGCCAAAAAGATCGGAGGGTAACTAGCCCCCTCTTCCACGCCCTTTTTTCCCCAAAAGACATCCGATCAAAATTTTGAGACAGCCATTTGGCTCAGTATATTTTTAGAGGTCCAATAACTATGCCTCTGAGAAAGACATGACCCGCACAACCTCCGGGGAAAGGGCCATAAATATGCAATTTGCCCAGTGTTTGCGTATAGTATATGTTACTGGGAAATATACGGCAATTTCCTGCGGGGGTGGGGTGATTTTCCATTGAGAGAATTTTTCAGAATTTATATACGAAATTCTTTTTATTTGTTTTATTTCTCTTCGGCTGTTCAATTTTACTACGGATTTCCCGCGGGGTGAATTTTCAGATGGAAATTTTCCGTGAGAGGAACTTTCCATTGCAAAGGGGGGGGGGGGGGATTTTCAGGAAAGCTTCCCACAGAGGGAGGATTTCCGGTATGACTTAAAAAACAATCAGAAATTCAATAAAAAAAAACAAGGTTTTTTTTTTTTTTAAATGAAAGTAAGGAGAATTTTCCAGTGGCTGTGAAAATTTTCAAAGGGGATTTCGGGGGAAATTGTTCACCGATAGGGGAGGCATATTCCCTGTCATCATTTGAAAGACGATCAGAAATTAGATTTAAAATAAAAGCTGTTTCAATTGCAAGTAATGAGAAACATTACAACTAAAAAACGAACCGGAATTATTTCGTATATGAAGGGAGTCTGCCCCCTCCTCAATCCCTCACTCTTTACTCTAAAGTTTGACTTTTTGCCCCCATTCTTAAGAACGACTCCACACAAGTGCCGTTTAATCGAAATAAGAAGCACTAAAAAACTTCAGAGTAAAAAGAAAGGGATTGGGGCAGGGGCAGCCTTTCTCCTCAAATACAGAATAATTCTTATTTGTTTTAAGTTTTAATGTTGCTCCTTACTTGCAGTTCAAAATCTTGTTATTTTTTTTTCAACTTTAACAGAAGATTGACAAAATGTCCCGTCGCCACCGCTTTAAACTGAACCTATGTCACTTACAAACTATTCTCCACTCAAATTCTAATGCTATATGTCGACGGAAAGTCTTAAACAAAGAAAACTCAATAAATACAGATTGTGAAAACGAGCGAAAACGGCCGTTGCTGGGCTTGCGACAGAGGAATAAATTACAAAGAAAACTGTTTTTGTTTCTCCACAAATTGTAGAAGACGAGTGCAATGGCACGAAAACTATGGCTTAAAACATTATAAAACTTTCGTAAAGACAAATAATTGTGAACTTGAATGTGTGTGAGGATTTTTTTTTGTTCTAAATTTGATTGCTAGTAAGGAGAGCTTCTCTGCAATATTACTTATCCAAAAACCAAGGTTTACGAAAATCAGATCGAATAGAAACTTCTTAATTTAAATCGAATAGAAAAATAACAAAATATTACCTGACATGGCATTTGCTGGGTTGCCATATCTTGTAACGGACGAAACCCGTTCATGTCTTGGTTGACTAATTCCAGGGGGTAGCCGAATAAACGGGCCTCTTTGGAAAGTTGAGGAGATATTTGAGGGTGGTTGTGGCCGAAACTGTTGGAAGCCGGTGAAAGGCTGCTCAACGGTGAACTGGAAGGCATCCCTGTAAAACAACGAATAAGCAAGGTAATTCACTGCTGCTGAATCTATTTAACTTTCGAGCTTGTTTCACTCACAGCATTTTTGTAGGCTTCATACAATACAAACTCGACCAATGGTCCTAATTCTGATCAAATATTAAACATAGTAATTCTTTAGATTCCAGCCGTGTCTATAAATACAAGTAACTTTGACATGGGAATTTAGGAGGAGAGAAAGGGGAGGAGGAAGAAAGAGCCACAAATGTACAAAGGGGAAAAGCTACCTAAAATTAAGTTTCCAAACCATTTTGGAGCAAGTCACTCACTCGTTAAAACATACTTTATAAGCATTTAAACCACAAGAGGGGTGGGGGCCTACTTGCCCTTCTCTCAAATAGCACCCGGTTCAGAGGAAAACTAGTAGCTACAATTAAACAAGTAAACACACAGAAAATACCGACCTTTTGCTCGCAGCTCTTGCATTCATTGGTTCATGCTTAAAAGAAATTGAAATGTACATAATGGTAGGCTATAGAATGGATTTAAATAACTAAATAATTCCATCTAAATAACTCTTCACCCTAAAAACGTGTGACCCCTTTGATTCTTCATTAAATAACTCCCAATTAGCACAGCTCCCCCCACCTGCACAACCACCCAACAGTCGAAATTAAGAAATACATTTTTGAATATTTCTTATGGCCCTACCTCCGTTTTAAAGTTGGCATTTATCAAACATTATTACAGCAAACACGTCTCATAATTATTTAGTAGTCCTGACAAATTACAGCCGATTTAATGTTCAAACATATTAATACCATCTAAAAAATACGATTTTAACGCCCAAGATTTACGTTCTATGTTTCACACCAATGTGTACTTTAGGTTAATAATCACGGTGAGCATCTACCTTATATATAATTGGTAGTTCACTTTTACCCGGTACTTTGGGGACAATATATAGACCAATATATATGTATATAATATATATATATATATATATATATATATATATATATATATATATATATATATATAGATATATATATATATATATATATATATATATATATATATATATATATATATATATACCTATATTTTCCTATATATATATATATATATATTCATGACCCATCAGAATCTTCATAGTTACAAGCGTAGGCATTCATTATTTTCCAATTTCAATTTCAACACTGAAACTCAGCGTAGATATAGTGTTTTAGTACGGCATTTTAGACAGAAAAGATTTTTTTTTTACTTGCTAGACTCCTGCTAGACTAATTTTGCTAGACTCCAAGTCTGGAGCAAAAGGAAACCAGAGACGACTTGGACTTCGCGTGGTCGGAATGCAAAACATATGCTATATTGAGATTCTGTCATTCTCCTTTCTTCCAGGGCTTGTTCATAAGGTTTATTCTGCCCAAAAAGTAGATGCTGAGGCAGATCACTCAAAATAGTGCTATATGGAGTATGTAGTAAAGGTCTTGGGATCATAATTAAAGCTATACAACTAAAAATAAAATAGTATTTCACCTAAAATGCCACGTAAAAACACAACACATGTCTTATGGCTTAAGGGCTAGACTGACTTAGCGCTTTATTCGAACGTATCTACAGCATACAAGTACGAGTGCATAAGTTAGACTGGCTTTTTTTATTATACAATAACTAGCTTTTTCAGGGCAAAATAACAAATTCGTAAGCCATGGAAGCTTAGAGACCCAAAGTTTAACTCAGAATTAAACATTTTAAGTGAGATTTAACGAGCTTTTACCTGTTTAATAGGGCATTTCCCTATATTAAAAATTTAGAATCCACGTGTTGTTGAGAAGAATTCAGAATAATAATAATAAAATATATTTGCAATTGTTATAGGTACTGCTTGTTTTAGGTCAACCTAAACAATCATTAGCCTAGAAAAAATCTCTAGATCGAAAAGCCTCCATAAAATACACCCATATTAAAAAAAAGGCAGGTTTTAGCTTGTATATTAGAACAGGTTGTTGGATCTCAGCTAAAAACATCGCGAGAAATAAGAGTTAGGGTCCCAGTTTTTGTGCTCAGCTTTTTGTGCTACGCGATGAGATGGAGTCCCTAAATCCTTAACAGTATGGCATCTGTGGCCAGACCTCTGCGAGGCAAGGACTGCATATTTATATTTCGCATCCACAAGAATGGCAGATTGGACTTCAATTAAAATTAGGCCAGGATTAGCAGCTGCCACTTTTGATGCACCTTTAAAGGCAAAGAAACTCAACAAAAAATAAAGGTTTCTGACGTTTTTTGTAATTTTTTATACTTTTTCAAATAGGTCAGAACTCGTAGAGTTTAACCCGACAGACATAATCGTATGTGTTGAAACATTTCACGGGGGACCTTGACTTAAGAGGTCTGGTCAGTATAGCATATCAGAATAATAAAATCTCTATTAGCACTTACCATAATTTCCTCTAAAAGTAGGACGATCACATTCAGCAAAGTAAGGGGGCATTGAATAGGACCCATAAACCCTGCAATTTAAGACAATACAAGTTAGGAAAAAGCACCAAGACCTTGAAGGTATGAGCGCCACCAGGAAATTTCCATGAGGATTTACCCAAGAACTTTGTATTTACCAAGCTTTAAAAAAAAATGGGAGTATTTCTCAAATTTCTCTTGTTATAAATTTTAAAATATTCTCGTTTCCCAGGAAAGAGCATCCCCTTTTTTTCTGGCGCGGCTAAACCCATGCTTGAAGGTCAAACAGAAAACTTGACATGAATACATTTGAGAGACTGAGCGTTACACACAAAGCCCATCAAAAGATATAAGAACCAACGACAAACATTGAGAGGATGAGCGGTTACACAACAAAGCCCATCAAAAGATATGATACGAACACACACAAATTACAATAGCAATGAAATAATGTTTTATAGGGAACGGAAAGTACTGTACCTGGACCTGGCGTTACAAAATCCGACAAGCAAAATGAGATCAACATTACGACGCTCTAGATCTTCCTGAATAAATTCTTTTTTGTTGTAATCAGAGGCAAAAAACGCTGTAGCGTTGCATGTAGTAAAGGCCATACGGCTCCAATGTTTTATTATTTATTTATCATTTATTTTTTTCCAGAGGCACTTCATATGGAAGGGGTCGCCGTAGAAACTTCAAAAGGGGCTCATTCGATTGGAAAATCGGAAGTTCTAGCGCCCTTTTTAATAGTCGAAAAATAATTGGAGGGCAACTAGCCCCCCCCCCCCCCCAACGCCCATCGTTCCCCAAAACACATCCAATCAAAATTTTGAGATAACCATTTTGTTCAGCGTAGTTGATTTCCAAATAGAAAATGTATTTTTGAGGAGGACACTCCCCCAAAACCCCCAGGGCAAGGGTTTTAAGTTATGCCCTGGGGGAATATATGGTTTTTTATAGAAGGCGTTGTCGTAGAAACTTCAAAACAGGCTCATTCGATTGGAAATTCAAAGGGCTAGTACCCTTTTTAATAGTCAAAAATGATTGGAGGGCAACTAGCCCCCCCCACGCCAATCATCTCCCCAAACCCATCCAATCAAAATTTTGAGATAGCCATTTTGTTCAGCGTAGTTGATTTCCAGATAGAAAATATGTTTTTGAGGAGGACACTCCCCCACAACCCTCAGGGCAAGGGTTTTAAGTTATGCCCTGGGGGCATATAAAGTTTTTTATAGAAGGCGTTGTCGTAGAAACTTCAAAAAAGGCTCATTCCATTGGAAATTCAAAGGGACAGTGCCCTTTTTAATAGTCGAAAGTGATTGGAGGGCAACTAGCCCCCCCCCCCCCCACCCACACGCCCATCATTCCCCCAAACACATCCTATCAAAATTTTTGGGATAGCCATTTTGTTCAGCGTAGTTGATTTTCAGATAGAAAAGGTTTTTGAAGAGGACACTCCCTCACAAGGCAAGGGTTTTAAGTTATACCCTGGGGGCATATAAGGTTTTTTATAGAAGGCGGTGTCATAGAAACTTCAAAAAAGGCTCATTCGATTGGAAATTCAAAGGGCCTTTTTGCCCTTTTTTAGTCGAAAGTGATTTGAGGGCAACTAACCCCCCTCTCACGCCCACCTTTTCCCCAAACACATCCAATCAAAACTTTGAGACAGCCATTTTATTAAACGTAGTTTTAAGTTCTGGAAGTTAGGTGTTTGAGGATGACAGCTCCCCCACAGCCCTCAGGGCAAGTGTTGTAAGTTATATGCCTGGGGGCATATAAGGTTTTGTATAGACAACATTGTCGTATAAACTTCAGACAGGGCTCATTTGATTGGAAATTGAAACTTCTAGTTCACTTTTTAAGCGTCAAAAGAAATTGGAGGGTAACCAGCCCCCCCCCCCTAAACCCTATTTTCCCAAATGCATCCAATAAAAATTTTCAGATAACTATTTTGTTAAAAAAATAATTCAAAGATCATATAATAAAAATTCGGTGTTGAAACAACCCACCAGGGCCCGGGGGCAGGCGTTGTAAGTTATGCCCTGGGGGCATATATGGGTCTTATGGAAGGAATGATCGTACTAACTTCAAAGAGGGATCGATTGATTGGAAATTGAAAGTTCTAGTTCACTTTTTAAGAGTCGAAAGAGACTGGAGGGCACCTAGCCCCCTCCCCCCTCCACGCCCTTTTTTCCTCAAACCCATCCGATAAGAACTTTGATATAGCTTTTTTTTTTAATAGTTCAAAGACCATATAACGAAAACTCAGGGGTCAACACAGCCCCCAGGGCCCGAGGGCAGGTGTTCTAAGTTATGCCCTTGGAGAATATATGGTTCTTATTGAAGGGTGTTCGCAAATAATTCGGAAGATGGTTCATTTGACTGGAAATTGAAAGTTCTAGTTAAGTTTTTTCGAGTCACAAGATAATTGGACGGAAACTAGCCCCCCACGCCCCTTTTCTCCAAATGCAACCAATAAAATTTTTGAGATAGGCATTAAGTTAAAAATTTCTCAAAAGTCAGATAACGAAAACTCAGGTGTCGTCACAACCCCCCAGGGCCCGGGGGCAGGTGTTGTAAGTTATGCCCTGGGGCATATATTGTTCGTATGAAAGGGATGCTCGTATAAAGTCCAGAGAGGGCTCATTTGATTGGATATTGAAAATTCGAGTTCACTTTTTAATAGTCAAAAGAGATCCGAGGGCAGCTATCCCCCAACCCATCTGATGAAAATTTTGAGATAGACATCTTGTTAAAAATAGTTCAAAGGTCGGGTAAGAAAAAATACGGTGTCAATAGACCCCCCCCCCCCCCCCAGGGCACAGGGGAAGGCGTTCTAAGTTATGCCCTAAGGGCATGTATGGTTCTTATGAAAGGGATGCTCGTATAAACTTCATAGAGGGCTCATTTGATTGGATATTGAAAGTTCTAGTTCACTTTTTAAGAGTCGAGAGTTAAAATAGCCCCCCCCACGCTTTTTTTCCCCCAGACCCGTCCCCCTACAAATTTTGAGATAGCCAGTGTTTTGGAAATTGTTCAAAAATTAGATAACAAAAACGCCCCCCAGAGCCCGGGGGATAGGCGTTGTAAGTGTTTTCCTGGGGACGTATATGGTTCTGATGATGAAAGGGATGCTCGTATAAACTTCAGAGGGGGCTCATTTGATTGGAAATTGAAAGTTCTAGTTCAATTTTTAAGAGTCAAAAGATATTCGAGGGCAACTAGCATCCCCCCCACACACACCCTTTTTCCCCAAGCCCATCCGATAAAATTTTTATAATAGTCATTTCATAAAAATAGTTCAAAGGTCAGATAAGAAAAATTCCTGTGTCGACGGAACCTACCAGGGCCCGGAGGCAGGCGTTATGGGTATTGCTCTAGGGGCATATATAGTTCTTATGGGAGGGATGCTCGTATAAACTTCAGAGAGGGCTCATTTGATTTGAAATTGAAAAGTTCTTGTTCACTTTTTAAGAGTAAAAATAGATCGGAGGGCAACTAGGACCCCCCCTCCTCCACGCCCTAAATGCATCAGATAAAAATTTTGAGATAGACATTTTGTTAAAAATAGTTCAAAGTTCTAATAACAAAAAACTCCGGTGTCAACACAGCCCCCCAGGGCCCGGGGATAGGCGTTGTAAGTTATGCCCTGGGGGCATATATGATTGATACGGAAGGGATACTCGTATAAAATTCCTAGAAGGCTCATTTGATTGGAAATTGAAAGTTGTAATTCACTTTTTAAGAGTCAAAAGTGATTGGAGGTCAACTAGCCTCTCCCCACACTCCAGTTTTTTTTTTCCCAGGGGCAGTTCATATAGAAGGGGTCGTCGTCAGAGGCGCCATTTCAGCCAAACCTTAGGCTGGCAAGCAATCGACATGGGCCCCGAAGCAGGCTTGTATATAAAAAAAATTGCCTCTAGCTTTATCCGAAAAAAAAAAAAACGCTTTCCGTGGGAGTTACCGTAAAAATTAAGGAAATGGTCTCAATTGCTTTGCCTTTCCTTCTTTCGCTCTTATGCCATAGGTTCGGAAAAGGCCAGATATATGAAGAAAGTGGAAACGGTATGTGCGATGTTAAAAAAACAGCCGTTTGGGAATCTTCCATTTTTTCGAACCTATAACTTGACGAAAGCCGAACCTCTGTAGAAACTCACGCTTTGACTAAAGTATATTCTGTAGCCGAATTCTTCAGCTCGCTGCTTACAGTAAATACTTCAGTCCAAGTCGGAGTCACGCTCCGGCTATGACGATGCAAAACTTTGCTCGATCAAGTATATTTACAAAATCAAAAATACAACAAAATTTTGAAACAGATCAGTGAACACTCAAGGCAACAAGAGGAACCGTCGTGGTTTCATCTTCGCAAAGTCGTCAACAAGGTAGTCGAAATCCAAGTTTTTTAACTAAATCCTTCTCTGCAAAGATCAAAAGCAGGTGACTAAGACAATCGTCTCCTGTGGTCGAGCGCAGATAGTTCTTCACTATTTCCAGCCCAGAAAACAAGCGTTCATTGCTGGCTGTCGTGACAGAAGTGTGGCAGCAATATGAAGAACTTGGATAATTTCTGAATAGGCCACTGGAAGTGTCACGATATTATCGATGACGTCCATGAAGTTCTTCGGCTTTGCCTCCTCCTATAGCAAAAACCGCTTGGCAATACCAGCTTGGGCCTCAAGAAGAATCTGGTCAATGTCCATTTCAGAATAAAGTTCAGAGAATTGCTTGAGGAGCCCTGCATCCATGAACTTGGTAGAGCTGGGGTCCAGAGCTTCGAGTGTACTGAGCACTGGAAGGTTATCTGTAAACCGTCTGTCGAATTCCGCAATCAGACGATCTACAGTCTCCAGGTATTCTCTTTTCAGTTCTTCCGCTAGATTTGGAGCTCTATTGTCGGATTCAACAAAGTTTTTCCTAACGTCGAAGTGGTCATGAATTCTTTCAGGTGTTTGATAATATTTTGGGTTCTTCTAGGTCGTCCCTTCTGACCCGCAGAGGAGGATCCGGTCGCGGGTCCATTCACGTCAGGTACTTCAATTTCAAGACCTTCAGCAAACTCTTTTGCCTTCTCCAAAAGCGATGCAAATGAAGTGTCAGAGCGCAGTTCAGCTATTTCCTTCCTTGTTGCTTGAATCAAGGTGCGGGACCTAGATATTACCAGATCAACTGCCTGAAGCTGATCAGAAAGGGAGTTTGTCGTCCTCAGAATTGCTTCCATATAGAGCAACTGGAATATAACTGTGAAAGATTCCATTTTTCTCTGGAGCCCAGCTGCTTCTGCTCGAGCTTCAGTATCGGCTCCCTCGCTGACTGCAGACAGTACAGCCAGAACACATTCATATCGGAGTCTTATCTTCGATATTGATCGATACCAGTATGACCATCTTGTCGCAGCACTCCTTTCTAATTCCAGTACTGGCAGTTGAGTAGCCTTTTGGGACTCGACAAAAAGCTGATGTCTGGTGTTGCTGTTGGAAATGAACGTGTGCAGATTTTGGACAAACGAAAAAAATGAGCCAACAGTCCCAACACCTTCAACGCAGTTTGCAATGACCAAATTTAGTCTATGCGCATGGCAATGAATGTATATTGCTTGTGGCGCTTTCGCTCTCAGTCGCGCTTGAACACCAGAGAAGGGCCCGCTCATCACGCTTGCTCCGCCGTAGCACTGAGCAGCACAATAGTTCCAGTCGAGACCAAGTTTCGCCACTGTGTCGCGAATGAAGCTGGCTAAACTCTCAGCATCCAGGCTTTTCATATGGTAGCATCCTATTAGTCTTTCTCGTACTTTTCCCACGTCGAAGTACCTCAGAAGAATGGCGAACTGTTCTTTCTTCGAATTATCTTTTGTCTCGTCGACAAGAACAGCCAAGTATTTGGCACGCTTAACTTCTTGTACTATTGTAGACCGAAGCCTAGATCTGATAACTGAAATTAGATCGTTCTGGTATTCGTGGGACGTATAGTGGCCGTATCGTCTTTGTAGCTTGTTGAAAAGCGTGGGAGAATACTCGGCGAGAAGATTACAAGTTTCGACGAAATGTCCTTTGTTTGCCGAAGATTCAGTCTCATCGTGGCCGCGAAAGGCTGTACACAGTAGCCCCAGTAGGGCCGTTACTTTCAGTAAAGCCTTTACGGGTTCCCTGTTTTTCATTCATCTCCTTATTCCTGTCCGTTGACAAAAACAGATGCAATGGGTTGCATCTCCTTGGCTTGTATAGCTTTGAACTTCGTCCACGAAACTGCACTGTCCCTGTGGCGGTCACTTTTCGCATGCTCTTCTAGAACGCTTGAGATGTCCTTTCATCTTCTAACGCCGGTCTCGATGAAAGGCCTCGTCCCGTATCTCTGTCCGCGAAGGGTTGACGTGCCGCCAAAGTGTCTGCAGCAGAAACAGAAAACCAAATTTCCTTAACTGAGTACTCAAGCCAAGGATGCTTTCCATAATACGAAATATTAAATGACCGTCTTAGCTTGCCGTTTGCTGAAACCTGTGCAAGGTACCGTAGCAGCTGTGTATGTCCCAAATGTCTAAAATGTGTCCATTTTTTACCCTATTATGTCATTACGTCCAGGCACATAGAAATATGTCCTTTGGACATAAAATATGTCCAGTTGGCAACCCTGTGCACGACCCAGTTGCACTATTAATCTCACTATTATCTCTAAGTTAATCTACATATAAATGTAGCAGTTTCAAAATTTTGACTAATTGCTAATTGTAATTTTGTTCCTGTATATTTTGTAAAAGAAAAAAAAGGCCTTTTTGGGAGGAAGCTTGGGCCCCCCAGAAAAATTAGGGTGGGCAATGGCCCACCCCTGCCCCCCCCCCAAATGGCGTTCCTGGTCGTCGTATAAACTTCAAAGGGGGCGTCGTATAAACTTCAAAGGAGTACTAGTGCCCTTTTTAAGAGTCAAAAGTGATCAGAGGGCAACTGGCCCCCCCAAGCCCTTTTCCCCCAAATTCATCTGATAAAAAATTTGAGCTAGCCATTTTGTTAAAAATAGTTTGAAAGATCATATAACAAAATACCTTTACGTATGGTCATTTCGTTAAAAATATTTCAGAGATCAGATAAGAAAAACTCCTGTGTCAACACCCCCCCCCCCCCAAGGCCGGTGAAGGCGTTGTAAATATTGCCTGGGGGCATATATGGTTCTTATGGAAGGTATGCTCGTATAAACTTCAAAGAGGGTTCAATTTGAATGGAAATTAAAAGTTGTAGTTCATTTTCTCAGAGTGAAACAGATCAGAGGGCAACTAGCCCCTCCCGTCCTAAACGCCCTTGGGCGTATCGGATGGATAAACCCATCCGATATTAAAACTCCAGGGTCGACACAACCCCCCAGGGCACAGGGATAGGCGTTGTAAGTTATACTCTGGGGATATATATGGTTCTTATATAAGGGATACTCCTATAAACTTCAGAGAGGGCTCATTTGATTGAAAACAGAAAGTTCTAGTTCACTTTTAAAGAGTCAAAAGAGACCGAAGCTTAATCTAGTCCCCCCACGCCCGTTTCCCCAAACCCATCCGATAAAAATTTTGAGATAACAATTTTGTTAAAAATAGTTCAAACATCAGATAATAAAAACTCCGAGGTTGACACAAACCCATTTTTTCACTTTGATATTGTTACTTTGATAGCAGTTTTTGATACTTTGATGAATATTTGATTTTTTTTTTTTCAAGTTTGATTTTGAAATAAGGAATTTTTAAAACTTGAAATTTTTGCAATCAAAAACGAGCAAAAATTAATTTGAAAAAAAAAAAACAGAAAAAAAAAAAACCCGAAAAATAAGTTTTTCAAAGAAAACTAAAGGCCATTTTAATCTTAAGCTCAGCAGATACAAATACCTTTTAAAATTCAAACTCAAAACGACCAGAAATTACTATTAAAGAATAAATGAAACCCAAAACGAACAGAAATTAAATAAGCAATCATAGCAAAAACATACAACAAGTAATAATATAAATGAATTAATAGATCTTAAAGCGAGTAATGCTTAGATTGAATATGAATATCAAGCTTAAAATGAAAAATCCTATTGAAGTATAAATGAAACTTAAAACGAACAGAAATTAAATAAACAATCAATGCAAACAAACATACAAGAGATATTAATGTAAATTAATAAATAAATCTTAAAATGAGTGAAACTTAAATTGAATATGTATATCAAGCTTGAAACGAACAAAAATCACCACAAACAAGAGTTTGGGTATGACCTCCTTCTCTCACTGTAAAAGTCTAAAACCTGCTGCGTCATTGGCGCTTTACTGAAAACCAGTTTTATGGCAAATGTTTTCTTTTGTACTTAATATTGAAATTAAACATTAAAATTATAGTAAAATTTTGAACTGATGAGCTTTCAGCAATTAATATCATTACACATAAAATATTCAGTTTAATTTATTAGCTCTTTTTAAAGTTGTTAAAGACGAATATAGTTTCCCTGCAGACAAGTGTTTGGATACTGCCTCCTTTCCAAACTGTAAATAAAAACCAAAAGCCTACCGCGTCATTGGCGCTTAACTGAAAACGGATTAGATTACAAATATTTTCTTTTCCAGTTCTTACAGTATTGAAAATAAAAATACAATTACAGGGAAATAAATTCTTGAGCTGATGGATTTTTCAACAATTAATATAATTATTCATCAAATATTCAATTTGATATTGTTTATACTTCCAATACTGTTCAAGACGCATATAGTTTTCAGTAAAGCGCCAATGACGCAGTAGGTTTTAGACTTTTACAGTGAGAGAAGGAGGTCATACCCAAACTCTTGTTTGTGGTGATTTTTGTTCGTTTCAAGCTTGATTTGCATATTCAATTTAAGTTTCACTCGTTTTAAGATTTATTTATTAATTTACATTAACATCTATTGTATGTTTGTTTGCGTTGATTGTTTATTTAATTTCTGTTCGTTTTAAGTTTCATTTATACTTCAATAGGAAAAATATTTTTTTTCATTTTAAGCTTGATATTCATATTCAATCTAAGCATTACTCGCTTTAAGATCTATTTATTCATTTATATTATTACTTGTTGTATGTTTTTGCTATGATTGCTTATTTAATTTCTGTTCGTTTTGGGTTTCATTTATTCTTTAATAGTAATTTCTGGTCGTTTTGAGTTTGAATTTTAAAAGGTATATATATCTGCTGAGCTTAAGTTTAAAATGCCTTTACTTTTCTTTGAAAAACTTAATTTCGGAAAGTTTTTTTTTTTAATTAATTGTAAAATAAAAGAACAGCAAATGAACACCAAGGTTCTTGGAGCGTTAAAATCTTTTAATAGTCTGTGCACATATATAGTAAATTTAAACACATACTGTAACTATAGTTTTTTTTTAAAGAAGATCTTTAAGATGAAATATTGTGTTTTAAGCAGAAAGTTTTCCCCATTTTCAAGTTTAAATTTCGGTTAAAGCCTCTTACTCTTCTCCATATAAATATCCGTACGTTTTCTGACACCTGAAGGCCTTCACTCCTTTTGACTTTAGTTGTGGTAATTTACTTTTTGACTTATTTCTATTTCCCAAATTACTGCCGAATATATTTTTTTTTTTTTAATGCAAATACATATTTTGCGTTTGCGTGGATGAGCTGTAGTTGTAGTATCCGTTAAAAAGATTTTTTTTTGTGTGTTTCTACAAGTCATTTGAAATGTTCGTGGTAATTTATGCCCTGATATCATTACCGCTATTATTTTCTCAAGGGACTATTGATAATCTTTACTTATTATGCTAATGTGTATGCCGTGCAGGCACATACCCAGATGGGGGTTTTCGGTTCTGCACTCCCCACATCGAAACATTGCTAATTCTCACGTTTTTTCCATATAGTTCGCATATTTATTGCTTTCTTTCGAAGTTGTGCCTGTTCCCAGAAAAAAAAAATTACTTCTGCGCTGGACGTCATGTAAATTAGTTTCTTAAGTCGCTAAAAAAATGCCCAGAAAGAAAAAAAGAAATATTCTATCAAACAAAGATGTCAATAAATTCCCAAATCAAGGCTCACCAAATAATGTCATCCACACCTGTTAAAATACATGGACAAAGCGACTTCAGAACATTTCCCTAACAAAAGTTTTCACACCAAATTCAAACATTTTGAAATTTCTGTGAAGAATTATTTAGTTTTTTTCGTTAAAATTCTGGACCAGTTGTACAATTTGGGTTTAAGGTAAGCCATCTTCATCTTAAAATTTGTAAACTTGACGTAAAAATTGTAGGAAATAGAGTTAAGTCGAAATATGTTTACTTCTTTGTGTGTATTTCTGTTGGCAAAATTTCACATTTTACAGGCACATAAATGAAGTAGTTACAGGGTATATTTATCGAGGTATAACAAGATTAGCAAGGGAAACAAAATAGGTAGGAATTTTAACCTGCTAGACTCAAGAACTCGGCAAGGGTAGAAGAGATCCAACTTACTTATGTTTCAACAAAATGAAAATTAAGCAACAGTAGAGGAAACCCAACTTTTTAGCCTTTAAGAAAGAAAAAAGAAAATTCAACAAAGATAGAAGATATCCAGCCAGTTTGCTTTTAATCAAAATGAAAATTCAAAAACAAAATAGAAATTCAAAAAGGGCAGAGGAAATTCAAGTTAGATGTATATCTTTCAAGTTGTTGGAATATCCATGTTTTGTAGCTGTTGGAAATCCAATCTTTTTGCTAATGAATGTTACAAACAATATTTTTTTTAATTTCCAAAAAAAAAAGTTAGGTCCAACCCCCTTCTGCAATCATAACATCTACATGAACAGGCTGTCAGATTTCAAAAAAGCTGACGAAAGGTGAGAACTAATTTTTAAGTTGTGCTTTTTAGTGTCCTAACACTCTTTGACTTTAGGGGGGAAGAGTCCATGAATTATTTTCATTATTACATCTAAAATCTACCAAATGGGGCTGCCACATCTCAACATCACTGTTTGGGAAGCAACGATAAGTATCCTAGCCATGCCTTTGGGGGGTCCAGTGCCCGATCCAACCTCTATCGTGGTTAAAGATCTTTGTCACCACGTCTACAAGAGCAGGTCGGCGGGTTTCAATCAAACTTGGCAGGAGGTAAGAGCTAGCATCCTTTAAGGCAACCACCCTATGTCTTTGGGAAATAGGGGAAGGAGGCCAAATTCCCTTAGTCAGGATATCTACTAAAACGGATTGTCGGATATTACCTAAGTTTGATGAACGTAAAAGCTAATTCCCACATTGCGCATATTTGAGTCCAAACCTAATCCAACATCAAAGTAGGAGGGAGAAGATACTCCCTAAAATTTTATCCTCAGCTCCTCTACTAGAAAAATTTGTTAGGTCTCAACCAAAATTGACGCAAAGTAAGAGTAAGAGCCTAACTGTTCCTTTGGGAGTAAGACCCCGATCAAGCTTCTATAGTCTCTAAGTATATATATATATATATATATATATATATATATATATATATATATATATATATATATATATATATATATATATATATATATATATATATATATATATATATATATATATATAGTCCTAAGACTACCAGAACAGTCTTAGGACTTCAAAAAGCTGATGGAGGCTCAGACATAATTTCCACGGTGCCTATTCTCGGTTCAAACCTGATCTGACCTCAATAGGAGAAGGAAGGTCCCTAAATTATTTTCTTCATACTATCTTCCAAAAATATTGGCCAAATCTCAAACAAGACTTGGCGGTAATTAAAGGTAGATGTCCTATCTGTTCCATTTGGGAGTAAGTGCCCAGTCAAGGTTTCATGAGGAAGAGAGTCCCCAAAGACTTGCCATCACAATATTTACCAGAGCAAGCAGTCAGAACTCAGTCAAAATTTATGGAAAACGAGAGTTATAGTTCTGTTTGTAGCATTTCAGTGTCCAGCTCAAATCCCATTTTTTTGGGACAGTTTGGCACAATCAGGATTTCTGCTACGGCTGTCATGTTTCATAAAACTTGAACAAAGGTTAGAATTTTGGCTATTCAGGGTCCAGACTCACTCCGACCCTCCACATAGGAGGGCCCAGGCCTTCGGTAGGATCAAGGACATCTACAGAGGTTGCAGGTTGCTGGATCTCAACATAATTCGGTGAAATGTAAACCGTTAGTGTCCATCTTTTGGTCTTTCACTTGCAGGGCCAATCCAGCCTCTAAAAGAGAGTGGGTCCCTGAATTTCGGCTATCGGGATGTCTACCAAAAGGAGATGTCGAATAGAACATGACGAAAACTAAGAGCTGACCTCACTGTTGAAACTTTTTAGGGGACTGTACCTAAACCAACTTCTGTTGTGAGGGGAATAATTTTGTAAATATTGAGTGTTCAGTCTAATTACTATGTGGGCTGGAAGAGTGAAGCCAATACTTGTCGATTGCTACAGTTATGGCTCTTAGTGTCCGAGTTTGGTTTGACCACTACGAGGGAAGATCTAAATTGTTGGCATCCCAACCCCATCAGATCTCAGCTCAATATGGTAGGGATTAGTGATGCTGTTTTAGTTGCGACTTAATGAGATTCCAGTCTTATAAGAGACGTTACAGAGCATTTAGTTTTAGAGCCAAAATGCCGCATAAGCTTTTTGTTTTTTGTTTAATCTTTGGGTAAGATGTTTCTTACGACAGTAAAAGGACGATTTTATGGACAGTTTGTGGCAGCAGGAAATCATTCAGGGTCATCAGATAGGTAATCAAAGCAGAAACTATGTGGACGTAGTAATCCGGGTAAAAACAACCTTCAGTTGTTTGTTCAGACTGTTGCATCGTACACATAAAACTTATTTATGTAGTTTTCAAATTCCAAGACAAACGATAAACATGAAATGGAACCTACAAGAGTTTACACTGGTGACATAGTAGCAAGTTTTGCGCTGCGAATGTACCTTTACAGGGTGAGAAAGTTCGCTTTGCAAAAGTGATGTATGGTCCAATATCGCAACGTTAGCTGCAACCTTGTAAAGAACTATATATTATAAAGAGCCTATACAAATTTTTCACTTCCTTGTAAAGAGCCTAAAGGAAGTGAAATTTAAAAATGGAATTGCTACAAATTTGGTCGTCTCTCTGGGCGATGTCTGGCTTTTAAGGCTGCAATGGTAGCTGCAACTTAGCAGATTGTCCATACAAAGTGAAATTTAAAAAAATCAGATTTGCGGAAAAAGTGTAGTGAGAAGCGTTAATAAACTGGCTGAGAACAACTGCTTATTATTACCTTAAGCTGTATGCTTAAATTTTTAAAGCATTTATATCTCAAGTTTTGTTGACAATGGATATTAAATAATATATTAAATATTATTATTAAATATTAAATAGAATATCGGGGTCCGAAAAACTCGATTTTTCAGCTCTTTGGCCTCTTGATTTAGAAATAATGGTCAACTTCTTCTTAAAAAACTAGTCTTGGCCAAAGAATAAATTATCTAGCCCTATTATTTAATATCGTGTTATTCTTTTGCTTTCGTCTTAGTTCGGCCACGCGCCAGAATTTTGTATCATTAAGGGACATAATTTTAAAATATTTTGTCTTGGATCCTTTTTCCAGCTTTTTCTCCAAACGGTGCTGGTTGTGAACAAATTCTTTTGCATTATCAATATTTTGTGTACATTAAAATGGCTATTAAATTTAATAAATGTTTTTCTACTTTAAACAAAGCTTTAAATAGTATTTTTAAGAAACCTCATAGCTCTTATCCTGCGATTTCAACATTATTCCAATAGCCTTGCGTTTAAATAAACCAATCATCTGCTCATCGGGAGACCTCCGGATTCGTCCCCTCTCCCGAAACATCAATTTTTTTTTTTATTTCAATGACTCTTTTTCAGATAGTCCACTGGTTTTGAGCTATTGACTGATCCATCTCCCACGTTCCCCCAAAGTGTGAGACCCCACGAAATAAATCACTAGATTTTCCTCCTTTAACGAAAAATCCGTATTTCAAAGTAACACAAAAAATTTAGACTCTCATTATTTACTTTAACCTTGAATATTACCTGTTACTTAAGTGCTACTAAGTATTTTTAACAAAACAAAAAGCGGGCATAAATTCCCATAAAAAAGCCACTTTGCGTCAACTGAAATAAAAGGAGATACTGAAAGTTAACGCTTCTAGAAACTACCCCAGGCACAGGGTAGACTGTCGCGCCTAAAAAATGTCCCGGGTCTTGTAATAGATTACGTAAAAAACAGCTCTTTTCCACTGAAAGTGAGGAGCCACATTAAAACTCAAAACAAAAACAGAAATTATTCCGTATATGAAGGGGTTGCCCTCCTCCTCAATACCCTGCTCTTCACGCTAAAGTTTTTAGCACTTTAAAAGAAGTTTTTCTTATTCTAATTAAACGGCCCTTGTGTTTCAGGAGTCGTTCTTAAAAAACTTAGAAAAACAGTCAAACCTTAGCGAAAAGAGCAAGGTATCCATGACCTCGCTAACAACTCGTAACGAACTCGGAACTGTTTGATTGCGTGCTTAAAATAAAACATACGACATTTTGGTTTCAAAAATTGACTTCTCCGGTCTTTCAAGAGAATATCGAAAATGCAAGTTAAGAGAGTGAAGGTCAGGCACGTATACGATAAAATTTTGACCTGTGCCCAGCCCAGCCCCCCCCCCCCCCAAAAAAAAAACAAACAAAGAACATCAATGTTTTTTTATGATAATATGCCTATTTTTTATATTGTTTAAGAACTGTGTTGTTTCCCCTCCCAAAAAGAATCCTGTGTCTGATAAAAGCGATTTTTCTAATCAAAATTATACTAAAAACACGAATAAAGTATAAATGCGGACTGATTTACTGGACTATTTGGTGTCAAGAACAACTGAAAACGTAAATAAAAACGACCCACAGTTAAACTTCTGACATATTCCAAATACATAGATATACTGTCTTAGGAATGGACATTCCAACTTGAAAGTCTGAATTCGGACTTTATACGTTTCCTTTGTTTTCAGTAGGCCTACAGCGTAGAAAGTTTATGGAGTAAAAATTCCTATAGTCTATGTAAAAAAAAAAAAAAAAAAACACAAAAAAAAAACACAAAACACAAAACTTGATGTAGATCAATTGATCCAAGCACGGATGTAAACAATAACTTCATAACTATACCCTTCCTTGGATTATAATAATTTTACAATAAACGTAAACAAGCATCTTCAATACCTATACAGCTGAGAATATGTTGATGACTTTTCTGGCACTTCAACCTTCTATTGTTTCTCGTCATCGAAGAGCGTACTCCATTCTAAATACTTGAATTGCAATAAGCTATACGCCTATAGATTTGCTAAATCATGGCACTTATCAATCCACTCGCATTTCCCTGACGTTCAATGCTACACAACATATTCTCAATTTTGACTTGTACAACAACGTCATATTCGGAATCTCAATATGGTCCTTGAACTCACGATCTTTTTTTGATTTTTTATTCAACATGTGTTGTAAATACAAGGACCGTAATAACTGTTATTAACTTTGCAAATAGACACAATGGGGTGGTGTCCGGCCAGAGGGAACTAGGCGCCTCGGACCAACCAATTAGAAAGTATTAAAGAAGAAGCATGTGATTTTAAAGTAATGGCTAAATAAGTACTTTAAACTTATTAGACACCCCCCCCCCCCCCTAAGAAATCATTTTGACTCCTGCAAAAATCGGGCTTTGGCAATACTCCAATACAGTTAATATTATAGAAACAAGAAGTAGAAAAAATATTTGAGAAGAATTCATTACCTTGGTGGTTGGGCTCCATTCATATTTGCGTATGGGCCAGTCGTATAGGCATTGTTGTAATTCTGATAACCGTTTTGATATGGACGGAATGTAGACTGATAATTCTGAAATAAAACAAACATTATGGAACAGAAAGAAGTTCCATTCAGCAGGAAATTTAGCTAACCCTTAGGAATAAGTATCTGCTGTTCACTATTAAAATACAACATTAACTTTCTATTCGCACACTTCCATGGAAGGGTACCTTTGGAAACTGGTGGATCACATAATGCTTTTTGATAAGTTAAAGCGAATGGCTATCCCCATATTGTTTTCCTCGTTCTGTCCAATTTGGTAGACAATTACAACTCAACAGTGCAAAATGGCCTAAACAGCAGTTTATTGAAGCGTGATCTCTATTGCTACTTAAAATGCGCGCTAGAAATGGAAAAACAAATATGCTTGAAGGCTCAATGAGCCTTCCCCCAATTTCCTACAACCACACCAAAGGCGTGATTTGCTCCGGGCAGGGGGGAGAGGGTAAATTCCCCGGGCCCCAGTTATCCCTTCTCCCGAGCTGAAATTCAGCGTCTTGAAAAATCTTGTCAATTCCTAAGATAGACCTATATAACTCAAGCATCCGTAGAAACAGATCAGTTTGCTTTAGTATACATATTTAGTATTCCTTAAAGTTTTCTTAAGTATATATATTTTCACTGTAATTTTCAATTGACGGGAAAATCGGCTACAAATTTTGCCCCCCCCCAGGATGTTGACGAAATTACGCCACTGAACCACGCCTGAACAAAATATCCGGGAGGGGGGGGGATGAGATGTCAAAGTCTACAAAAATCTACTAGTAAATATTCGAAATATTGGTAATAAATATCGTCGATTTAGTCTGAAACCTCTCTCAGATCACTTATACTCCTTAGATCACTATTTTGTCAGATTTTCAAGTTTGGCTTCCCGACTATATACTGTATATAAATGTATCAAGTGTCAAATGAGGTAACCCGATAAACTGTATTTTCCAAATTATTGTCTGTAAATCCACTTATCATGGTTGCAGCAGTAGCTGCAACCAAGAGACAAAAAATGCCATCTGATACTGACTCTGCAATGGTAACTATTATTTCAGTTTGTCTTAAAAGTAAAAGTTTATTGCGAAAATAAATTTACAGTGATTTCGAAAAAAGTCTGAAATCCCTCGAAAATGGCGTCAGATCAAAATAAAAAATTCACTATTGGAATCAGCATGGTCTAAAACCTTGTAAAGGGAAATTACAGCCCCCCCCACTTGAACAACAAGGAAAATCACTTTTTTGCATGGGTACTAGCACTTTACTGAAAACACAAAACAATATAGGAGTTTAGGTACAGTAAAAGTAAACCATTTAAGGATACTTTTAACAGTATAAAATAAAGCACTTAAGGTTGTTGATTTTTTTTCGTTTAATTTGGAATCAATTCTGCACAATGAGCACAGTTCAATGATTGACTATCGTTTTGGATTTGAAAAGGACACTTTATGATTTGTAGACAAGTTCGAAGTGAACCAATCTTAAAAGCATTAGGACTACATACTCGGTTTAGAATTTGTATCCTAACTTAAAATTCTCAGTTGTACAGAGAGAAATAACCGGATTTCCAGAGTTCCTATTATGGTTTATTTGTTCTTTATTTCGAGTAATACTAGGTGAGACCAAGATGTTATCTGATAAATCAATCCATTATTTTTGTATGCTGTTCAATGACTTAGCGGCTATTAAAATAATATTATTTTTATGCTTAAAATTAAGATAATTTTAATTGTACAATGAAAGTTACTGATATCACAGCTCGTGTAAGACTATGAAAAGTGTTACAGATTAGTTTGTTGTTGTGAGGCTAAGTACTAACTTTTGACTCAATATTCTTTCTTTTTTATACTTGGATTTTGTTTACAATAAAGCGCTAGTTTTCTATAATCCTACAAACATAGAGAAATATCACCAGTTGGTTTGCACTAGTTTTATCGATATATGTTAGATAATATTTTTGTAAAGCAAAGTAATATTTTTTGTTCATTTTAAGTTTCAACTTCGCTCTTTACTTCCTTCAGAAAAACTTTGCTTTTTAAATTAATTTTATATCGACTGCATAAGTGATTACGAACGATATGTGCCACTGCAGAGCAATATTTCTTCAACAACAAGGAAGTGTATTAATAGGCTTTTCGGTATTTTAAACTAAGAGGCTATTCCGGTTCGTTCAATTCCATTTTTTCTAAATTGCTGTTTTCGGCGAAAAATATTAAAAATTGACCCTTTGGCATTGCCCTTTTTTTATTCAAAAAGGGGAATAAAACCAAAAATTCGAGCAATACTTCTCCTTGATTTTTACAGACACTGGTTTGACGCGGTCATTTCTAAAAAAAAATCGGAAAAACTAAAAAAAAAAAACATATCTTTGACATTTCTCTGGAAAAATACGAATATTCTAAATTTTACATGCATATTTTAATGATACAACTTATGAGATCGGTTCGTGCTCTTCCTTTTACCGTACTTTCTGTAATTTTCCTGTGACTCCAATCTCTGACAAAGATAATTTCATTTTATACGATTAAGGAGTAACAGAATATATTTGTTACTTCTTACTCTTTGTTTTGTATATTGAAGCAGGGCTGCCTGTATGGCATGCGTTTTCTAAAATGACTGCTTCAGAAAAGCAGCTTTTGTTATACATTCGGAATCGATCATGTACACAAATGATGGTTTTTCAAGATCTTTCCACTCCCCCCCCCCAAAAAAAAAACAAACAAAAAAACAAAAACAAAACAACAACAAAACCCTCAAGATTTTTCTGATTGTCACGAACATTTCATATACTTTTCATATAAGTCGCTTATTTTGGGCGCTTAATATTGAAGCTGTGCTCAATATTAAGCTCCTCCCTCCTCTTCCAAATGAATCCTGCGCACGTGGTTGGTCCAAATGTTTTTTTGTTTGTTTTTTTTCAACTACTCCTAATTAGTCATTTGCTATTACTAAAAAATATCATCCTTCAGCAAGAACCGCCAAAATCTTTCCATTTTGACCAGCACAGAATTTTGAAAAAATGTCACACTGGTTTATGTAATTTTGTGCCATAAATAAAAACAACCATTTTTAGGATATCAAATTATTTTTTTTTTTGGGGGGGGGGGGGAGAGGACATAGAACCCCGAACTTTTCGGCTTTCTTACGTTTTTCATAGTGATAAAGTCTCTGAATACATTTCAGTACGGAGTTCAGTTACCTGGTTGCTTTTGACAACTTTATAAGCCAAGCTAAATGATAAAAGTTTTATGTAGTTACGGAATTTCAAGAGCTTTGACGCTAAAAACATAAAATATTTGAAGCGGATTTAATCCTTTTGCCTTGCAAAGGACTCTTTCACTATACTAGTTGTCCGATATAATTACTATTAAATTCATACTTTCTTAAATAGGTAAAGTGTAGCCTAGACATTTTCATCGTTTATTTAAATATACCCATTATAGATATTGCTTTACGTGCATTAATATTTCAGCAATAACCATTTACGAAATTATTTCCGATACAATTCATATTCTTTTATTAACGACACTACTTATTTCATAACTAATCCCGGCCACACCTGGGAAAGAAAACCGTCATGGGTCGGCGTTGCAAGCAACATTTGACTAATGGAACTTCCGAGAACCAGGCTCAGAGAAATGCCTCTCCAAAGGAAATACTACACTACGGGTGTGGTGACTTGATTCTAGTTAAATATTTACTATTGTTAATGGAACTGGCTCATCAACCAATCAGAAGGAAGAGGCTAGCTCATAAGAGACGAAATTTGAGTCGACCAGTATTTGCTGATCTAACAATGATGAAAAAGCTGTATTTTGGATGACAAAAACGACCGCACTAATCAGTCTGAAGGTTTATGGAGTCAGGTTAAACACTTGATTATAAATTGAACAGGAAAAGGTTTTTATTGCAAAATCAGCCTTCAACTTGACAAGTTATGTTAAATCTTCAAAATAAACAAAATACTGTTTAGCCAAGCTAGGAGGTCAGTGGCATAGGAAAGGTGGTTTTAAAAATGAATCAAAGAAAAACTGCATAAAAATTAAACATTTTGATTATTTGATAACTACCAGATATATGGAGGACCCTCCATCCATACACTGTAACAGAGTAATTATTTTCGATAGGAAAAAAATTACGTTTTATTATAGATTTAGGAGTGGCATTTAGGAGGTCTTCTTACAAATCTCACATTAATGCAAACAAACAATAACTAATAAAATCAATGAAAACAGTTTAACTTCAATTGCTTCTTAAGTTTTGACGTCCTCTAGACCCAAGAGGGCAGATTGAAATTTTTTAGGTAAAGAGGGGTGAAAAAAAATTGCCAGATAAGTGTTATGTTATTTTTTCTAAGTGGCAAAAAAAAATTCGATTTTTAAATTTTTACGTCTTCTAAGAGAAGGGTCTGAATCCCCCTCCCTGTGGGCACTCTTGTGCGCAACAGCCCAAACTTGCTAAAGAGCGATGTGTTTCCGATATATTTTTTCCTCTGTCTCATCATGGTTACAGCAGTAGCTGCAACCAGATAAAGAGCCATCCACTGCTCATAGTAAACAAAAGTTTAAAAAAATGTGCTTTGAAATAAAAAAAAAATATTAAAAAAAAAACTGCCTAATGAGAAAGAAAATCCATCTGACATTGATTCAAGAATGGTAGCTATTATTTCGATTCATCTAGAAGTAAAAGTTTATTGCGAAAAGAAATTTATGGTAGGCCAATTTCGAAAAAAAGCCTGAAATCCATCGAAAATGGCACCAGACCGAAATAATAATAAAAAAATGCATCTTTGGAAACAGCATGGTTGAAAACCTTGAATTGGGGAATTACAATCCACCACCTTGAACAGCAAGGAAAGTCCCTTTTTTGCATCAGTAACACTGATGTGTCATCTTCTTTTTCTTTTTTTTTCAGGGCTAGCGAGTTACCAGAACATCATAGACCGATGTTTAATGGATCATTTAAAAGCTATTTTTCACATCTATGTACTTCTTATAAATTCCACCACCTGCAAGAACCATATGGCACTAACATTTTTACGCCATTTCTCAGGAGGTGGTGCTAGCGGGCAACAAGAACATCGTGACAGATGATAAATAGCTCATATTAAAGCTATCGCTTATATCTACGTTCTTCTTATAAATTCCACCATCTGCAAGTGCCAAATGGCACTAAAACGGCATATTTGGTGCCATGTCTCAAGTGGAAAAGCTTGGACGTATAAAACGGTACCATTGTAATAATTACAGTCCAAAACCCTAACTGGAGGTTTACAAGAACAGCTCCCGTATAGTCCCTCTCCCCAGCCCCCTTACTAAGTTTCATTAGTCCGTTGGGAGGAGTGGCTATGAAATATTTGTCTTTAGCGCGGTCAGCCGACGCTGGGGCTCGCAAAATGATTTTTAAGATATCGAATGCTCTTAAGAGGAAGACATTCATAGAATAACGAACAATTGGATTTAAAAATTCCAAATGATCATTCCTTGGTGTAACCCTCTTCCGTTCGCAAAAGTTCGGCTTCGTTAAATACAGTTTAATGTTCTCACTCTTTACAATAGAAACCTCAATTAACTCAATGTCTTATAATAGCCAATTACAAATGTATCTGCTGAATAAGGTCGAATGACTAAAACTATGCTTTCAAGGTCCAACAACTATGCATCCAATAACAATAACTATGCTCCATAGTCCCTGGAAAAAGGGCTGTAAGTTACGCAATTATGGTCCTACAGAAAGCAATAGATTAAATTCGATTATCAGCCGCCGTAGCTCAGTTACTAGAGCGTTAAACTATGAATCAGAATATCAAGGGTTTAATGCTTAATCAGGGTTTTTTTTTTTTTATCAATCATGGTTTTGTGCCTTATATACGATTATTTTTCTGATAATTCACTATTTTGTAAATGTAATGCACTTATTTTTTAAATTTGTCAAGCATATTCATTCAAAAGGGAATGGAGGTCATCCAATTTCATCGTTTGCAACAACATTCCTAGTAGATCACTAAATCCATACCCCAGCCCCTTGCCACTTAGGAATTACAGAAGTATACGCATGAAAGTTGTATATTCAAAGAAGGATTACTTTTACTTATTCATACTATTTACTTATTTTTACTATTTAATAGACAGGATAAAACTATTTGTAATGTATATAGAGAATTCATCGTACTAAAAACTTATTTGGTTCTTTTTGCGACATTTTTCTAGTTATCAGGTTATTTTCCAAGTATTCCTTGCTTATTGCTATTCCCCACCCATATGTCTAAAGTTTTTTGGTGTTTAACAGGGGGGGGGGGGATGCTTAGTAAAATAAATTAGACATACGAACATTTTGCTTAGGTTTTGAAAACCTTAAAAATCTTGTTTAGAAAAATAGTTACTCTTTCCTAACTGTCGAGGTTGTCCATCTTCAAAAATCGTGTACACCATTTTGCGTAGCGTAGATTTCTCGGCACTGTTTGAAAAATTATCAGAAATTGAAAAAAAAAGTTTTTTCAACTGAAAGTAAGGAGCGACATTTAAAACTTAAAACGAACAGAAATTATTCCGTATATAAGGGGCTGCCCCCCCTGAAAACATTTTTAAAAAGATCATTGCAGTGAAGCTTCTACAATAAGTTGAACGGGCAAAGATTAATTTAAAAAGACTCAAGTTTTTCTGAAGGAAGTAAAGAGTGAACTTGAAACTTAAAACGAAAAAAAAATTATTGCTTCACAGTCTATCTAACCTATATCAATAAGACTAGTACAGATAAACGTAATAGTTGTACTAGCTTCTAGGATTATAGAGAACTAGCGCTTTGCTGAAGACACAAAACAAAATAGGAGTTTTGGTACAGTAAAAGCAAACCGATTAATGACACTTTTTACAGTATAAAAATAAAGCATTTTAGGATTGTTGCTTTATTATTTTTTTTTTCGTTCATTTGGTATCACCCCAGCACAATGACTCAGTCCAATGACTGACTCTCGTTTTGGTTTTAAAAAAGGAAATGTCATGATTAGTTTGCAGACAAGTTCGGAGTGAAGCCATCTTGATAGCATTAGGACTATAGACTTGCTTTAGAATTTGTATCATAACTTGAATTTTTTTTGTTGTATAGAAATAAATAACCGAATTTCCAGAGTTCATAGGCTTATTTGATCTTCACTTCGAGTAATACTAAAGCGTATTTCTTACACTTTAAAATTGTAAATTACTCACTATTCGGTAATTAGTATGCTGTTGTAACGCTACATACTCACTTTTGACTCCTAAATCAATATTCTTGTTTTTGTATATTTGGCTTTTGTGGTTTCCAGTAAAGGGCTAGTTTTCTATAAAATCCTACAAACAAAGGGAAATATAACTAGATGGTTTACTCGTAGTAGTTTTATTGATATATGTTAGATAGACTGTGAAGCAACAATTTGTCTTAAGTTTCAACTTCGCTCTTTATTTCCCTCAGAAAAACTTTGTGTTTTTTAAATCAATTATACAACAGGATCAATTTGGGACAGGGCTGATTCGATCACATATGCTCCTACCCAGTTCCCTTTATATGCTTCGAAGGCCTCAAATGGTAGCAGACCATTATTTCAAGAAGGCCATATTATGCAATGCTTTGGGGACAAGGGTTCCAGATTACACGAGTAGCTTGTTTAAAAAGTCTTCATACATAGATCTTAGTGGAAAGATGGACGCCGTTAGATCTTGTTTAAATAAGAACAAATATTCAAGCCCTGACAATTCGCATAATCCGAGCGCCCCAGGTGGAGACTATATTCATGAGAAGATTCAACGAATATCAATCACAGTTATAAAACTGAAAAAGTATTCGACACCACAGAACGCCCAACTTTGTGACAGATCCTGATCTGCTACAGTGCTCCAGAGAAGCTGGTCCATCTTATATTTGTATCAAACAGTTCTTGGTAACGAACTGTAAGTAAGGAGCGACCCGGCTCAATTGTAACCAAAACTCTAAAAAACGAATTTTGATACAAATATATACACAAAAAGAATCAATTTTTTATATTGATTTCAAATATATAAGTTTCATCAAGTTTAGTCCTACCCATCAAAAGTTACGCGCCTAAGAACATTTGCCTGATATTCGAAAAAAAGGGAGAAACACCTCCTAAAAGTCATAGAACCTCAATGAAAATCACACCATCAGATTCAGCGTATCAGAGAACCCTACTGTAGAGGTTTCAAGCTCCTATCTGCAAAAAATTTGGAATTTTGTATTTTTGCCAAAAGAAAGATCACGGATGCGTGTTTATTTGTTTTTTTTTTCCAGGGGTGCTCGTATCAACCCAGTGGTACTAGGATATCGCAGGAGGGCTCATTCGAACGGAAATTAAAAGTTCTAGTGTCCTTTTTAAGTGACCCCAAAGAATGGAGGGCAACTAGGCCCTCTCCCACGCTCATTTTTTCCCCAAAGTCACCCAATCAAAATTTTGAGATAGCCATTTTGTTCCGCATGGTCGAAAATTATAACAACTATGTCTTTGAGGATGACTGAATCCCCCACAGTCCCCGGGGGAAAGGGCTGCAAGTTATGAACTTTGCACAATGTTTACATATAGTATTGGTTATTGGGAAGTATACAGACGTTTTCAGGGGGGGATTTTTTCTGGTACTAGGGGGGGGGGGTTGGAGGTTACGTGGGAGGATCTTTCCATGGAGAAAGTTTTCATGGGGGAAGGGACATTGCTGTGAAGGAGGCGCCGGATTTCCCAGCGTTATTTAAAAAAAAAACGATCAGAAATTAAATAAAAAACAAGTTTTTTCAACTGAAAGTAAGGAGCAACATCAAAAATCAAAACGAAGGAGAATTATTACGTATATGATTGGGCTCACCCTAGTCAATATATCGCTCTTTATACTAAAGTTTTTTTAATACTTTCATAAGAGCTATTTATTCTAATTAACAGCCTTTGTGATTAGGGGTAATTTTTAAAGAATTGGAACAAAATTCGAACTTTACCGTAAAGAGCGAGTATTGACTAGGGGGCGAACCCCCTAATATACACATTAAAAATATATGAATATAGAAGTTCGTTACGTAAGTTACGTATATTTATTACTAATAAAAACGTTCGTAAGTAAAATTAAACAACTTTCGAGAAAGCCATTTTAACCAAAAAAAGTAAAATTAATACACACATTTCGTTTTAATTATTTATGTACGGTGAGCCTAAATCAAAACCTGCATTAATTCAAAAACGTTCAGAAATTAAATAAAAAACAAGTTTTTTTTAACTGAAAGTAAGGAGCGACATTAAAACTTAAAACGAACAGAAATTATTCTGTATATGAAAGGGGCTGTCCCCTCCTCAACGCCTCGCTCTCTATGCTAAAGTTTGACTCTTTCTCACAACTCTATTTTTTAAAACAATAAAAAAATTTAGCGCAAAGAGTGAGGCGCTGAGGAGGGGACAGCCCCTTTCATGTACAGAATAATTCTGTTCGTTATAAGTTTTAATGTCGCTCCTTACTTTCAGTTAAAACAAACTTGTTTTTTTTATTCAATTATAATGAAGAGACGGACTGTTTATGTAAGATCCACACAAGGCAGAGTGTTTAATAGTCACGACTCAAACAAATTCGTACTGTCTCTATTCTTGCTCTTTCTCATAGTCGACTGTAACAGACGGATATGCGATCAAGATCGGGGCGACTAGTGCAGAATTTAGACTTTGAAGATGACATTAGTTTGCTATATCCATATAAAAACACGATGCAAGAGGATTCAAACAAACTAGAAGATTGAGCTGAACAATTCGGACTGCGTGTAAACTCCCATAACCGAAAGGGATTAAACCAGTAACTTGCCCATGAACATCCAACTTGGGATTGGACCCATAGAAAAGTTACCAATTCCAGGTACCTTGGGAGCGCAGTCACATATACCAATCGTTCCATGAAAGAGAACTCGCATACGTCTAGGAAACTCAGCATTCCAACGACCTAGTCCGGTCAGGAGGTCAACCAAACATTCGCTCCAGCTGGAACTGTGTTTGTCCCGTACCAACACACTATCAGTTTTTAACATGTAACTAGGCTGAGCTGCAGCCCAAAAACATACATCTGCCTGAAAACAACTGCCTAAAAAGGATACTAAGCATTAACTGGGCAGACAAAATAACCAACAAGGAAACACGTCAATACCCAAATCAGAGGTACCTGGTGTGATTGGACAACGAAGATGGCAGTACCTAGGACATGCAGCAGATAAGCCAACATTGAGGTTGCACAACACGCTTCTCTGAGCTGAAAGGACATAAAGTGCACTGCCGAATTCCCAAAGAGCAAGACAAGGATGCCATCCACACGATCGTAATTTCACAGTGAGAAGATATCTGCACTGCTGCTCACACACGGCTCTAGACTGACACCTTTTTGCCTCTGGAAGTACAGGAGGACCTAGGGTCTATGATTCAAGGACGGTAGAAATTGAGGAGAAAGTAAATTCGATCTTAAATACTAGTATTTAACAGAAATTTTCAGTATCCGTTTCATCAGTTTCGTGGGCCAAGGAAGGATGCAACGTGGTACATTTTTGACGAGTAGTCGGTATTTTTTTAAAGGGTTTTCAGATCAAAATTTATGTCGATTTACTAGGCACAATATTATAGTAACAAAAATAGTGTCTTAGAGGTGGAAATACAAGATAAAAGGGCAGGGGAGATGGTAAAAAACTGGTGAAGCTCTGAGAGGAAACATTGCGTAGCTGAATTGAGAGGAAACATTGCGTATGTATTGCTCCTTTCCAAATTTCCTTTTAAGCTAGAGTACCAATCACATTTCCTGAAAATGAGATATCTTGGGACCTTCGCTTTGCTCATATCACAGCAAAAATAAAGATTCCGACTCGATTGTCCTTTTTTTTTCCTTTTTTTTTAATTGGTATCGCATGTTGTGCTTTGGCTTAGCTATCGCATTAGTGCTACCATTACTACTAATACTCCAAAAACCATTGCAAATATTACTCTTATAACAGAAATAAAACTGAAAAGACTAATGTGTTTAATATAGAGTAGCGTCATATAAAACTTGAAACGATCATAAATTAAAGCAAATGGAGAAAGAAAACCTAAAACAAATAAATGAATAGAGGCACAGATTGACAATGATAAAGTAAACACAAAACAAACAAGACCTATACCATGAAAAAGGATGAAGCTATTGCTCCTTTCAAATTTCCTTTAAGCTAGAGTACCAATCACATTTCCTGAAAATGAGATATACTTGGGACCTTCTTTTTCTCATATCAGCAAAAATAAAGATTCCGACTCGATTGTCCTTTTTTTTCTTTTTTTTTAATGGCAAGGGTTAACAAGGGATGTTTGCTTTGGCTCAATCCAGATAACCGAAAAACAGAAAGGAAATAACGCCCAATAGTTGTCACTTTCTACTAACCAATAAGTCAAAGATAGCTTAAAAACAACAGTATTTTCCCTTATATCTATCAACAAGTCGTTATTACTTCCTGACCTCTCCTGTCAGGTTCTACATACACTCTTAGGTGCAGATTATGAGGTCCAGGGGTGAAAGACGGGGGCGTAATTTGCTATGGGACAGGGAGACAACTGGCCCCAAGACCCAAGTTTGTCCCCCCCCCCTTCAGCTGAAATTTAGTTTCTTCATAAATCTTGTCAAAACTAAGATAAGCCTGCATAATTCAAGCGTCCACAGAAACGGGTTAGCTTTCTTTAGTATATCTTTCCCTTTGTGGTACTATATGGCCCATTCTTCAGTTTTCACTGTCATTTTCGCTTGATTTCAGAAAATTGGCTGTAACTCTCACCCCCCCCCCCCCAGGATTTTTGCGAAAATAGACCACTGGTAAAAGCCCCTTCGGTAAAGTTAAAGAGAGATCATCCCACTACCTCACCCAAGAAGCATAATATTCTTCTCTGAAATATAAAAAAAATATTTTGGTACCAGGATGGACTCCATCGCTTAGAAAAAATACAAACTTTAAGGTCCTGTACACACACACAGTAAACACATATCAGAGTCAATGTATTTACTTACATTATGCGTTATAAAGGCTTATATATATATATATATATATATATATATATATATATATATATATATATATATATATATATATATATATATATATATATATATATATATATATATATATATATATATATATATATAAGGCTGTACCCAGGAGGGGGTTTCTGGAGATTTTACCAACAAAAAAATATTGTCCTTTCTTTACTGTTAATATAAAAAGGGGGTCTGCACCCCCGTCTGACAGCCCCCCTTCCAGAAAGATAGGCAGGTTGCACATTGTTTGAACCAGAATCACGCAAGGATTTTCCTTTTTTTACCGGAGAAACAAAATAGACCAGTAGCAACTCTAGAATCTCAGCTTTTCTAATGGTCAAAAATGTAGCAGAAAGATAGCCTGAGATCCCCATGTTGCACCTTGCTTGAACAAAACTCAGGTAAGGTTTTAGTCAGTCTGATTGAAGATCAAAGTGTGCATTTTGTTCTCCCTACACCCCCATCCCCAACTTTTTAGTGGAAATATAAGGCTTGTTGCACGTTTTTTAAACTAGAAATTATATAGAATTTTCGTTTTGTGCCTCTACTTTGTCCGAGAGGACAAGGGTTCGAATCCTAGTGTACCCAATTATTTGGTTTAGGAAGGGAGTCAGTGGCGTGACTCTGTAAGCTAAGCCAGAGTCGACCCAGCTTTAAATGGGTACCTGGAGAAATCTGGAGAAGGTAAACAGGAAGGGTGTGTGAAAGCACAGGATGGTTGGCCCCCAACCCCCCATTGCAATTCCTGACTGAAGGGCCAAGAAACGGAGATCAGCACCGCCGGTAGGGACTATAAAGTCCAATGCCGCATTCTTTACCTTTTCATGACTGGAGGCATCAAGCGGACCCATGGCTCTTCCAACACCCTACTGTTCTCCTATCTCCTTACCATTTTTTTTTATTGCAGAAAGGTGGGCATGTTGCACTTTGTTTGAACCAGAATTAGGAGGCTATGATTTTCAATTGTCATGGTTAGAGGGCTAAAGTGGATCAGAACCATCTGCCCCCACCCTCCCGCGACCAGATTTTTAGTGCTAAGGTAGGGTTTTGCAGCTTGTGTGGACCGAAATCATGCATGTAAGTAGAAAGGCCTCAGGAGGTCCAGGGGGGGGCACCATATATGGGCATAGAGTCCCTAGGGAGAATGATTGCGTAATCGATTGGGAACTTGGAACACCTGTGCTGTCAGTCATAAATCAAATTGTTTCCGGGCCAATTTGATTAATGTCTGACAGGTGCTGTCAATCATTAATCAAATTGTTTCCAGGCGAAGTCTATTAATGTCTTTGATGTATTTCCAAGGAGAATTGTTTCTGGAAGTTTATTAATGTCTTTGGAGTTCTTCCAAGAGAATTGTTTCCGGGCGAATGTTTTGATCTTAGAGACGAAGAGAATTACGCTGGAAAGGGTTTCTTAGTAACTTTCAAATGTGACAACGCAGGGATGCCAAAACAAAAGGAACACGCAGAAATTACGTTTAGGGATTATTTGGGCGAAATCCGTTCTAGACATTTTATGGAATTATTTCGGCGAAACAGTTAGAGACATTTTAAAAGATGATTTTAGAAGATGTTTAGAAGAGGTTTTGAGTGTGGTCATTATAATACACAAGTTCCATTTGAACAGTGTTGTGAGGTCCCATATCCCAACCCCAAAGGGCCCCGATCCCCCTATCCCGACCCAAAGGGCTCCGATCCCCCTACCCCAACCCCTAAGGAAGCCCCCGATCACCAAAGGGCCCCCGGGCTCCCAAAGGGCCACCCGGCCCCCCAGACCCCCCCCCCGACCCCAAAAGGCCCTCCCCGGGCCCCCAAAGAGTCCCCTCCATATTTTTTAATACTTTTTAAGGCTTTATTATATCATTTCAGAACAAGTTCCTTTCTTAATGTCCCTCCTAACCCATTTTTTCAACTTGAAGTACTTATCTTTTTCACCCACAACTATACTTTACAGCTTTTTGGATACCTCAACACCAAGAAATACTTTTCAAAGACCATTTCAGAGCAAGTTACTTTCTTAATGTCCCTCCTAAACCCATTTTCCAACTTGAAGTACTTATCTTTTTCACCCACAACTATACTTTACAGCTTTTTGGATACATCAACACCAAGAAATACTTTTCAAAGACCATTTCAGAGCAAGTTCCTTTCTAATGTCCCTCCTAAACCCATTTTTCAACTTGAAGTACTTATCTTTTTCACCCACAACTATACTTTACAGCTTTTTGGATATCTCAACACAAAAAAACCAAGAAATACTTTTCAAAGACCATTTCAGAGCAAGTTACTTTCTTAATGTCCCTCCTAAACCCATTTTCCAACTTGAAGTACTTATCTTTTTCACCCAAAACTATACTTTACAGCTTTTTGGTTACCTCAACACCAAGAAATACTTTTCAAAGACCATTTCAGAGCAAGTTACTTTCTTAATGTCCCTCCTAAACCCATTTTCCAACTTGAAGTACTTATCTTTTTCACCCACAACTATACTTTACAGCTTTTTGGATACCTCAACACCAAGAAATACTTTCCAAAGACCATTTCAGAGCAAGTTAATTTCTTAATGTCCCTCCTAAACCCATTTTCCAACTTGAAGTACTTATCTTTTTCACCCACAACTATACTTTTACAGCTTTTTGGTTACCTCAACACCAAGAAATACTTTTCAAAGACCATTTCAGAGCAAGTTACTTTCTTAATGTCCCTCCTAAGCCAATCTTCCAACTTGAAGTACTTATCTTTTTCACCCACAACTATACTTTACAGCTTTTTGGATACCTCAAACACCAAGATATACTTTTCAAAGACCATTTCAGAGCAAGTTACTTTCTTAATGTCCCTTCTAAACCTATTTTACAAGTTGAAGTACTTATCTTTTTCACCCACAACTATACTTTACAGCTTTTTGGATACCTCAACACCAAGAAATACTTTTCAAAGACCATTTCAGAGCAAGTTACTTTCTTAATGTCCCTCCTAAACCCATTTTCCAACTTGAAGTACTTATCTTTTTCACCCACAACTATACTTTACAGGCTTTTGGACACCTCAACTCCAAGAAATACTTTTCAAAGACCATTTCAGAGCAAGTTACTTTCTTAATGTCCCTTCTAAACCCATTTTCCAACTTGAAGTACTTATCTTTTTCACCCACAACTATACTTTACAGCTTTTTGGTTACCTCAACACCAAGAAATACTTTTCAAAAGACATTTCAGAGCAAGTTACTTTTTTTCATGTCCCTCCTAACCATTTTCCAACTTGAATTACTTATCTTTTTTCACCCACAACTATACTTTACAGCTTTTTGGATACCTCAACACCAAGAAATACTTTTCAAAGACCATTTCAGAGCAAGTTACTTTCTTAATGTCCCTCCTAAACCCATTTTCCAACTTGAAGTACTTATCTTTTTCATCCACAACTATACTTTACAGCTTTTTGGGATACCTCAACACCAAGAAATACTTTTCAAAGACCATTTCAGAGCAAGTTACTTTCTTAATGTCCCTCCTAAACCCATTTTCCAACTTGAAGTACTTATCTTTTTCACCCACAACTATACTTTACAGCTTTTTGGTTACCTCAACAACAAGAAATACTTTTCAAAGACCATTTCAGAGCAAGTTACTTTCTTAATGTCCCTTCTAAACCCATTTTCCAACTTGAAGTACTTATCTTTTTCACCCACAACTATACTTTAGAGCTTTTTGGATACCTCAACACCAAGAAATACTTTTCAAAAGACATTTCAGAGCAAGTTACTCTCTTAATGTCCCTCCTAAACCCATTTTCCAACTTGAAGTACTTATCTTTTTTACCCACAACTATACTTTACAGCTTTTTGGATACCTCAACACACCAAGAAATACTTTTCAAAGACCATTTCAGAGCAAGTTACTTTCTTAATGTCCCTTCTAAACCCATTTTCCAACTTGAAGTACTTATCTTTTTCACCCACAACTATACTTTACAGCTTTTTGGATACCTCAACACCAAGAAATACTTTTCAAAGACCATTTCAGAGCAAGTTACTTTCTTAATGTCCCTCCTAAACCCATTTTCCAACTTGAAGTACTTATCTTTTCACCCACAACTATAATTTACAGCTTTTTGGATACCTCAACACCAAGAAATACTTTTCAAAGACCATTTCAGAGCAAGTTATTTTCTTAAAGTCCCTCCTAAACCCATTTTCCAACTTGAAGTACTTATCTTTTTCACCCACAACTATACTTTACAGCTTTTGGATACCTCAACACCAAGAAATACTTTTCAAAGACCATTTCAGAGCAAGTTACTTTCTTAATGTCCCTCCTAAACCCATTTTCCAACTTGAAGTACTTATCTTTTTCACCCTCAACTATACTTTACAGCTTTTTGGTTACCTCAACACCAAGAAATACTTTTCAAAGACCATTTCAGAGCAAGTTACTTTCTTAATGTCCCTCCTAAACCCATTTTCCAACTTGAAGTACTTATCTTTTTCACCCACAACTATACTTTACAGCTTTTGGATACCTCAACACCAAGAAATACTTTTCAAAGTCCATTTCAGAGCAAGTTACTTTCTTAATGTCCCTCCTAAACCCATTTTCCAACTTGAAGTACTTATCTTTTTCACCCACAACTATACTTTACAGCTTTTTGGTTACCTCAACACCAAGAAACACTTTTCAAAGACCATTTCAGAGCAAGTTACTTTCTTAATGTCCCTCCTAAACCCATTTTCCAACTTGAAGTACTTATCTTTTTCACCCACAACTATACTTTACAGCTTTTTGGATACCTCAACACCAAGAAATACTTTTCAAAGACCATTTCAGAGCAAGTTACTTTCTTAATGTCCCTCCTAAACCCATTTTCCAACTTGAAGTACTTATCTTTTTCACCCACAACTATACTTTACAGCTTTTTGGTTACCTCAACCCCAAAAATACTTTTCCCGGAAGAAGAAAAGGCCCAAGACATAAAAAATTTAAAGTTCAATTCTAAATTTTTCTGTATAAGATAGGAAAAGTTATACCATGATTGTGATTATTTTCTATGAAGATAAAAAGTTTCAATTTAATTCTAAATTTTCTTAAATTCAGTTCCAGCCTTTCTCAAAGAGATGAAAAAATTTAAAGTTCTGTTCCAAATATTTCCCCGGAAGAAGAAAAGTTCAACTTCGATTCTGAATTTTCTCAATGAAAATGAAATAAGTTATTGATCAATTCTATTTTTCTCAAATATTATAAAATTTTCCACTTCAATTCAGATTTTTCTCAAAGAGATGAAAAAATTTAAAATATTGTTCCAAATTTTTCTTAGAAGATAGAAAAGTTCAAGTTCTAATCTGAATTTTACCAAAGAACATAATTCGATTCTAATTTCTCCAGAGAAAATAAAAAGCTTCCACTTCAGGTTTAAGTTCACCAAGACATAAAAAATTTAAAGTTCAGTTCTAAATTTTTACATAGAAGATAGGAAAAGTTATACTATGATTATGATTATTTTCCATGAAGATAAAAAGTTTCACTGTAATTCTAAATTTTCTTAAATTTAGTTCCGACTTTTCACATAGAGATGAAAAAATTTAAAGTTCTGTTCCAAATTTTTCTTAGAAGATAGAAAAGTTCAAGTTCTCTTCTGAATTTTAAAAAAGAACACAATTCAATTCTAATTTCACCAGAGAAAATAAAAAGCTTCCACTTCAGCTTTAAGTTCACCAAGACATAAAAAATTTAAAGTTCAGTTCTAAATTTTTACGTAGAAGATAGGAAAAGTTATACCATGATTGTGATTATTTTCTGATGATAAAAAGTTTCACTTTAATTCTAAATTTTCTTAAATTCAATTCCGGCTTTTCTCAAAGAGATGAAAAAATTTAAAGTTCTGTTCCAAATATTTTCCCGGAAGAAGAAAAGTTCAACTTCGATTCTGAATTTTCTTAATGAAAATGAAATAAGTTATTGATCAATTCTATTTTCCCAAAATAATATAAAAATTTTCCACTTCAGTTCAGATTTTCTCAAAGAGATGAAAAATTTAAAATACTTCCAAATTTTTCATAGAAGATAGAAAAGTTCAAGTTCTCTTCTGAATTTTACCAACGAACACAATTCAATTCTATTCTAATTTCTCCAGAGAAAATAAAAAGCTTCCACTTCAGTTTTAAGTTCACCAAGACATAAAAATTTAAAGTTCTCTTCTAAATTTTTCCGTAGAAGATAGGAAAAGTTATACTATGATAGTGATTGTTTTCCAAGAAGATAAAAAGTTTCACTTTAATTCAAATTTTCTTAAATTCAGTTCCAACTTTTCACATAGAGATGAAAAAAATTTAAAGTTCTGTTCCAAATTTTTCTTAGAAGATTGGAAAACTTATACTTTGATCGTGAATATTCAAGTTCTCTTCTGAATTTTACCAAAGAACACAATTCAATTCTAATTTCTCCAGAGAAAATAAAAAGCTTCCACTTCAGTTTTAAGTTCACCATGACATAAAAAATTTAAAGTTCAGTTCTAAATTTTTACATAGAAGATAGGAAAAGTTATACTATGATTGTGATTATTTCCTATGAAGATTAAAAGTTTCACTTCAATTTTTAATTTTTCTCAAAGAAGTGAAGAAAAGTTCAACTTCGATTCTGAATTTTCTCAATGAAAATGAAATAAGTTATTGATCATTTCTATTTTCCAAAAATAATATAAAAATTTTCCACTTCAGTTCAGATTTTTCTCAAACAGATGAAAAAATTTAAAATACTGTTCCAAATTTTCCATAGAAGATAGAAAAGTTCAAGTTCTCTTCTGAATTTTACCAAAGAACATAATTCAATTCTAATTTCTCCAGAGAAAATAAAAAGCTTCCACATCAGTTTTAAGTTCACCAAGACATAAAAAATTTAAAGTTCAGTTCTAAATTTTTCCATAGAAGATAGGAAAAGTTATACTATGATTGTGATTATTTTCCATGAAGATAAAAAGTTTCATTTTATTTCTAAATTTTCTTAAATTCAATTCCGACCTTTCTCAAAGAGATGAAAAATTTAAAGTTCTGTTCCAAATATTTTCCCGGAAAAGAAAAGTTCAACTTCGATTCTGAATTTTCTCAATGAAAATGAAATAAGTTATTGATCAATTCTATTTTCCTAAAATAATATAAAATTTTCCACTTCAATTCAGATTTTTCTCAAAGAAATAACAAAATTTAAAATTGTTCCAAATTTTTCATAGAAGATAGAAAAAGTTATACTTTGATTGTGATTATTCTTCATGAAGATATGGAGCTCCACTTTAATTCTAAGTTTTCTCGAAGAAGTGCAAAATGTACAAAATCTCTTCTGAATTTTCTTAGAGAGGAGAAAAAAAAGTTAGCTCAATTCTGAAATTTACCAATGAAAATGAAAAAGCTTCCATTTCAGTTCATAATTCTCAAAGACATAAAAATTTAAAGTACAATTCTAAATTTTTCCATAGAAGATAGGAATTGCTATACTATGATTGTGATTATTTACCATAAAGATAAAAAGTTTCACTCTATTTCTAATTTTTCTTAAATTCAGTTCATTCATCTAACCACCAAAAACAATAGGTTAGGTTAGGTATAAATAAATATTAATAAATAATTAGAAACATTTCTCCATGTTTAAGTGTTAGGCTAGGTTAGGTTAACTTATCATGAGCGCTCATGATAAGTTAACCTAACCTAGCCTAACACTTAAACATGGAGAAATGTTTCTAATTATTTATTAATATTTACTTATACCTAACCTAACCTAACCTATTGTTTTTAGTGGTTAGATGAATGAACTGAATTTAAGAAAAATTTGAAATAGAGTGAAACTTTTTTATCTTCATGGTAAATAATCACAATCTTAGTATAGCCATTCCTATCTTCTATGGAAAAATTTAGAATTCAACTTTAAATTTTATGTCTTTGAGAATTATGAACTGAAATGGAAGCTTTTTCATTTTCATTGGTAAATTTCAAAATTGAGCTAACTTTTTTTTCTCCTCTCTAAGAAAATTCAGAAGAGAACTTGTACATTTTGCACTTCTTCGAGAAAAATTAGAATTAAAGTGGAGCTCCATATCTTCATGAAGAATAATCACAATCAAAGTATAACTTTTTCTATCTTCTATGAAAAATTTAGAACAATATTTTAAATTTTGTCATCTCTTTGAGAAAAATCTGAATTGAAGTGGAAAATTTTATATTATTTTAGGAAAATAGAATTGATCAATAACTTATTTCATTTTCATTGAGAAAATTCAGAATCGAAGTTGAACTTTTCTTTTCCGGGAAAATATTTGGAACAGAACTTTAAATTTTTTCATCTCTTTGAGAAAGGTCAGAATTGAATTTAAGAAAATTTAGAATTAAAATGAAACTTTTTATCTTCATGGAAAATAATCACAATCATAGTATAACTTTTCCTATCTTCTATGGAAAAATTTAGAACTGAACTTTAAATTTTTTATGTCTTGGTGAACTTAAAACTGATGTGGAAGCTTTTTATTTTTTCTGGAGAAAATAGAATTGAATTAAGTTCTTTGGTAAAATTCAGAAGAGAACTTGAACTTTTCTATCTTCTATGGAAAATTTGGAACAGTATTTTAAATTTTTTCATCTGTTTGAGAAAAATCTGAACTGAAGTGGAAAATTTTTATATTATTTTGGGAAAAATAGAAATGATCAATAACTTATTTCATTTTCATTGAGAAATTCAGAATCGAAGTTGAACTTTTCTTCACTTCTTTGAGAAAAATTAAAAATTGAAGTGAAACTTTTAATCTTCATAGGAAATAATCACAATCATAGTATAACTTTTCCTATCTTCTATGTAAAAATTTAGAACTGAACTTTAAATTTTTTATGTCATGGTGAACTTAAAACTGAAGTGGAAGCTTTTTATTTTCTCTGGAGAAATTAGAATTGAATTGTGTTCTTTGGTAAAATTCAGAAGAGAACTTGAATATTCACGATCAAAGTATAACTTTTCCAATCTTCTAAGAAAAATTTGGAACAGAACTTTAAATTTTTTTCATCTCTATGTGAAAAGTCGGAACTGAATTTAAGAAAATTTGAATTAAAGTGAAACTTTTTATCTTCATGGAAAATAATCACTATCATAGTATAACTTTTCCTATTTTCTACGGAAAAATTTAGAAGAGAACTTTAAATTTTTTATGTCTTGGTGAACTTAAAACTGAAGTGGAAGCTTTTTATTTTCTCTGGAGAAATTAGAATAGAATTGAATTGTGTTCTTTGGTAAAATTCAGAAGAGAACTTGAATATTCACGATCAAAGAATAACTTTTCCAATCTTCTAAGAAAAATTTGGAACAGAACTTTAAATTTTTTTCATCTCTATGTGAAAAGTAGGAACTGAACTTAAGAAAATTTGAATTAAAGTGAAACTTTTTATCTTCATGGAAAATAATCACTATCATAGTATAACTTTTCCTATCTTCTACGGAAAAATTTAGAAGAGAACTTTAAATTTTTATGTCTTGGTGAACTTAAAACTGAAGTGGAAGCTTTTTATTTTCTCTGGAGAAATTAGAATTGAATTGTGTTCGTTGGTAAAATTCAGAAGAGAACTTGAACTTTTCTATCTTCTATGAAAAATTTGGAAGTATTTTAAATTTTTCATCTCTTTGAGAAAAATCTGAACTGAAGTGGAAAATTTTTATATTATTTTGGGAAAATAGAATTGATCAATAACTTATTTCATTTTCATTAAGAAAATTCAGAATCGAAGTTGAACTTTTCTTCTTCCGGGAAAATATTTCGAACAGAACTTTAAATTTTTTCATCTCTTTGAGAAAGGTCGGAACTGAATTTAAGAAAATTTAGAATTAAGGTGAAACTTTTTATCTTCATAGAAAATAATCACAATCATGGTATAACTTTTCCTATCTTCTACGGAAAAATTTAGAACTGAACTTTAATTTTTTATGTCTTGGTGAACTTAAAACTGAAGTGGAAGCTTTTTATTTTCTCTGGTGAAATTAGAATTGAATGTGTTCTTTGGTAAAATTCAGAAGAGAACTTGAACTTTTCTATCTTCTATGAAAAAATTGGAACAGTATTTTAAATTTTTCATCTCTTTGAGAAAAATCTGAACTGAAGTGGAAACTTTTTATATTATTTGGGAAAATAGAAATGATCAATAACTTATTTCATTTTCATTAAGAAAATTCAGAATCGAAGTTGAACTTTTCTTCTTCCGGGAAAATATTTGGAACAGAACTTTAAATTTTTTCATCTCTTTGAGAAAAGCCGGAATTGAATTTAAGAAAATTTAGAATTAAAGTGAAACTTTTTATCTGCATAGAAAATAATCACAATCATGGTATAACTTTTCCTATCTTCTACGGAAAAATTTAGAACTGAACTTTAAATTTTTTAAGTCTTGGTGAACTTAAAGCTGAAGTGGAAGCTTTTTATTTTCTCTGGTGAAATTAGAATTGAATTGTGTTCTTTGGTAAAATTCAGAAGAGAACTTGAACTTTTCTATCTTCTAAGAAAAATTTGGAACAGAACTTTAAATTTTTTCATCTCTATGTGAAAAGTCGGAACTGAATTTAAGAAAATTTAGAATTAAAGTGAAACTTTTTATCTTCATGGAAAATAATCATAATCATAGTATAACTTTTCCTATCTTCTATGTAAAAATTTAGAACTGAACTTTAAATTTTTTATGTCTTGGTGAACTTAAAACTGAAGTGGAAGCTTTTTATTTTCTCTGGAGAAATTAGAATTGAATTAGGTTCTTTGGTAAAATTCAGATTAGAACTTGAACTTTTCTATCTTCTAAGAAAAATTTGGAACAATATTTTAAATTTTTCATCTCTTTGAGAAAAATCTGAATTGAAGTGGAAAATTTTATAATATTTTGAGAAAATAGAATTGATCAATAACTTATTTCATTTTCATTGAGAAAATTCAGAATCGAAGTTGAAATTTTCTTCTTCCAGGGAAATATTTGGAACAGAACTTTAAATTTTTTCATCTCTTTGATAAAGGTTGGAACTGAATTTAAGAAAATTTAGAATTAAAGTGAAACTTCTTATCTTCATATAAAATAATCACAATCATGGTATAACTTTCCTATCTTCTACGGAAAATTTAAAAGTGAACTTTAAATTTTTTATGTCTTGGGCCTTTTCTTCTTCCGGGAAAAGTATTTCTTGGTTTGAGGTAACCAAAAAGCTGTAAAGTATAGTTGTGGGGGTGAAAAAGATAAGTACTTCAAGTTGGAAAATGGGTTTAGGAGGGACATTAAGAAAGTAACTTGCTCTGAAATGGTCTTTGAAAAGTATTTCTTGGTGTTGAGGTATCCAAAAAGCTGTAAAGTATAGTTGTGGGTGAAAAAGATAAGTACTTCAACTTGTAAAATAGGTTTAGAAGGGACATTAAGAAAGTAACTTGCTCTGAAATGGTCTTTGAAAAGTATTTCTTGGTGTTGAGGTAACCAAAAAGCTGTAAAGTATAGTTGTGGGTGAAAAAGATAAGTACTTCAAGTTGGAAAATGGGTTTAGGAGGGACATTAAGAAAGTAACTTGCTCTGAAATGGTCTTTGAAAAGTATTTCTTGGTGTTGAGGTATCCAAAAAGCTGTAAAGTATAGTTGTGGGTGAAAAAGATAAGTACTTCAACTTGGAAAATGGGTTTAGGAGGGACATTAAGAAAGTAACTTGCTCTGAAATGGCCTTTGAAAAGTATTTCTTGGTGTTGAGGTAACCAAAAAGCTGTAAAGTATAGTTGTGGGGGAAAAAGATAAGTACTTCAAGTTGGAAAATGGGTTTAGGAGGGACATTAAGAAAGTAACTTGCTCTGAAATGGTCTTTGAAAAGTATTTCTTGGTGTTGAGGTATCCAAAAGGCTGTAAAGTATAGTTGTGGGTGAAAAAGATAAGTACTTCAAGTTGGAAAATGGGTTTACGAGGGACATTAAGAAAGTAACTTGCTCTGAAATGGTCTTTGAAAAGTATTTCTTGGTGTTGATGTAACCAAAAAGCTGTAAAGTATAGTTGTGGGTAAAAAAGATAAGTACTTCAAGTTGGAAAATGGGTTTAGGAGGGACATTAAGAAAGTAACTTGCTCTGAAATGGTCTTTGAAAAGTATTTCTTGGTGTTGAGGTATCCAAAAGCTGTGTAAAGTATAGTTGTGGGTGAAAAAGAAAGTACTTCAAGTTGGAAAATGGGTTTAGGAGGGACATTAAGAAAGTAACTTGCTCTGAAATGGTCTTTGAAAAGTATTTCTTGGTGTTGAGGTATCCAAAAAGCTGTAAAGTATAGTTGTGGGTGAAAAAGATAAGTACTTCAACTTGTAAAATAGGTTTAGAAGGGACATTAAGAAAGTAACTTGCTCTGAAATGGTCTTTGAAATGTATTTCTTGGTGTTGAGGTATCCAAAAAGCTGTAAAGTATAGTTGTGGGTGAAAAAGATAAGTACTTCAAGTTGGAAAATGGGTTTAGAAGGAACATTAAGAAAGTAACTTGCTCTGAAATGGTCTTTAAAAAGTATTTCTTGGTGTTGAGGTAACCAAAAAGCTGTAAAGTATAGTTGTGGGTGAAAAAGATAAGTACTTCAAGTTGGAAAATGGGTTTAGGAGGGACATTAAGAAAGTAACTTGCTCTGAAATGGTCTTTGAAAAGTATTTCTTGGTGTTGAGGTATCCAAAAAGCTGTAAAGTATAGTTGTGGGTGAAAAAGATAAGTACTTCAAGTTGGAAAATGGGTTTAGGAGGGACATTAAGAAAGTAACTTGCTCTGAAATGGTCTTTGAAAAGTATTTCTTGGTGTTGAGGTAACCGAAAAGCTGTAAAGTATAGTTGTGGGTGAAAAAGATAAGTACTTCAAGTTGGAAAATGGGTTTAGGAGGGACATTAAGAAAGTAACTTGCTCTGAAATGGTCTTTGAAAAGTATTTCTTGGTGTTGAGGTATCCAAAAAGCTGTAAAGTATAGTTGTGGGTGAAAAAGATAAGTACTTCAAGTTGAAAAATGGGTTTAGGAGGGATATTAAGAAAGGAACTTGCTCTGAAATGGTCTGTGAAAAGTATTTCTCTCGGTGTTGAGGTATCCAAAAAGCTGTAAAGTATAGTTGTGGGTGAAAAAGATAAGTACTTCAAGTTGGAAAATGGGTTTAGGAGGGACATTAAGAAAGTAACTTGCTCTGAAATGGTCTTTGAAAAGTATTTCTTGGTGTTGAGGTAACCAAAAAGCTGTAAAGTATAGTTGTGGGTGAAAAAGATAAGTACTTCAAGTTGGAAAATGGGTTTAGGAGGGACATTGAGAAAGTAACTTGCTCTGAAATGGTCTTTGAAAAGTATTTCTTGGTGTTGAGGTATCCAAAAAGCTGTAAAGTATAGTTTGTGGGTGAAAAAGATAAGTACTTCAAGTTGAAAAATGGGTTTAGGAGGGACATTAAGAAAGGAATTTGTTCTGAAATGATATAATAAAGCCTTAAAAAGTATTAAAAAATATGGAGGGGACTCTTTGGGGCCCGGGGAGGGCCTTTGGGGGTCTGGGGGGGGCCTTTGGGGGTCTGGGGGGCCGGGTGGCCCTTTGGGAGCCCGGGGGCCCTTTGGAGACCGGGGGCTTCCTTCGGGGTTGGGGTAGGGGGATCGGAGCCCTTTGGGTCGGGGTAGGGGGATCGGGGCCCTTTGGGGTTGGGGTATGGGACCTCACAACACAATTCAAATGGAACTTGTGTATTATAACGACCACACTCAAAACCTTTTCTAAAACATCTTCTAAAATCATCTTTTAAAATGTCTCTAACTGTTTCGTCGAAATAATTCCATAAAATGTCTAAAACGGTTTCGCCCAAATAATCCCTAAACGTAATTTCTGCGTGTTCCTTTTGTTTTTGGCATCCCTGCGCTGTCACATTTGAAATTACTAACAAACCCTTTCCAGCGTAATTCTCTTCGTCTCTAAGATCAAAACATTCGCCGGAAACAATTCTCTTGGAAGAACTCCAAAGACATTAATAAACTTCCAGAAACAATTCTGCTTGGAAATACATCAAAGACATTAATAGACTTCGCCTGGAAACAATTTGATTAATGGTTGACAGCACCTGTAAGACATTAATCAAATTGGCCCGGAAACAATTTGATTTATGACTGACAGCACAGGTGTTCCAAATTCCCAATCGATTACGCAATCATTCTCCCTAGGGACTCTATGCCCATATATGGTGCCCCCCCTGGACCTTCTGAGGCCTTTCTACTCATGTATTATCAAACGGTATGATTGTCAGATCAAAGTTAGCCCGTGGACTCTCCACAAACCAGCCACCAACTTTTTAGTAGAAAGTTATATGGAAGCTTGTTTGTAGCAAAATCATAAAAGAATTTTCTGTCAATATAATTGGAGGTACAAAGTGGGCCCTTAGCCCCTTCAGCTCCTTCTACCTCTCTCTCTCTATCCACCGTTTTTTGTTTGTTTGTTTTTTGTTTTTGTTTTTTTTTGCAGAAAGGTAGATTGCACCTTGTTTAAGCAGTATCACGCAAAATATTTGATTTATATTACTGAAGAACCAAAGACGGCCAGATAACTCTTGCCCCAGCCGCTGCCACTATTTTAACAGAAAGGTTACAGCTGTTTGAACCAAAATATCGCAAGGATTTTTAATCTGTATTATTGAAAGACCAAAGTGGGTCTACGTTTTCCCAGCAACCCCCACCCGCTTTTAGGAAAAAAGTGGGCAGGTGACCCCTTGTTTGAATTGGAATCATACCAGAATTTTCAATCTGCTTGATTGGAGGCAAAAAGTGGTCCCGTGGTCCCTCTAACCTCACCGCTAACTTTTCAGCAGAAATGTAGGCAGGTTTTCTTTCCCATCGATCGGCTTCAACTTACAGGGAAAGCCCCTTGGACCAATTAGACACGAGAGTGATAATTTTCAGAGAGGCGCGCCACTTCTTCAAACTTGTCACAAAAGTACCCAAATTCGTTTGGAACTTATGGGACAAGTTCCATCACCAATGGGAATCGAGAGGACAGGTTTTCAAAGGTGTACACAGTTTCCGATTCAAAGGTATCTTTACGATACAAACCTATGACAAAAGTGCCCGAATCACATTTAAATTTGGTAAGACGCGCGCCACTTCTTCAACCTTGTCACAAAAGTACCCAAATCCGTTTGGAACTTATGGGACAAGTACCATCACCAATGGGGATCGAGAGGACAGATTTTCAAAGGTGTACACAGTTTCCGATTCAAAGGTATCTTTACGATACAAACAAAACCTATGACAAAAGTACCCGAATCACATTTAAATTTGGTAAGCAGGTACCTTTGCTAAGCGAAGTTTGTCAAAGAGATTTTAGACCACTGACCTTTACGGTCCAGGCACTAGCGGTCTTAAAGGTCTCATAGTTCAGGGATTGTTACTCTATCACGGAGAGCGAGTTGTACGCAAAAATCGTAAAGCACATTGATTTTCAGAGGAAGTGGTTAGATATTTGTGCTAACTGCCTGTTTTTGGTTTGTGATATGCATCTGAGGGTATGAGAGAAACTCTTTTTATCTCCAACACGGACAGTAACTTAATTAAAAACCATAGAACACATTCATGTCCAGTGTGGAGGGTATACGATTTTTGTACCAATTGCTCTACCAATTAGATTCTAATACATTCAAGGGTAAGGCAATTTGTCTTCATACAAATGATTACGAAAAGATTTGAAAGATATTAAAAAATTCCTGACACCTGGATGCCAGGACGCCATATCAAATCTTTAGCCTCACCTTTTAAGATAAAGTCGGCATATCCACGCTACACCGTCGATCGCATGATTAATAGCTCCTTAGTCATGGATGCACTGAGACTGACAATTCAGGCATCAGAACCCTTTTCCATCTCCACGAGATCGGATTGTAGGGATAGGGAAGATTGTACAGAGCCATGTTTATAGACACCTGCATGAGTCATGGCATCGTCAGTAAGATGGCGTAGAGGGTTAGCAAAATGATCCCCTCTGTCGTTGATATAAACCTGGAAAAGTGTGGGTTCAAGGATACTGCCCTGAGGAACCCAAGCCTTTGCTTTGAGACTCATTGGAAGTAAACACATCGGCAACTACACGAGGAATATGGTTCCTTAGAAAGCTTCCAAGGACCTCAAGTACACGACCACAAATTTAAACCGCTTGAAGTTCATTGCTTTGTACAGGATTTACTCCCAAGTAATATACTTATCTTTATAAATTTAATGGTGTATTTTATAGGAAGCACACAGAGCAAGGCGTGTACGTGATTATTTATTTCCCACTTTTAAGTGAAATACATTTGTAACATAATTTAAAATCGTCGTTATCGAATAGCAACCGCTAGAGTAATTAAGGACATGAATAATCGAACTGTGTTTGCTCGAGAATTGCAAGTTTAATCGCTAAATCAACTGATTTAAGGAAACTCTGTTACGCATCCTCGGTGTGAAAGTTTTTATTGGTAATGCCCTCACAGACCTTACCAATACAGGAGAGGAGGCTTATGGGTCTATAAAAGAGTCTCTATCTGGGTTGAGAACAGGGATTATGTGGATGAACTTTCAAATCCTTAGGAAGGATCCAGGGCGAAAGTAGAGGTGGAAGAGTGATAAAATAGGATCGGCGACTTCTGTACTGCAGTGCTATGCCGGCAACATTTTATGTATTATCTGGACCGGATGTTTGGTTACATCAAGGCAAGGTAGAACACGCTGGACTTCTGGAGTAGAGTAGTGGACGCAGTCGAGGGATGAGGAAAATAAGGGACTTCCTTGTTTTTGTCATCAAAACCTAGAAACTCGGAATAAGCCTTACCAAGAGCTTCAGTCTTTGCCTGAGAATCTTGAATTGTAATCCCGTTAGTCTGAAGAAAAGGAATAGATATTGATTTTGACAATGGGATAGACTCTTTTAACAACTTTCCTGCAGCTTTTTGCGGAAGCATTTTAGATTTTGGTGGCACAATTCTCCTTGTATTGTGGCCAGGATTGGCGAGTCACACGAACAGCGTCACTACGCGCTTTCACGAATCATACTCGATCTTTTTTACCTAGACAAAAAGCCAGCGTTTGTGTTCTTTCTATTGTGCTCTAATAGCCTTCTTAAGAGTTTACGCTGAAGCAACGTTTATCTTTGCTTGATATCAGTATCTTCATGGATGGTATGTAAATAAATATGCGTCGCAGTGATGTAGTTTCACAATTATAGATAAAATAAAATTATTGAAAAAAAAAACATAAAAGTACATACAAGAATGTTTCGATCTTTCTGGGGGGAACTCCTTTGCATTGTTCATAAGAAGCGGGATTCATCACTACGCTCCCCTCCCCTCCCCCATATGAAGATATTTTCATGATCTTTTTTTATTTTGCTGTGTCAGAAATTTTCTTATTCGTAGATATTTCATACTCTGGTATGCCCCTCACCTACCACTATTTAATATCGGGCTCCTTTTGGATTTTTACTAGAACAGGAATGTTTTGGCCATTAAAAAACAAAACAAAAAAAAAAACACGCTGCCAGGCCAATGATTTCCTATGAGGTTAGTTTCAAATAAACTATGCTTTGAACCCCTTTTTCGGTAGCCAAGGCTTTAAAAATTCGTTTTATAGAAGTAAGCAAGAATAAAAAAGTTTTAAGCCGGGCAAATTTTCAAAAAATTTGACCGTCAAATACAGTGGCGGTTCTAGGCCTGGGCAGGGAGGGAAGTGGCCGCTCCCTCCCCCCCACGCCCCCCCCCCCCCCACCCTGTTTTTCTGAAACTAAATTTATTTATTTTATATTTCTACACTCCTATTCAGGTATTTAGTTGACTAAACAATTGTCGCAATTGTAATTTTTGTGTACCTTACCCCCCCCCCCAGTAAATGATGCCTAAAACCGTTACTGTTATATAACATGATAATGTAACAGTAACACCGCTGCTGTTACTTATCTTACTGTTACATAAGTTACATTGACGTTTCAGGTTTATTATTATCCTTGAAATATTCTTCAAGAATTAGTGGAAATGAGCGTAGAATTCCAAATTGACCGCTTTAAAGTATTGAGGTTTTTCTTTGCACAGGTAAATGATTTCCCACGTACTTCATAACGTCCGGCACAAAGCTTATCTCATTCCCATTTAGATACAACAGTTCCACCCTAAATTAGTCAGGGTTAATCATTGAACAATACAGTTCTTATCTCCCCTCTTTGTGGATAGATAGTGTCGCTTTATCACCCAGGTCGCCGAGGGCTAATTACCTGCTATCAGCACTAGAAAGTCCTAAATCATTGATAAAAATCCAGTTAGAAACTAATCTATTTACTACCTTTATTGATATGAACAAGGGATCAAGAATTTGCAGTATTAAGATTTTGTAATTTCTGGGATTTCATGTAAGATACATGACACACCTGAAAACAATTAGAAACAAATAAAAATGACATTTTTTTTTAAAGCAAGCCACTTGAAATACAACCGTTCAAAACCTATATAGGTTCCTTCACATTGAATTTCGGCTTTCCGTTCTCCCCTTCACACTGAACTCCGTAAGCCTTCCGTAAGACTCATAACCCTCCGTAAGACCTTACGTTAACGTATCCGTAAGTCAAAACGCAATGCTACAGGTCTGACGGAAGAAGTTCAAAATATTTCAACTTCTTACGTTTACGTTTGAGAAAAATGGAACTTAGATGAGAAAATATGTGTTTGCAGAAGCTAGAAAAGGTTATATAGCTCAAGAACCCTGTGTTCAAGGACAAGCAATTTAAACTAAATTCTTTGGAAAGTCTGAGCCAAGTTTTTCATCAGCAGGAAAGAAAGTAGTAAGTATAGACTGTCTTGATTTGTGGGCCTAGGCTAGGATAGGCTATACTTTGATAAATATTGCTAGTTTTTTTTTTTTTTTAATTCTTTTTGGGTTTGAGGTTAAAATAAAACCTTTTGTGGTACAGTTAATCATTTAAAATGATATTTAGGACATTAGTTTTGTAACTTAACTCAGGATTTAAAATGTTCTTTATGAGTTTGAAGCAAGAATAAATTTAGATTAGGATCTAACCTACTTTGGTACATTTAAATGGATAGTTTGTTCTAGTTTCTCAACATCCTCTCAAATGAAAACGATTTAGGATCAATGAGAAAAAATAAAGACTTTAAGTTAATTTCTTTGGCAATGTAGAAGTTTTATATAGGCTATCTTAGGGATATATCCAGGACCATTAGGGAAGATAAGTGCACTGTCAGAAACACATGTGATACAGGAAAAGAGCATAAAACAAGGAATTTAATGGTATATTTTAAGTTTATTAAGCCATTTTCTCCTGCAAAGCTGCTGATATGTAATGCTACCTTGCATTGTATTGCCATTCCCCATGATTGGGTTCACTATGGGCTATTTAAGGCTATTTGTTTTTTCTCAAAATGATAAAACTGTACAGTTTTGATTGGAAATAAGTACAAAAATATTACAAGCATCAATGATCTGCAAACTTTTGTTTATAACATAGGCAATAGGCTATATATTTTAAATTATTTTTTTACACCAGCACTTTATTTACATTTCCAACATGTGAAAATTATATTTATGGAATTCACAACAGACAGCGTATTCACAGTAGGCTACAGCAATATTTCCTGTGGTGTTGAAATATATTTGTATGGATTTATTGACACAGATAGATATATCAACTACCCAACATTACTAAGAATTTAAATGAAGGATAAAACCATTTAGTAAAAAGATTTGAATGACATAGATGGAAATAATATTTGGTCATTATATCTATGTAATGTGTGATCTTTAAGAACTTTGTCAGAAAGGAAGGAAAATGTCATAGAAAAACATGAACTCTGAAATAAAGAAAAAAAAGAGAATAGTAAATACAATGTCATCATTTCCCCAAACACATGTGTGTGGATATTGTCTTCAAGTAAAAGTTGATTTTGACTAACTTTAGTTGGACCCAAAGAAACCTTAAAATTTGATACAAACACAACAAATTGTATTGTATTTTAAAGCTTCAAATCAGGACACTGAATATGTATGGTTTTTTTGGCCCATCACCAACATGTTTTAAGTGACACTCAACTTTGATAAGCAAATGGAAATACAGTAGAGACTATTGAGTATTTATGCATTGAGGTATTATAGTAGTAAAGAAAATGATATTAATTCAGTTAGTACCCTAACAAATGTTGTATAATTGGGTGTAGGCAAAGTACTTGTTTCAATAAATTTGATTTAAGGCACAGTAAATTTTACTTCTTTTCTAAGTGATCCTTGACTTTCTGTGGTCCAAAAATTCTTTTTTTGTTGCTCCATAGAATTAATTAGCTATGGAGTTCGTGCTATTGAGGAGAAAAATTAACTAAAAAGCTGCAATATATTTTTATGAATAAAATTGGGCTATAAAATGAGTATGTTTAAAGTTTAAAAATTGAAAAATTTAGTAATCATTGTGTTTTTTTCTAGTTAATGAGCTTATGAAAAGATGGGGGAGCTAGAGAACCTGAGAGACCACTATGTCTACCTAAAGAAAAAAGGGAGATCTACAAGTGGATCTGGTGCTAGTATAAGCTTAAAGCCAGAAGACCAAAAGTTTGTACAAAGAATGAACTTACTTTCTGAACATATAATTGAAAGGAACAGTAAGACAAAAAGGAACACTGTTCAAGATGAGAATATATCAGTGGACATTTATTCAGAGTGTGCAGGGGGTACCAACAATATAACTATGCTGAAGTGAATGATGCTGATTTTATTACCCTTAGTGAAGAAATTCTCATTAACAATCAAGCAGATATCCAAAGTTCCCAAGCTTCTAGTAGGCAACAAATATATGCATCAACAAGCCAAAATAAAACTCATAATAGAACAAAGACAGGGTCTAGAGATCAAACAGACCTGAAGGAACAGCAAGCAATTGACAAAAAAAAAACAGCAATGACCAGCATGATCTGGAGTGGTACTTTCTACAATCACTGTTATCTCATCTGAATAAAGAATCGGATGACTCAAAATTAGAGTTGCAGATGGAGATCATGAAGCCAGTTGAAAAATACTTTAATCATTCAGTGTATTTTTAGTTTTATAGACGAACTTAATAAAGCTTTTTTTCTCTCTTTAAGGTAAGCATTAAATTATATGACAAAAATGTCTAGTAGGTTTTAAAAAAAAATATTCCAGCAATATGAATAATTAATAATAATAACACTAGTACCAGAGTAAAAACATGATATAAGAAAATACTTTTGACATTTCTATGGCTTTGTTTTGAAATGTAGTAACTGGTTCTAGATTTCTTTGAAAAAAAAAAAATCTAATAGCTATAATTAGGTGTCTTAATTCTATGGGATATGGTGAAAAACAATGTAAAGAGACGCTTTTTTTAACATAAAGCTATTAAAAATGTGTAAGAAGACATGCCTGCCATGAAACTGAAACTAAAGAAAAAAAATAAACAGATTTAGAGAAATTTGGAAACTGCCATGCAGTGTCCTTTCCCTTTGCCAGTGTTCACTTCAAGAGGTTAAAAAAAAAGCCTGAAGCCCCTCTAAAATAGCATCAGATCAAAATGAAAAGTATACTGTTGGAGTCAGTATGGTCAAAAACCTAGAAAAGGAAATCACAGCCCCTTTCCTTACACAACAAGGAAAACCACTTTTTTTGCATGGGTAGCGCTGAAAATTGACGTTGTAGTGTGAAGGGAAGACTTTCGATGTGAAGGAACATAAACGTAAGACCCGTAACATGAAACTTAACAACCTTAGGACTAAACGTAACGTAAAGTCTTACGTTTTCGATGTGAAGGAACCTATACACGGCGAGAAAAGTGGACGGACCTAGAGATACTAAGCCCTTTCTTGACGTCATCAATCAATACGACGAAGGTTTAGCCATACAGCACACTGAACTCAACATCATGAAACATTTTGAGTTTTGTAATCGAAATCTATTCTGATATTGAAAGTCAAACAGTTGCTATATACATTTCAACATATAAAAGCATTAATCGGTCATGAGAAAGGCATTTCTTCATCGAAACGAATTGAAAAAAAAGTTATTCCCTTCTTATTTAATTACTATAGGCCTTATTTTGGTGACTACGTGATACAATTTCAAATTACTCAAGATTACGAACTTTTTGTCTATAAACCTCATTTTTGCAACTTATATAAGTACTACCAAGACTATCTGTCTTGGCTTTTCTCTTTCTACAATAAGCCATGTCTTGATGCAACCTACTGCAAAATACATGATAACTTCAAATTCAAAATCAACGTTGATTTTGAATATGAAGTTGTCATGTATTATGCAGTAGGTTGCATCAAGACATGGCTTATTATAGAAAGAGAAAATCCAAGACAGATAGTCCAAGTAATTGTGGAGGCAAATGTTTAAATGGCTGCGGCACAGGTAAATGGCGGGAGTAGGTATGACTCTCTTATTGGACACATGCTTGATTGTTAGTTTTTGGAAAGGCGCGCCTGCCAAGAGTCTCAGGCATGTTGACCAAGAATTTAAAATTGACATAGGACCGTTAGATTGCCTAGAATGAGAGGTAAACAAGGCACACCCGCCTATGGTCTTAAGAAGGTTGACCAAGGATTTAGAATTGACATAGGACCATTAGTTTGCTTGAAATAAATGAACTTACCAAACAACATACACTGCAATGAGGTGGAATTTAAATATATACCCTGCCTTGGTTTCAAACGGTACAAATATTGGCAGTAGTCAGTGAAGATTCAATTAACTAGACTTGGAGCATAAATCCCTTAATACAACACAACTGGACAACATTCCAATAATGGAATGTTGTCTTTATATATCTTTGTCTTTATATAACTTTTACTTTATATATTTCCTTCCCGTTCATATCATTTTTTAAGCTTTATTTTGGACAAATTTTACTACATTGAAAATGCATAAATATATTTTATTTACCCCAGCTACGTCCTAATCGGAAAAAGAAGTGTCATCTTTCTCATATGCGTAGTGGTCATTGGAAAATGAGGAGGCTAATTAATTATTAAACCTTTATTTAAATGCTGGCGTGGGATGATAAATAATAAATCTTGCTGATAAGAACCTGAAATATATGAGAGAGTTCAAAGGCCGGCGTGGAAAAAGCTCCAAAGCTGCTAATAGCAGAATTCGACAGAACTCCAAAAGCTGCTGACACTTTAGCAGCAAAACTTGTGTTTTGACAGCTTTTCTTTGAGCAAAAAGTAATTTTATATTGAAAATGGTATTTCCAGACAAAATCTGCCAACAAATTTGAAAAATTCGAGCATTTTGAACTAAAAGCTCACACTTAATCTTTATTACATCAAGCGGGTCCTTTATTCCATACATATATTTTAAAGAAGTATTACGAGCACTTAACGGAAAACCTAGTAGAAATTTAAGATATCTAAAATACACAAGGTTATTTGAGATGAAGTAGAAGATGGAAAAGTTTTCAAAATTACCGCTGGAAAGCTAACCAAAGGTAGAACCATTGACTGATACAGTCTAGCTAATATATCCCTTCTCATATTACCCCGCAGATGAACGAGGAACCGAACGTCTTTCTAATCTTAATTTCCAGATGGCTTATTATTAAAATAGGTGATTGTCTTTTTACAGAAAAATATGGGACACCGAGGCATAAAACCAAGTCAAAGCATGAAAAATCCGATCATTATTTTTGAACCAGCTCTTTTCTTATTTTTTAAAGTTCTCCACAATGACTGCTGATCATCATCAACTTTGTCTGAAGCAAAGTTTTATCAGATTATCTTTGTGCCGCCGGAATTCTCTTTGGAATTCCGGCGGCTTATATATATATACATATATATATATATATATATATATATATATATATATATATATATATATATATATATATATATATATATATATATATATATATATATATATATATATATATATATATATATATATATATATATATATATATATATATATATATATATATATATATATATATATACCGAACTAGACCCTTAAAATTATTATTATTATTATTATTTAATATGTCGGGATTTTTTTTTCAAAAGTTGGAATTTTTCACTGGTGGACCTTGGGAAATTGTTAAATTCTGAGTGACTAAATTGTTTTTATTTACTTTACTAAAAAAACATGGAAAGTGAGTGGCTGATCTCTTCTTATGATAGAAAATCATATTCATCAATAACTTGGAGGTATTCTGTCTAGTTGCAGTACAACAGAGGCATCGCAACATAAAACTAAGCAAGCAGAAAACCATTAATCTTGGAGCTTATGGAACAAGTGAACATGGGCGCCAATAAGCTGAATTCCAGGGGGGGGGGGGGGCAAACCTCGTCTAATTGGCACTTTTAATGCTATATAATAGAAATCTCAGAACAAAAAATATAAAAATAAGGCAGCATCATTCAGCCAAGGCCCACCCCCCTCTCCCCCCCCCCCCCCCCCCCCCCCCCCCCCCCCCCCCCCTCTCCCCCCTTATGGGCGCCCATGCAAGTGAGTGATTAAAGCTGAGCTGAGATATAATTCGCCAAACAAAACGGCCAAATGACTACTGAATAGTATGTCTAATTGAAAGCAAAATTCTGTTGCTAGAAAATTTCTCGAAAAAATCATACATAGGGCACATATTGAAATAAGATACGAACAGTATATTTGTTAAACCAGCACATAAACGAGAAGCTCTTATTACTTTTAAACAAAATTTTGCCCGTCAGAATAACAAATTTCTCAAATTAGATCCACAAAAGAAGCAATACATTTATTATAACTTAGTAAGACATTTGCTTCATTTGGCCATGTGAGACCCATCTATGAAAGTGAGTTCCACTCCTATCAGAGCCTAGAATAAAGGCAGCAAAAAATGTGACTGCCACCAGTAACTCCATCCATTGGAAGCCGAGCAGAATAAAAGCACAGCATCTAAACCTGTGATTCCCAACATGGGGCGCAAGCTCCACCGGTGGGGCATGGCAATATTTGGATGGGTCATGGGCAGGACCTGCACCCTCCGGCTGACTTTACTTTAGACCCTTAATTTAAAAAAAAAAAAAACGAAACATTTTTCATGTGAATGACGTCACAATGAAATGCATTTAAAGAGGAAAAAAGATACATTATAGTATTGCAGTGACGTTACGCATTGTATAAAAGGTGTTGTATCCAGACAATATTTTCATTAGTATAAAATATGCCAAGAGGACGATCCCAAGAAAGATACCTAGTTAATGACCTTTTAAGCTTCCTTCAGGTGAAAAACGCGAAAATTTTAAATGACGAAATTGCCCCTCTCACGAGGGGGCATCAGAATTTTAGAAATGCCCAGGTGGGGCATGGACCAAAATTGGTTGGGAACCACTGATCTAGAACTATAATCTAAATTCATAAAGAACCTTAGGTTAGGGATTTGATGAGTTTCAAAAAAAAAAAAAAATGGGGCGACGTAAAATATGCAATCAAGCTTATTGCTTTTTTTCTAAATAAATACTCGGGAGGTACTTATGCAATTTCATCGGACATTTATCCTTCATTAAAAAAATACCACGAAAAAAGCATGTGATTTTGCTATTTGACATTGAAAGTGCTACAAAATCGAGAAATTACTATGATAAGTTATGCATTTTGCTATCTGGAGCCGTTGCAAACTGAAAATCGGCCTCTCCCTTCAGGTACAATTTTTTACCTTCAACCCCTCCTCCCCCCTCATAACTAACTGAATTTAAGATTCACGAGTCATCAATTCACAAAAATAATCGTTGGCATTTGCGCCAAACCAATGCTAGTTTTCCCTGCTACGGACTTCAAATAGAGAAAAAGTTACATCTTAATTTCAAAATCTGATCTTGTGGTTATTATAATTATTATTATTGAATCGAATAAAATTAGGAGTAAAAATAAGAAGACCATGTATTTGCAGCTTTTTAGATGTTTGCTTTTATTTCCCATTTTTGCACTTTATTAAATCTTCAAGGCTAAGCTCAATACTCCTAATCATAAAAAAAACGTTTTAAGGCGACCCACAGTGTTCAGTATTAAACTAAGAGAAGTAGCTTTCCAGATATAGTCTTCCAAAGTTATTACTTCTGTTAATCTATTTAAAGTTACTAAAGTTATATTAAAAGTTAGTAATCGTATTAAGCCTGAGGACAATAAGCTAGAACATGGGTCAAATAAATTCGGCTAGCTCCTAATCTTAAAGGAAATCAGATTTTGTAACTTACAGAAACTGAAACAACTGCTGCAATTTATCTGCTAACATATGAATAAAAAATTACATTAATAATTTTGCAAAAATATAGTTCTAACTATTAACTAGATCACTTACTTGGTTCTGATAAGGCACAAATGGCTGACTTTTCTGGTAAGCAAGGGACTGGACCTTGTCACAGTAGCTACTAAGAATGTCCGCTCTTTCAGAACTAGCCTTTTGCAGTTCCTGAACTAAACCTAAAAAATAGTACAAGATAAAAACATAATACTATAAATCCGTTTACTATTTTGATAGGAAAATGGCACAAAATGAATGAACTTTTAGGGGTTTTCGAGTTCAAGGTGCAAGAATAGGTTTGAAAATTAGTGTTAAGAAGACTAAGCCGCTAAGACTAGGAATAAGTGAAGGTGAAAAGATGATGTTGGGTAACGAGAAGATCGATCAAGTGGACAGCTTCACCTACCTAGATAGTATTATTAGTAAAGACGGTAGCTGCATTGAAGGTATTAAAAGTAGAATAGCCAAAGCCCAGGGTGTTTTTTTCACAGTTGAAAAAAAAAATGGAAGAATAGGAAGATAAGTCAACGAACCAAGATTAGAATATTGGAAGCTATAGTGGTCAGAAATGGTTCTGAAGCGTGGGTGCTCCAAAAAACGGAGGAGGATTGCCCAAATGTTTTCCAGAGAAACTGCCTACAGATTGCTTTGATTACCCGACTGACTGACCTTATCTCGAACAGTAAGCAGTACTAAAAGTATGGTTCAAGTCCACTTTCTCGGGCTATAATGAGAGAAAGGTTTGAGATGGATAGGGCACATTCTGGGGATGAAGGATGACAGATTGCCAAAGATTGTCCTTGTAGGCCAATCGTCCGGGGCCAAACAAAAAGCAGGTCGTCCCCAAACGGGGTAGGAGGATGTTGTAAGGAAAGATTAAAAGGAACTTCCTGGGAGGGTGTAAAGGAGGCTTTGAATAGATTGGAATGGAGGAGGAGTGTGCGCAGCTGTGTTGACTTGGGTGGCTTGGGGCTGCAGTGAGTTGTTGGGAGTAGTAGTAGTATAGTTTGTTGGTAACATGAAGCTACTTATAAACCATCATTTATTTGTAATTATAGGCTCTTTTTACTTCTGCTATATTCCATCGTCTTTACAGTGCTAGGGTTTGTCAAAAAATATGACTCTCTCTCTCTCTCTCTCTCTCTCTATTCTTCTTTGTAGAAAAGTTTCTATTTTCTAGGCAGTCTCGGATTCTCCTTCCCTGACTATAAAAGTGAGCAGAATGTTTCATATAAAAAAAAATATAATTCAATCAAGTGAAACAATAAATTTGTGTTTAGTGCGGTTGTCTTTGTATTCCTTATTCATTGTTAATTATGTTAATATTCTGATAAACAGCAATAAGCCCTGTACAACCAATCATTTTAAAATTGTATATCTAAGACTTTTAAACACGCTAAACTGAAAAATTGAATTAAACTTTAAGAAATAACATTCTACAATTTAAATTTCCTTGGAATTTCAATAAAACTTGGTGAGGCGAACTGGTCGCCAAAATCCAGTAGCTTAACACCATTGAACTTTTAGCCATATGACTGTTTGACAAGGCCGTACCCAGGATTTTTTTTTCAGAGGAGGTTTTATTCGATTGGAAATCAATCTGATTCCCTTTTTAATCATCGAAAGTGATTGGAGGGCAACTAATCCCCCTCCCACGCCCACCCTCCCATTTGCCCATTATGTTTAAAAACTAAATCTTGCCTTAAGATTAAATCAAAATGCACTGTCTTAATGCTAATTCCCAATAAGGCATCTCAGCAGTATCCCAAGAATGACTGAGGGTATTATGTTCAAACTTTCGGGGCTACTTCTGCTCTTAAAATGTAACCAAATCAAAATAGCGTAAGTGTATACAAGCTATCAAAGAAAGTAAACAGATTTTTTTGTGACTGGTATCAAGTTTTCCATTTCAGGTCAACTAGAGGAGGTATGAAACTAAATAAAACAATACTATTTGTGGCCAGATTTTTAAAAGGGTGTATGTTGTTAAAAATTGCTGAAAATTTTTCTCCAGCATACAAATAGCAGGCCAAACTATAAAGTCTTAAAAAAACGAAAAGATTTAAAGTGTTATTTTCTTTTTCCCTGAAAAGACTATGTCAATATAAAACGAACAGAAATTAATTAAAAAAAACTTTTTCCACAAAATAAGTTTTTCAAAGAAAAGTAAAGAACTCCATTAAACAAAAAATGAGCAAAAATAAAATCAAATAACCTACCAAGCGTGAAACTACCACAAATCAGCATCGATAAATAAATGAAACCCAAAACGAACAGAATTTAACATAAGTTGGGCTCAAAACCCCTATGCCTTCCCAAGGCCAGAACATGATTTGCTTTTTACTGAAAAAAATACAAACGAATGTGCAGTGTCAGTTTAATATACATATACTGATATTTAGTAATCAAAATCTTAAATATTATTTGATTTATTAAAGTTATAAAAGTAAAAAAAAAATTATATTTTTTTCAATAAAGTGCAAATTATGTTCTGGCCTTGGGAAGGCACAGAGGTTTAGAGCCCAACTTATGTTGAATTTCTGCTCGTTTTGAGTTTGACTCGGTTATTTATTGTAATTTCCTGTTCGTTTTGGGGTTTCATTTATTTATCGATGCTAATTTGTGGTAGTTTCACGCTTGGTAGATTATTTGATTTTATTTTTGCTCATTTTTTGTTGAATGGAGTTCTTTACTTTTCTTTGAAATCTTATTTTGTGAAAAAAGTTTTTTTTTTAATTAATCCTTAGAAAAACAGCGACTTGACAGTACATCTTGCAAAGGTACTAATTTTACAGTACTCCTCTTAGCATAATTTTGGAAAAAAATAGTACTTTTTTGTGTGTGAACATTAGTTTCGACCAGCTTAGAATCTAATGTGAATTCGTATTTTCAGACCTCGAAAATAAATAGAAGAAATCGGAGCATAAAAACATTTGTTGAAAGCAAAATAAATAGAAATTTATGTTGGAAATGGATCGACTAATCCAAAAGGCAAACTGTGTTTTATTTCACTAATGGACAACAATCAAGGTAAGCATCATCAAAATTGTTAAAAGAATGCAAACATTATTTGAAATTGTTATTAAAATTCCAGCGCCATCTAACATTTTCACTGAATACGGAACAGCACAAATATATTGCAGAATTAAATACATATGCCCCAGGAAAAGGTTCAAAGACACAAAAGTTCATACGGTCTGATCAGCGTCAGCAAAATTTTAAGAAAAAATCCGTCAGACAAATCTCTTTCCCTTCTTGACTATTTACCGTCAATTCCTAATCAAAATCTCTGTCTTCCTCAGTTCAATCCATTTTCTTATCAACGCAGTAATTTATGAATAAATTATGCCAACAATGCCTCTTGAGCTAGTGGGATTTTTTTTTCAATATACGAAAGCTTTATGAAGGTAAAAATAATTTACTCTAAACACAGTTTCTCTGTGGTAAGCATGAGTTTCTGGGGGGTTTTACAATTTTTCAGAGGGGTCTCCAAGTGCTATTGACTATATTTTAGTAGATACGTCTCTTTTATCCTTTCGTAGGTATTTCGGGTTTGGTCGATGGCCGGACCTGATCACATGCCCATCGGTGATTCATTCATTAAAGTTATTTAAAAGGAATCAAGGTGACTCCGAAGAAAAGGTCCATAAAAGGATTGCTTACCCCCATGATACGGAATGAGGTGTAAAAAAGCGTTGAATTTAGAACAGGAAGGAGAGAATAAATTTAAAGATTACTTCATCAGATGAGTCCCGGCAGCAATTGGAACAGGTGGCAACAATAGCAAAGGAAGGAAAAATGGAAGACTTCCTAGAGAGGATCGCTAGAATTATGTATGTTGAAGGTCAGAAAATAGCCAAAAAACGGAGAGGAAAATAGTTTTTTTTCGACGAGGACTGCACTTCTCAGAGAGAGCGGCTTGAACTTGCATCGGAAAAGCTGCAAGATTGATTAAAAGGAAAAAGAGAGCATTTGAAGAGCTGAAAGCAGATCAACTTAGGAAAACGTTCTATTCCAGCAATAATCGGGAACTTTAGTAGCATCTCAAGAAAATTTAGGAAACCAGGATCGGCGTAAATAACACAACCAGTGTAAAGTTGGTGAGAATATTTAGAAAATAAAGAAAAATAAAGGCTAATTAGGAATGAGGATTCGACAACAGAAATTAAGCACATATTAGAGGAGTGTAAGACCCTTCAAGCACCACCTGGCCCAGATGACCTGAAACTTGTGAAAATATCTCAGAGGGGAAAATTCGGAAGGATTCGAAGAACCGGAAGAAATCTTCTACAGATGGTATTCCCTCCCGCTCGCCTTTGGACTTAGACCCTATCATTAATATCTATAGAATTATATGATATTTTTTCAAGTCTTAGTAGCTTTTACTATGGTCAACATAAATTATAGTCTGTCTTTTTAAAATAGGTAATGCGTCCTCAAATGTTAAAAAATAAATAAAATAAACAAATAAAACTTTTTCGCATGCTGACCAATCTCCTTGGTCGGTGTTGCGCAGGTACTGATCTCCTGATTCACTGCCTTCGGCCGGGAGTGCAATGCGTGGTTGGGGGCAAATCATCCGACGCTTCCTAAGTTTTCCCCAAGTACTCAATTTAGAGCTGGGTCAGCTCTGGCTGAGCTACAAAGTCAAACCATTAACCCCCCCCCCCCCCCCCTTCCAACTTAAATAACCAGCGACACCAGGACTCCAACCCCTCATTCTCAGGGTTTCAAGTCCAGTGAGCTAACAACTCGGCCAGGACGGCTCAACATGTAAGCTATAGAAGTATTTACTTGGGGAAGAGTTTGGTAAGTGCTTTGAGAACACTAGATCAAGAAGATCAGATGTTTGGTTACAAAAAGGGAGAAAATTAAGTGAAATACAGGCAGGAAATAAAAAGATTTACTCTGCAGTAAATCAGATTTCTACATTAGATTCATTAGTTAATGTTTTAGATCTTAGGAGCGGGTTCGAAGGGATTTATTAATAAAGGTTTTATTAGATTTAGGCCTTCCGGTACGTTTTGCAGAAATATTGGTTCATATTTATTATGTAGTTAAGGTGTCAGTAAGGGTTGGGGAATCTCTCTCTAGAGTTGCTGTAAGTAGACTTGGAGTGAAGCAAGGTTGCTCGGTTCCATCACTATGTCTGAATACAGTGAAGAAGTTTGAGCAAAACTAGGCTCCACTGGTACAGCTTAATTTGATGCAGTTCTTTGCTCTACTGTTTGCTGATGACACTGTTCTGTTGGCTGACTCAGCAAAAACCTACAGATACTTTTGAATATTTTAGAGGTGTATCTACAGGGGAAAAAGCCAGTAATTATTGTAAGTAAATCAGTAGTTTTGGTTTTTAGGCAAAGTGGGAAGGGGGAGAAAGAGGGGTGAAAATTTCACAAAAGGATGCTATGTTTAAGTGAGAGGTTTATTAGCTTAGTTATTGGAGGTGGCTTGCGAATCTTGTCTTTAAGAAGTACGAGGCTAGTAAAAAGGATCAATTATTGGGAAAGAGAGGTAAGTATGGAAAACCATAGATTAGCGAGAGAAACATCGGTAAAGTCTCTTCTAGACTGAAAAAGATGGTCGTGGATAGGATAGATTAATGCAATATTAGATTCGTGTAGAATGTCTGGTAAATGAAGTTGGGGCTGCAGCAGAGATAGGGAAACAGGAGAGGTGTCCAAACAGGTCCATTCTGTTTTTAGTTGATCAGGAAATTCAGAAGTGTGTGTGCCAGATTCAAACAACTGACTTTCCTGGTGGGATGAGGGGTTTGTTTTAGAGCTGCGCTGTCTAAGGATGATACTAAATGGTTGATTTCTTGTAGAGGTAATTTTATGCCGCTTAGGAGAAGAGGAAGATATTTGGGAAGAGTTTGAACAAAACGGTTCTTAAAGTTGTCCGACATGCGGAAAGTGGCAGGAAAATTTGTTGCATTTTCTGGGAAAGAGCGAAGGGTTAAGGGATTTGCGAAAGGAAATTTATGAAGTGGATGAAGAGAAAGAGCTACGGGTGGAAAAATTCTTCGAAAATTGGTGTTTTATTAGTATTAGGATTCCGGCACGGTATTTTCGTATGGGCATGACTCACCATGAGGGTATAATATGATGATTTTGTTGTATTTGTTTTTATTGGTGTTTTTTCTTCTTTAGATCGTTCTGTTCATTTGCTTAATTATCTTTTTAATTATTATTGTATTTTATTCTTTTTCTTCTTTTTTTGTGTGGCTATGACCCTGAGAGGGTTTTGGTTTTAAATACAGTACGCTATATTATACTATGGAATGAATCTCGAAAGAAAAAATTAGTCAAGAGAAGAAGTGCCAAATCTAGATTTACAAAGTCCTATGTTTTAAGGCAGTTTTCTATACTAAAATTCTTTTGTGCTTTATTAGGTAGCATGCTGAGCTAGGATAAGAAGGCTGACTTTACTACAACTATATTTCAGGCTCTAATACTATTTTGAAGGCCTGGCTGTGGCCGCATTTTTTTTTTTTTTTTTTTTTTTTTTTTTTTTTTTTTTTTTGCTATCTGAAGTGTCATTTATGAAATTGTTCAAATGTTTCAAAACCAAATATTGATTAAATAAAATTAATGCTTTGTTAAAAAATGCTTCATATGGACACTTAAATACTATGGAGTTTTCCCCGGTTTCTTTTTATTTTATTTGGCATTTGACAGCATTCGATATGCATGCAAATTAGTCTCTGGAAATTAGTTGCTTGTCCTTTCTTTCAGCCTGGGGCAGACTCCCTCCACAATCAGCCCTCAAGTATTCGAGCCCTTAGTTAACATAGAAATAGTATGCTGTTGTTGCCAAAGCAAATTGGATAACTAATTTAACCCTTTACCGATAATACTATACAGGGAAGGGAAGAGAAGTGGCTTCGGAACATTTGTTCGAGTACAAATGGCGTTGATTAGCTAAAAAACGACGCAACCGAAACGAGACTGAATAAATAACGAATTTTCCAGGTTTTTAGCAGGAAATAAAAGCAGAAATTTTATTAAAATTATGTCTTCCAGAAGTTAGAACCCGTTTTGTTAGAATGGACCTTTCCTAATTTTGAAGTTTGGATAAGGGATTTGGGACTTGATTAATATAAGCTGTAATAGAGAAGAGAAAAGCCCTTGGATTTTTTTCTAATATAAATACACATTAGCTAAAAATTAACCTACTGTATTGCATTAGCAAGCTATTGACAATACGAGCAACACAGTAAAAATTGTCTTGAAGAAAGTACTTTCCTATTTCCTTTTTTTCCTGATAAAAACAGTAAATTCTAATATAGTATTGTGGCAACCCTGATCCCATACTGTTTATAAAAAAAAGGCGCTAATTTTGATTCAAGAGCGGAGGGGGGAAAAATACCCCAAAATCTTCCCAGAATTTTGATTCTGCTCTGGCCCATATACATCCTAAAATAAAATCGATAAAGTTGTAATTAAATAAGACACTAAATAATTTATCATGTGTTTTCTGTCTCCACAAACAATGCATACGATGTACATGATATAAAAAACATTTTGATTCTAAAAGTAAGGTTTATTTGTTTACAAGTAGCAGTCATATTCAGTAAATTAGTGACTTAAAAGTAATAAAGTGTAAAAACAAACAAAAAGACCAAGTTGCATACAATCAGCAAATGGTTGTTTCGAACTTAATATGGTTCAAGGTCGGCAATTAGAACTATAAAAAAAAAAACTTACTGCTAATACTTTTGTCTGGGTTTCAGTAATGTCTTTGTTGTTTTGTAAGGCAACATTTGATGGCGTTGATTGCTTTTTTCTTTCTTGGAGATCTAACCTAGCTTCCTGCCGTATCCGTTTCACATGCTCTTTAATAGGGATCTTGACCATTACAAAGCCAAGCCCGGTTAATTGAAACAGACATTATCCATTTAAGCAATCTGATGTTTTTGTTCTGTTCCTGGCTACTATGACAATTGTACATTTACTTTACAAAGAGACTAAAACATTTCTCCATTTCAAAGGAATCTGTAAATTCCTACAATCCCTCCTCTCAAACCAATACTAATGTGCGTTACTTTGTTGATTACGGTGATATTGTGTACCGAATTTAAATTCGCCACTATCATGAGGGGAGCAACGTATTCTTTGAAGTTACTCTCTCATTCACTTGGAACTGGGCATGCATTTTGTTCAAGTAAAGGAACTGGAAATCTGAGAAGAGAGAGAAACAGTAGAGGGCATACAAATACATACTAGTGTTAAATTAATTGACGAGTACAACGCGATTACGAGTATACTTACTTATCTGTAGTTTATCATTTTCTTCCGTCGATACCTGAACCGAGGCAAGTTAAAATATATATTGTAAGTGTCCATCAATAAGAGAAGGATTCCCATTCAGTAGTTAAAGATTACAACCCCAGGCGAGGTCACAATAAAAAGGCCTCAGACAACAAAAACATAAAATAGGATGAGATGAAGGTGAATGGTTAAAAGGAATTAGGATACAACTTGAACATGAGAATATTCTGAGAATATAGAATGAAACTGGAGAATAATTAGATCAGAAATTAAAATACAATTAGAACAAAAGAAAATACAAAACGTTTCCATTAACTGGCAGCTTTTTAAAATAAAAGAAAATGCTTGATTCCCATTAATCCAGAGATTATCGAAAAATAATGGCTAAAACTCAAGGTGACTTCAGCGAAGATAAAACAACATAAGCTGCGGCCTAATTAAAGAATTATAATTAAGCTAATGGTATTTAACTGTGCTCGTTATCGCTAAACTTATCGTGGTTCTTCTGTTATTATTTCTTTTCTACATCATAATGTTTAAATGACTAGGATTCCTTCTGTTGACTATATTCTGTGCACAAGGCAAAATGGTTGCAATATTGTCTTGAAAAATTTGGTCATTTTCTTTTTTATTAATACAATTTCAAAACTTCAAAGAACGAAACTTTATGGCTGTTGAAGCGAGCACATACCTGTTATGTACCCAGGTTCATAGATGCAAAACTGTTGCTTCTTCAGAATTTCGACATCCATTTTGGCAGCGAACAATTCAAACGACATTTTCTGTTTTTCTTCCTTCAATTGTTTTATTTCTTTCAAGAGCTTGCCAACATAGTTTTGCTGGTGATTTAGAAAGCCTAAAAAGCAAATATTTTAGTAGAAAAGGGAAAAGTTCATATAAAAGTAAGCCAAATAAAGACATAATGTCAAGCATTAGACTATGTGTGAACCTTATTGAATTAAATGAAAAAAAAAACAAGTTTTTTCAATTGAAAGTGAGGGGCAGCATTAAAACTACAAAGAACTAAAAATTATTTAGTAAATGAGGAAGGCTGCCCCTTCCTCAACCCTCGCTTCCTCAACCCTCGGCTCTTGTCTTTTTCATCTGTTTTTTCTGTTTTACTTTATGTCATGTATCCCTAAAGTTTACGGTCTGCCGTTACCTCCCTTTCTCATCACCGTTCCATATCAACTGTATCGTGAACCTTTCCTGTTTTTTGTCGTATGCTAGAGCCTTAAAGTTCTCTAAAGATACTTCGCATTCAAAATCAACGGTCCTGGAGTTTGACTAGTCTTTCTTAAAGAATCTGGACAAAAATTCAAACTTTAGCATAAAGAGCGAAGGTTGAGAAGGGGCAGCTCCCCTCATATACAGAATAACTTCTATTTGTTATGTTTATTCTGTTCGTTCGTGTTTCGTTTTAATGTTACTCCTACTTTCAGTTGAAAAAACTGTTTTATTATATTTAACTTTTGACCGTTTTTTCAAATCATACCAGGAAATCTCTCTCCCTCCCCCTCCTGTGTAACGAAAATAACCCCAGGAACTTTCCTACCTACGACCGATTTTCCCTGAAGATAATCCTCTCTCCTGTAGAAAATTAACCCGATAACTCTCCTCATATTTCCCAATAACAAATACTATACGTGGACAATATGAGCAAATTGCATAACTTACATCCCTTTCCCCAGGGACGATGGAGGGTCATGTCATCACCTAAAGCTTAATTATTGGACCTTCCAACTATGCTGAATCAAATGACTATCTTAAGATTTTTATCAGACGTGTTCGGAGAAAAAATGGACGCCAGAGAGGAGCTAATGGCCCTCTACTTTATTTTTTTTTGGTCAGTTAAAAAGAGCATTAGAACTTTTGATTTCTGGTCGAATAAGCTATATTGCAATTTTCTAGGACCATTGGTTCAATATGATCACCCCTGAAAAAAAAACACAGAAGTGGTCTTTTTCTGTAAAAAAAATACAAAATTCCAAATTTTTGTAGATATGAGCCTGAAACCCCAACTGTAGGGTTCTCTAATATTCTGAATCTGATGGTGTGATGTTTATTAGAATCATAACTTTTTTGAGGGTGTTTTCCCCCTTTTTCAAAAACAATGGACATTTTCTCAGGCTCGTAGCTTTTTGTCAGTAACATTAAACTTAATGAATTTTATATACTAAAGATTAGCATAAAAAACCAATTATTTTGAGGCATCAATTGTTATAAAAATTCTGTTTTCACAGTTTCGGCTACTATTGGGCCGAGACACTTACCGTTCGTTACCACGAACTGTTTGATATAATGGTTGTTAACTATAAGAAATTATTTCTAAAAATATGTGTTCCATTACTTCTTATTATCCTGCTATATGGATATCGATTTTTGCTTCCCTTCTGTTACAGCTTCGTATGGTAAATGACAAAGCAAAGAACACTATCCTTGAAGCAAATAGTCGTAGCAATAAGCTGTTGTTTTATTTGAAGTCCCTTCAAAATCTTTCGTGGATGTCTTTCATTTTCCTTCAATAGCATGGTGATGCTCCTGTAGCCCTCAGAACTAGTCCATCTCTTGTCTTTGACCATTGCACTTACGATCTCCGAGTTTCTTGCAACATTCAAGTTTTATTCAGTTTCACATTCAGATCAGACGTCGATTCTCTGACTGATTCTTACGCTGCCTGGGATCCTCTGCCTGATTCAGCGAAAAAAGTGTAACCGATTTGGTGAATTCAGAAAAATTGTAAAGGCGAATTTGATTTCGGGATAGTTTTTTTTTCTCTTTTTTTATATCTTTCCTTACTTTTTGTCGATGCTACCGCATGGTTGATATTTCTGGGATGAGTTAAAACTATGTTCTTATTGATTATTAATTAAAACAAAAATTCTTATGATAGTAAAGAGCAAAGCTGAAACTTAAACGAAAAAAAACTATTGCTTTGCCAATTACGCAAAATATATCTATAAAGCTAGCTCAAAAAAACTGACTTGTGATATGTTCCTGCATTTGCAAAATTTTGTAAATCTGGCACTTTACTGAAAACTGAACTTGCAAGAACTTTTAATTTGCTAGAGACTTATAACTTAAGAAGACTTATAAGAAGCTTGAAAATACCACCCAAAAATGTTTCAAGCCCTAAGCTGGATGATAGATCTATTTCTTAATATTTCATTCAGCTAGCACAGCAACTTTCTGAGCTAGAGAATTACCCCATTGCCTACACTTTTAGCAACATTATTTGTCCTTGTCTAAAATACTAGCAAGCATTTTGGAAAAATTAGAAAGTTTATTGACAAAATATTAATTATGTAGAGCCATGATAGTTGAATTATGAAAATTATTCATCTATCAGAAACCCAACAGCCATTGGTCTATGTAGTTAATTCGGAAGATTGGAAACAGCCAAAATATGAATGCGTACCTTGCAAATCATTGGTTGTTTTATCCTCTTTTCGTACTTTCTGCAAAAGATCTTGAAGAGTGTCTTCATAAAGCTTCATAAATCCAATGTCTGCATCTTCGTCTGTAGCAACATAACATACTGGATCACTATTTCTTCGCCGTAGGCTTGAGTTTTTCCAACTGTTATCTTCAATCTTGTCAGGCATTGTTCAAGAAATTCATGCTTGGCAATATACCTATAATTTCCAAATTTCATACAATGCATGTTCCAACAGTGACAAAGAAATCCAATTTCATAAATAAAACAACAAGCTTGAAGGGAATAGAAATAAAAACCACAAAAGGAAGAAAAAAAAATCAACAAGTCCTATGAATGATTGCAGTTTACAAGTCAATTAGAGAAACACATTAACAAAAGCAGCAGAACATTAGTATATTGCCTAGGGCTAACTTAGGCTATATCTAGCCTTGCTAGGGGGATGGTGCCTGTGACACAATAGCAACAACATCAATCATGAAATTTGGAAAGAACACTGATTGGAGAGTATAACAGTAAATACCTACTTCTTCATTCACTGGGTGATCTCGGCCCTACACTAGGCTATAGCCTACCTTTACCAGATTGAATGGTAAGCTAAGCTACTACTCTTTTGCTACCTATTATAGGCTAGTGTTTAGTTAAGGAGAGGACATAGCAAGAGTGTTACCCAGGAATACACAGATTAACCTACCTTGCCAGTGCATCCCACATGCTGTCAGTGAGAGACACTGAATACATCAAAAAGTGGTACTATAAATTTGCAAAATTTTTACTGTACATACCCAAGCGTTATAGGAATTCCCGACTTGAAAAATATGGTCTTAAGGAGCCATCCAAACAATGGTCTAGCCCCCAACCCCTCACCTGAATATGACCTTTTTCAGTAATGCTGAACAACTGTCCTAGTGTCTAGAAGTGCTGATTATTGACTTCACAGCATGAAAAGAATATTTCAAGGAATTGTAAAATGGTGCACAAGATTCTTATTAGGCAGCTGGTGGAATAGGCCTACAATTCTTCAGTATGGTACCTGCTAGGCAAGATGGATTGATAACCGGTCAAAAAAGAACAAAGACATATAGTATAGGAAAGACAGGAAAAATGGTCAAACCTTGGGGAAATTGCAACATAATCTTTTTCTATACCAAAATGTTTAGAAAATCAGCTGAATTACACAAAAAAAAAATCCAACAAAATCCCCCTTGCAAAAGTGTCCTAAATTTGCACTTGAAGGGGGAAATCGAATTTTGTGTTTATAAATATTTTGGAGTTTAAATTGTTGTTTCCTATCAAATCAAGCATGCTGACTCCAAATCTGACTTCAGGTTTCCATTTTTCCATACCCTTATGCCCATTTCCGCCCTAAAAGGAAGGGGAGGGGGTTAAAACTTGAGATTAAGAGGTTATTGTATTTTTTTTTATTGTTCCTATGAAATGAATGGTGGCGGATTCGAAAATGAAGTTATAAACTTGATTTTATTTAGTTAAGTACTTCATCTTACCTAAAATGGTTGTGAAAATTGACCTATATGAATTAGTTATTTTAATAATTTTTGGTTGTTTCACCATTTCCTATCAAGCTAGGAATGGTGCCTTAGAATATGAATCTTGAACAGTTTAATTTCAAAACCTGTATTCTAGAATTCCCCCCCCCCCTTCAGTTTGCGGTTTCCATGCCCTTCTTTAGCTGATCTAATCAGTAGAGCCATCTACCATAGTACTTGCTACATGACTGGGTTCAAGACTATATAAAAGGTTTGTGCTGTTTTATTTACTTCCAACAAAAGAAAAAAGCTAACAAGAGCACTAGTCAAGCTGGAGAAACTCTAATCATATTTGACCAACCATTTTACTGGAAGCCAAAGTGTAGTGCTGATGCAGAGCCTGTGAAAAGTGCTTTAAAAATGCTATTATTGTCCTAGGTGTATTTCACATGTGCATGAGTTTCCTAGGACCCATTGCCTTGCTTATGGCTGACTTGGGACTTTTGGAAATCATAAGTCAAGTGTACATGCCTAACACTGGGCAAAGTATGTTACAAGGCAAAGCTGTCTCTTGTCAAGGTGTCTCAGAAGCAGCAGAGCTTATCCATGAAATAGTTCATAGTGTGAAAGAACAAAACTACCCATCTTTGGTTTCAGTATCTGGACCTACTTGGAATCTTGAAAAACCTGACAGCTGAACAAAGTGGCAATTTTGAGCTTTATCTACAGCATTTGTTAGAAATGCTTACTTACTTTGCAGCTTCCATCCATAATCTTTAAACCAAGTCTCTACTTGGTTGTTTGTGCAATGGCATTTTCAGTTGAAGAAAGACAACCCAGAGCATTACAGAATGTTACAGGAATACCTGTTCAACCAGAGAACTGACAACCACTGGGCAGCACTTTCTCCTGATCTGGTGATCAAACAAATGTTAATTAAAAGTATGAAAAGGAGTGGTGGTCTAACAAGAGGTGGAGGCATGACTGAATTGTAGCAGACAATTTGGACATCTGCTTTGCCTATTTTGGTTCTTGTGAATGGACTTATGCAGAACCTGACTGGTCTTGAAGAGTTGACTATTGAAAATCATGCAGAAGTAATATCTTGAAGGAGAGCTAGAGACCTGGTGGATATAGAAAAGATAGTTTAATACATTGAGCCCCTAAAACTCTTTGGGCAGGATTCACAGCAGTCGAACATGATTACTGGTGTCTGCACTCATCATATGTAAAAGTAAACAATGCCAAATCCATGGGAGGAGAGATTCTGAAGGGCATAGAAGCAAAAGAAATTAACAAACATGTTTTCATAAGAATGGATAAAGCAGTAACTATGGCTGAGAAGTCATCTGTGGTGATAGATAGCATGAAAGAAATGGTCAAATCAGCTCTAATCTTTCAACATCAAGCCTCAGTGGTTCTGACTTGCACAAGGTTCTGTTGTTCAAGTTCTGTACTTTTCCAACATTGCTCTTTAGTTTGTTCAAGGTGATGAGGGCAGCTGACAAAGCCTCTTTAGTAAATGCACTGATGAAATTTTAGGGGCTTGGTGGTCCAGTGACATTACCAACATCCCAGAGATTTGGTTCAGGAGAGGTTGTCTAGTACACAGAATACCATGGACTGCTGGATTCACATATTCTAAGGCAGCAGAATCTCAAGTAGAATATGTCAAAAGACATTTTGGCCTGGCAGTGGTAGTTTTTGACTCTTACACTGATACACCAACAACAAAAATTGCACAGAGCTGAAGAGAACCAAAGTCTTGCTGCATCCAATGATTAAATTCTTTCCTAATATGATTGTCAAAAGTAAGGAGGAACTTTTGAGAAGTCTCAAAAATAAAAAATGCTTCATTGACCTGCTTACTGAGAGGTTGGAAACTCAGGAAGTAAAGTTCTACAGGCTCAGGATTATGATGATGTCTTGTTGTACAAACTGCAACCAGCTGTGCTGAGTTGACCAACCTATTAACAGTTGTGATAATGTTGTGTTAGTTTTTTTTCTATTACTCTACACTGTAATTAACTATGTTAATTTGTAGGCTACAAATAAAAAAATAAATAAATAAATTAGTCCTTCTGCTGTACCATACCAAGTTTGATGCATGTGATATCTTTATGCAGACAGACATGCATGAAAATAGCTGATGAGTGTATGATATAAAAAGGGTCAAGAACAAGCTAGGAACCAAAGCAGGAGAAAATTTACTCATTTGCCATGCAATGTCTGGCTGCAATACAACATCTAGACTTCACAGCATAGGAAAACCAGCATTGGTTTCTTTGTCACTTAAAGATGGTATTTTTAAGAATGCTTGCAAGATCTTCATGACACCAGGATCCAACCACCAGGAGATCACTGAAGCTGGAGAAAAAGCTTTGCTCTGCATATACAAAGGGAAAAGTAATGAGAAGACCCCAAAAGATATATGGGTATGGCTATTTACTTTGCAGGTTGCAAGTTCAAATGCTTTCATTCAGGCAGAGTGGCCTCCACCAACTTTGGCTGCACAAAGTACCACTTTACAGGACGGTGCTATTTGCAAATAATGAAGTGGCAAGACACATCCAATTCACTAAAGCCTGAAGGGTGGGAAAAGTGCCTCTCTTTGTCATGGAATATATATCTTCCCATTGTGACAGATGCTTCACTGGCACCAGAAAATCTGCTGAAGATGGTGTGGAGCAACTGCACCAGCAGGTGTGAGTCTCTCAGCTGCAGCTGCTGTTGGAACAGTTTACCCAGCAGCTTTACCTGCAGGGAGTGTAAAGGAGTGTTATGTGCTAACACTACAGCAAGACAGGGTGAGGACAATAACAAAGCAAGTAGGAAGAAGAGTTAACTTTAGGTTGTGCTTTAAAATTCAAATGTTTTTTTTGATTAATTTACCTGAGTTCTAAACATTCCTTTTTATAAATGATTGATCTGAAGTTTTGAACTTAATTAAAAGAATTGATTTTAAAGAAGTTATACTTATATCAACCCTCATATTACAGGGCCCTCAGAGGTGGAAATCACATAAATAGTAAGAAACACTGCTTTTTGACCTCATATTTAGCAAACACACTACTTTATTTGATATAAAATGATCCTTTAGTACCAGAAATCTATCAAATAATGATCTGTGTACTTTGATCTGTACATGCAAAATAATCTTAGTTAACTTATTTTCCATGGGGAGAACCTTTATCTTCACTTCTTTTTCTAAGTTTGCAAAACAAAATGTATGAAAAAAAGCCTTTATTTTGATAAGTATTTTGTCTGTTTTCAAATTTGTGCTGAAAGATATGCCATCCTACAATTTTTTGTGCCACACAAAGTTTCTAGAAGTTTTTTTTTTAGTAATGATCTGCTATAGCAAGTATATTTCTGTACTTCTGCCAGTGTCTTTTCAATAGTAGCACATATAAATAATTTTTAAGATGGCATGGAATTTACCAAATATAGCTAATTTTTCAAACTTGAACAAAATTTATAGTGAAAAATTATGAATTTCTTTAAAAAAAAACTTGAAAAAGAAGTGAAGATAAAGGGGTAAATTTCTAGTGGGCCATATATTTAGCTAAGATGAAAGTGAAAATGTCATTTGATGCCTTTTTTTATGCTTTTTCATAATTTAATAATTGCTTTGGGGGCTAATTGCATCTTGAGCCCTTGAAGGGGCCTCCAAAGTATTTTGTTTTTGTAACCAAACAAAGAAGTTATCATCACTAGCTAAGCTATTGAAAAGTAGTTAAAAACATATCACTAGTTTATAAATAGGTTGTTCAAGAGTAATATATTCCAAAAACACTTATTTATAATAATTGAAACCTTGTTTATTAAGCAACTCAAATATAACCAATTCAAGTTTTTTGAATGCTGTCAACAAAAATAGTGCTGAATTTTGTAATTTGAAACTTTACTGTTGACAATTCAGGGTATAGCCTATATTTGCACATTAGAGGGTGGGATGGGTAAATTTCATGGTAAATTTGCAGTGTGTCATATAATTTAGCTAGGATTAGAGTGAAAACATCATTTGATACTTTTTTTTATGCTTTTTCATTATTCATATAAAATCCCTTCAGGGCCCCTTTAAGTGCTCAAGATGCAATCAACTGCAGAAGCTATTATTGAATTATGAAAAAGCATAAGAAAGGCATCAAATGATGTTTTTCAGGTCCACTAGAAATTTACTGATAAAGGTTCTTCTCCTGGAAAATATGTTAACTAGGATATTTTCCATATTATGAAGTAAAAATTTTCTTCTTAACATGTCTTCTTATGTATTGGAATGATCATACATTTACACCTCAAACCATATTTTTACTCCACTAATACAGTTAAGTTTGTCCTGTACCTTAAGCATTTATTATACCAGAGGTGGATGGAGACACTAGAATACCCAAATTTCACATGGAATCAACCTTCTGCCCCATTTTTGTGAACTCAGGTCACTGGTATTGTCTGTTTTACATAGAAAATTACCATTTATCGTATTTACTAGCGCAAACCCAACATTAAATAAGGGTGAAAATTTGGGCTACATGGAGAATGAGCTGATTCTTTCTAGCCATGACAGACCTAGGTTAGTCTACATTGTCAAAAAAGGGCTTTCTTCTTAAGCACCAATTTTATAAATTAGTTCAAATAAGACTATCTTTTTCTTAGTGCACTATGATGAAAGCCATGAAAGAAAAATTAGCAGATTCTTACAGATTCTTGATTTTTGTCTCCCCTTGATTTATTTTCTACTTTCTATATAAGGAATAATCGGAGATCATGATGTATAAGAAAACAGATGGCGATAAATTCATTTCAGAAGTAAAATTTATTTTCAGCTGAACAGCATTTTTAAGAATGCACCATAAAAGTGGGCAGATATACATTAATGTTATATACATCATTCTAAGAATTTTGTTTAATGTTGTGCTTTATGCAGCTTGTGCATGATACAGTCCTTAAAAAATGGACCTTTTATCCACTTATTTACTCCTTATCCAGCAACTCTGAACGTAAGCAACAACACAGCAAAATTTATAGTGCGTTCAAGCATTCCTAACCAACAAGCCCGATTAATTATGCTTAGCATTTTACGAGATGGGTGCCAAAGCTTAGGAGAATTACTATTTGAAGCAGTCTGGATTAATTGTCGGATAAGTTACATTTACTAACGCTGGAAAATGCAGGAAAAGCCAGGATAAGTAACGCCATTTGACGAACATATGGCTGGAAATCAAAGAATCTTTTTCATTTTCGTGTCTCTCGCGTGTATTTTCGTTTGGTTTGCGTTAATGAATAGGTTACAATAGTGATTTGAATTTATATTAATTTTCCGCGAATGAAAAAAAAGAGAAAAAGGAGATTTAAGTGGATCTTGCCTTAGTGTGCTTTTTGTATCTTGCTATTCTATGCGATGGTTTTCATGTTTTCTTTCTTTTCTGCTTAGTTCTAGTTTTGCAAAAAAAAAGTTTTAGTTCTGCCCGTTTTTTCTTTCTCCAGCTAACAAGTCGGATGATGGACCTTCAAGTTCAGTCAGCCAAATGACTGCATCACTGCGGTTTAATTGGAATGTTATCTGTTCCGAAAGCCTCCTTTCTTTTCTCACGCTTGGAATAATCTCAGGCATCGCTTTCTGCTTATTAGTCTATCATTCCATATTGATTTTGGTAAGTTTTATTTTTATGATTATTTGATGATAAGTGTTAAGTAAGATAAAATCTGACCGGCTCCATAATTTTGAGAAAAATCAACTTGACCTAATCCGTGGGATCAGGTGGTGATGAATATTCTGATCATTTTATCCAGTCTTTTCCTCCCAGCAAATGTATAAATAATTATCAAATCCCTCCATTTAATCAGTCACAATCATCCCGAATCGCGTTTTGGCATTGTTGCGGAGGGCTTAGTAGTTTTGATATTCTCTCTACTTTACTTTCTAGTAATCGGATTGGTATTCTAGGACTATGTGAGACATTTCTTAGTGAAAGTAATAGTTCTTTAGTTGGTATCATGGGCACCCATATGGGGGGGGGGCTCTTCCCCCCCCTGGCTGAATGATGCTGCCTTATTTTTATATTTTTGTTCTGAGATTTCTATTATATAGCATTAAAAGTAGCAATTAGGCGAAGTTTGCCCCCCCCCCCTGGAATTCAGCTTATGGGCGCCCATGGTTGGTACATCTGGGTATAGAGTATTAGCTAGAAATACGGCTATCTGTTCCAAAGGTGGACTGGCTCTGTTTATTAATTAATTTAAAAAAAAAAAATCCTCAAAATAAGTTTTTCAAAGAAAAGTAAAGAACTCTATTAAACCAAAAATGAGCAAAAATAAAATCAAATAATCTACCAAGCGTGAAACTACCACAAATCAGCATAGATAAGTAAATGAAACCCAAAACGAACAGAAATTACAATAAATAACTGAGTCAAACTCAAAACGAGCAGAAATTAACATGAGTAGGGCTCAAAAACCCTATGCCTCCCAAGGCCAGAACATAATTTCCACTTTACTGAAAAAATATAAATGTTTTTACTTTTATAACTTTAATAAATCAAATAATATTAACATTTTGATTAACAAATATCAGTATAAGTATAATAAACTGACAATCCTCATTCCATTTGTATTTTTTTTTTCAGTAAAGTGCAAATTATCTTCTGGCCTTAGGAAGGCATAGGGGTTTTGAGCCCTACTCATGTTAATTTCTCTCGTTTTGAGTTTGACTCAGTTATTCATTGTAATTATTGTTCGTTTTGGGTTTTATTTACTTATCGATGCTGATTTGTAGCAGTCGCACGCTTGGTAGATTATTTGATTTTTTTTTTGCTCATTTTTGGTTTAATGGAGCTCTTTACTTTTCTTTGAAAAACTTATTTTGTGGAAATTTTTCTTTAAATTAATTTTGTTTGTTTTATATTGACATAGTCTTTTCAGGGAAAAATAAAATAATAGTTTAAATCTTCTTTTTTTCAAGACTTATATAGTTGGCTTGCTATTTGTATGCTGGAGAAAAATATTTTCAGCAATTTTTAACAACAGGCACCCTCTTAAAAATCTGGACACAAATAGTACTGTTTAATTTAGTTTCATACCTCCTCTAGTTGACCTGAAATAGTAAACCTGATACCATTCGCAAAAAAATATTTTTACTTTCTGTGATAGCTTACATACACTTACGCTATTTTGATTTGGTTAAATTTTAAGAGCAGAAGTAGCCCCGAAAGTTTGAATATATTATCCTCAGTCGTTCTTGGGATACTGCTGAGATGCCTTATTGAGAATTAGCATTAATACAGTGCATTTTGATTTAATCTTAACTTACAACCTTTGCCCTGGGGACTCTGGGGGTTTGTCATCCTTAAAAACATAATTTCCAGAACTTTCAACTATGTTGAACAAAATGGCTATCTCTAAACTTTGATTGAATGTGTTTGGAGAAATGGTGGGCGTGAGAGGGGGGTCAATTACTCTCCACTCACTTTCGACTATTAAAAAGGGTCATTTCTATTTCCAAACAAATGAGCCCTTTTAAAAAATGTTACAACAACTTTCTATATAAACCTCATATGCCCCCCAAGGCATAACTTACAACCCTTGAACTGAGGGCTCTGAGGGGGTTATCATCCTAAAAGACCTAATTTCCAGAACTTTCGACTAAGTTGAAAAAATTTATATTTCAAAATTTTGATTGGATGTGTTTGGGGAAATGGTGAGCGTTAGAGGGGGGTTATTTGCCCTTCAATCACTTTCGACTATTAAAAGAGCACTAGCCCTTTCAATTTTCAATTGAATTGGCCCTTTTTGATGTTTTTACAACATCGCTTTCTATAAAAACCTTACATGCTCCCAGGGCATAACTTACAACCCTTGCCCTGAGGGTTTGGGGGGGGATGGGTTGTTATCCTTAAAGACCTAAATTTCAAAACTTTCGACTATTGTAAAGGGCACTAGCCCTTTGAATTTCCAATTGAATGAGCCCCTTTTCACGTTTCTACGACAAAGATTTCAATAAAAAAACACTATATGCCCCAGGGCATAACTTATAACCGTTGCCCTGAAGACTTTGGGGAGAGTGTCCTGCTCAAAGGTATAATTTCATGAACTTTAAACTGCGTGGAACAAAATGGCTATCTCAAAATTTTGATTGGGTGTGTTTGGGGAAATGGTGAGCGTGGAAAAGGTGTTAGTTGCCTTCCAATCACTTTCGACTATTAAAAAGGACACTAGCCATTTCAATTTCCAATCGAATGAGCCCTTTTTGAAGTTTCTACGACAACGCGTTCTATAAAAAACATTATATGCCCCCAGGGCATAACTAACAACCCTTGCACTGAGGGCTCTGAGGGTGTTATCATCCTAAAAGGCCTAATTTCCAAAACTTTCAACTACGTTGAACAAAAATGGATATCTCAAAATTTTAATTGGATGTGTTTGGGAAAATGGTGGGCGTGAGAGGGGCGTTAGTCGCTATCCAATCACTTTCAACTATTAAAAAAGGCACTACCCCATTCAATTTCCAATTGAATGAGCCCTTTTGAAGTTTCTATGACAACGCTTTCAATAAAAAACCTTATATGCCCCCAGGGCATAACTAACAACCCTTGCACTGAGGGCTCTGAGGGGGTTATCATCCTAAAAGACCTAATTTCCAAAACTTTCAACTACGTTGAACAAAATGGATATCTCAAAATTTTGATTGGATGTGTTTGGGAAAATGGTGGACGTGAGAGGGGCGTTTAGTCGCTATCCAATCACTTTCAACTATTAAAAAAGGGACTACCCCATTCAATTTCCAATTGAATGAGCCCTTTTGAAGTTTCTACGACAACGCTTTCAATAAAAACTTTATATGCACCCAGGGCATAACTGACAACCCTTGCACTGAGGGCGCTGAGGGGGTTATCATCCTAAAAGACAAAATTTCCATAGCTTTCAACTACGTTGAGCAAATGGATATCTCAAAATTTTAATTCGATGTGTGTTTGGAAAATGGTGGGGGCGTGAGAGGGGCGTTAGTCGCTATCCAATCACTTTCAACTATTAAAAAATGCACTAGCCATTTCAATTTCCAATTGAATGAGCCCTTTTGAAGTTTCTACGACAACGCTTTCAATAAAAACTTTATATGCCCCCAGGGCATAACTTACAACCCTTGCCTTGAGGGCTGTGGGGGGAGGGGTTATCATCCTTAAAGACCTAATTTCCAAAACCTTCAACTACGTTGAATAAAATAGCTATCTAAAAATTTTGATTGTATATGTTTGGGGAAAAGGTGGGGCGCGAGAGAGGGGGGTTAGTTGCCCTTCAATCACTTTCGAGTATTAAAAAGGGTACTAGTCGTTTGAATTTCAAATCGAATCAGCCCTTTTTCAAGTTTCTACGACAAATATTTCAATAAAAACCTTATATGCCCCAAGGGCATAACTTAAAACTCTTGCCCTGAGGGATGTGGGGACTGTCCTCATGAAAAATATGTTTTCTATCTGGAAATCAACTACCCTGAACAAAATGGCCATCTCAAAGTTTTTATTGGATGTGTTTGGGGGGATGATGGGTGTGGGGGGGGCTAGATGCTCTCCAATCACTTTCGACTATTAAAAAGGGCACTAGTCCTTTAAATTTCCAGTCGAATGAGCCTTTTTTAAGTTTCTTGAACAACCCCTTCTTTAAAAACCTTATATAACCCCAGGGCATAACTTAAAACCCTTGCTCTGAGGAATGTGGGTGAGTGTCTCCTCCTCAAAAACATATTTTCTATCTGGAAATCAACTACGCTGAACAAAATGGTTATCTCAAAATTTTGATTGGACGTGTTTGGAGGAATGATGGGTGTGGCGGGGGGGGGGGGCTAGTTACCTTTCAATCACTTTCGACTATTAAAAAGGGTACTAGCCCTTTGAATTTCCCATCGAATGAGCCTGTAAAGAAGTTTCTACGACAACACCTTCTAAAAAACCTTATATGCCCCCAGGGCATAACTTAAAACCCTTGCCCTGAGGGTTGTGGGGGAGTGTCCTCCTCAAAAACATATTTCTATCTGGAAATCAAACTACGCTGAACAAAATGGATATCTCAAAATTTTGATTGGATGTGTTTGGGGGAATGATGGGCGTCGGGAGCTAGTTGCCCTCCAATTACTTTTGACAATTAAAAATGGTACAGGCCCTTTGAATTTCCAATGGAATGAGCCTTTTTTGAAGTTTCTGCGAGAACACCTTCTATAAAAACCTTATATGCCCCAGGACATAACTTAGAAACCATTGCCCTGAGGGTTGTGGGGAGTGTCCTCCTGAAAAACATATTTTTTATCTGGAATTAACTACGCTGAACAAAATGGTTATCTCAAAATTTTGATTGGACGTGTTTGGAGGAATGATGGGTGTGGCGGGGGGGGGGGGGCTAGTTACCTTTCAATCACTTTCGACTATTAAAAGGGTACTAGCCCTTTGAGTTTCCCATCGAATGTTTAGAAGTTTCTACGACAACACCTTCTAAAAAACCTTATATGCCCCCAGGGCATAATTTAAAACCCTTGCCCTGAGGGTTGTGGGGGAGTGTCCTCCTCAAAAACATATTTTCTATCTGGAAATCAACTACGCTGAACAAAATGGCTATCTCAAAATTTTGATTGGATGTGTTTGGGGGAATGATGGGCGTGGGGAGCTAGTTGCACTCCAATTACTTTTGACTATTAAAAATGGTACTAGCCCTTTGAATTTCCAATGGAATGAGCCTTTTTGAAGTTTCTGCGAGAACGCCTTCTATAAAAACCTTATATGCCCCCAGGGCATAACTTACAACCTTTGCCCTGAGGGTTGTGGGGGAGTGTCCTCCTGAAAAACATATTTTTTATCTGGAAATCAACTACGCTGAACAAAATGGCTATCTCAAAATTTTGATTGGATGTGTTTGGGGGAATAATGGGCGTGGGGGGGGCTAGTTCCCCTCCAATCACTTTCGACTATTAAAAAAAGGTACTAGCTCTTTGAATTTCCAATCGAATGAGCCTGTTTTGAAGTTTCTATGACAACGCCTTCTATAAAAACCTTATATACCCCCAGGGCATAACTTAAAAGCCTTGCCCTGAGGGTTGTGTCATCCTATAAACATATTTTCTATCTGGAAAATCAACTACGCTGAACAAAATGGCTATCTCAAAATTTTGATTGGATGTGTTTGGGGGAATGATGGGCGTGGGGGCGGGGGCTAGTTGACCTCCAATCACTTTCGACTATTAAAAAGGACACTAGCCACTCCAATTTCCAATCGAATGAGCCCTTTTCGAAGTTTCTACGACTACTTCTTCGATACGAAGTGCCCGGGTATGGAGAAAAAAAAAACACAAAAACAAAAACACATTGTGCCCTCATCGTTCTTTACTTAGGCAGCGCTAGCACGCTGCCTATGATCAGGATCTGCATGTTCATCAAATCGCTGATTTCAGCGATTTATATCAACAGACGAAGTTTGAATTCTTGATTGTTGAACGTCTGGTAAAGAGGAGCTACTGCTATGCCTGTTTTATGGGAAATTTTATCATAGATTTAGGAATGGTTAATTCGGCATCCCAAGCCTCAAGATCTCAGCCTGTGGATTTATTGATTACTTGTTTTTCTGCGTGTTTATTCTCAACAGTAAGAATATCAACACGTATTGGTGAACAGTCTGGTTCAGTTATAGATAACATGTTCACGAATTTTAGTCTGCATTCGTGTTACATCGTCTTAACTGATGCTTCGGACCACTTTCTCCTGTTTGGTGAATTTTTCATTAACCGAGGAAAATCAAATACGAATATAAATGAAAGAAGGACTTTTGATGATAAATCTATAAGAAACTTGAGAGCTACATTAGCTTGTACCGATTGGAACTCACTTTATGAAGAAACGGACTCAGACGCAATGACTGCTCTATTTGTTGAGAAATTCTCATCTTCTTGAATCTGCCTGCCCTTTTTCGAATTAATTAAAAAAACTTTTTTCCACAAAATAAGTTATTCAAAGAAAAGTAAAGAGCTCCATTAAACAAAAAATGAGCAAAAATAAAATCAAATAATCTACCAAGCGTGAAACTACCACAAATTAGCATCGTTAAATAAATGAAACCCACAAAAACGAGCAGAAATTAACATTAAGTTGGGCTCAAAACCCTATGCCTTGCCAAGGCCAGAACATAATTTGCACTTTACTGACAAATATACAAAATGAATGTGCATTGTCAGTATAATATACATTTACTGATATTTAGTAATCAAAATCTTGATATTATTAAAGTAAAAACATTTATATTTTTTCCAGTAAAGTGCAAATCATGTTCTGGCCTTGGGAAGGCACAGGGGTTTTGAGCCCAACTTATGTTAATTTCTGCTCGTTTTGAGTTTGACTCGGTTTATTTATTGTAATTTCTGTTCGTTTCGACCCTTGCCCGAGGGTTGTGGGGGAGTGTCCTCCTCAAAAAACATATTTTCTATCTGGAAATCAACTACGCTGAACAAAATGGCTATCTCAAAAATTTTGATTGGATGCGTTCGGGGAATGATGGGCGGGGGGGGGGGGGGGGCTAGTTGCCCTCCAATCACTTTTGACTATTAAAAAGGGCACTAGAGCTCTCACTTTCCAATCGAATGAGCCCCTTTTGAAGTTTCTACGACGACCCCTTCTATATGAAGTGCCCTGCTCTAAAGGAAAAAAATAATACACAGTACATTGTGCCAACTTTGTTCTTATATGCCCTCAGGGCATAACTTAAAACCCTTGCCCCAAGGGTTGTGGGGGAGTGTCCTCCTCAAAAACATATTTTCTATCTGGAAATCAACTACGCTGAACAAAATGGCTATCTCAAAATTTTGATTGGATGTGTTTTGGGGGAATGATGGGCGTCGGGAGCTAGTTGCCCTCCAATTACTTTTGACAATTAAAAAAATGGTACAGGCCCTTTGAATTTCCAATGGAATGAGCCTTTTTTTGAAGTTTCTGCGAGAGAACGCCTTCTATAAAACCTTATATGCCCCAGGACATAACTTACAACCATTGCCTGAGGGTTGTGGGGGAGTGTCCTCCTGAAAAAACATATTTTTTATCTGGAAATTAACTACGCTGAACAAAATGGTTATCTCAAAATTTTGATTGGACGTGTTTGGAGGAATGATGGGTGTGGCGGGGGGGGGGGGCTAGTTACCTTTCAATCACTTTCGACTATTAAAAGGGTACTAGCCCTTTGAATTTCCCATCGAATGTTTAGAAGTTTCTACGACAACACCTTCTAAAAAACTTTATATGCCCCCAGGGCATAATTTAAAACCCTTGCCCTGAGGGTTGTGGGGGAGTGTCCTCCTCAAAAAACATATTTTCTATCTGGAAATCAACTACGCTGAACAAAATGGCTATCTCAAAATTTGATTGGATGTGTTTGGGGGAATGATGGGCGTGGGGAGCTAGTTGCCCTCCAATTACTTTTGACTATTAAAAATGGTACTAGCCCTTTGAATTTCCAATGGAATGAGCCTTTTTTTGAAGTTTCTGCGAGAAACGCCTTCTATGAAAACCTTATATGCCCCCAGGGCATAACTTACAACCTTTGCCCTGAGGGTTGTGGGGGAGTGTCCTCCTGAAAAACATATTTTTTATCTGGAAATCAACTACGCTGAACAAAATGGCTATCTCAAAATTTTGATTGGATGTGTTTGGGGGAATAATGGGCGTGGGGGGGGGCTATTTCCCTCCAATCACTTTCGACTATTAAAAAAGGTACTAGCTCTTTGAATTTCCAATCGAATGAGCCTGTTTTGAAGTTTCTATGACAACGCCTTCTATAAAAAAACCTTATATACCCCCAGGGCATAACTTAAAAGCCTTGCCCTGAGGGTTGTGTCCTCCTATAAACATATTTTCTATCTGGAAATCAACTACGCTGAACAAAATGGCTATCTCAAAATTTTGATTGGATGTGTTGGGGGAATGATGGGCGTGGGGGCGGGGGCTAGTTGACCTCCAATCACTTTCGACTATTAAAAAGGACACTAGCCACTCCAATTTCCAATCGAATGAGCCCTTTTCGAAGTTTCTACGACTACTTCTTCGATACGAAGTGCCCGGGTATGGAGAAAAAAAAAAACAAAACAAAAACACATTGTGCCCACATCGTTCTTTACTTAGGCAGCGCTAGCACGCTGCCTATGATCAGGATCTGCATGTTCATCAAATCGCTGATTTCAGCGATTTATATCAACATGAAGTTTGAATTCTTGATTGTTGAACGTCTGGTAAAGAGGAGCTACTGCTATGCCTGTTTTATGGGAAATTTTATCATAGATTTAGGAATGGTTAATTCGGCATCCCAAGCCTCAAGATCTCAGCCTGTGGATTTATTGATTACTTGTTTTTCTGCGTGTTTATTCTCAACAGTAAGAATATCAACACGTATTGGTGAACAGTCTGGTTCAGTTATAGATAACATGTTCACGAATTTTAGTCTGCATTCGTGTTACATCGTCTTAACTGATGCTTCGGACCACTTTCTCCTGTTTGGTGAATTTTTCATTAACCGAGGAAAATCAAATACGAATATAAATGAAAGAAGGACTATTGATGATAAATCTATAAGAAACTTGAGAGCTACATTAGCTTGTACCGATTGGAACTCACTTTATGAAGAAACGGACTCAGACGCAATGACTGCTCTATTTGTTGAGAAATTCTCATCTTCTTGACTCTGCCTGCCCTTTTTCGAATTAATTAAAAAAAACTTTTTCCACAAAATAAGTTATTCAAAGAAAAGTAAAGAGCTCCATTAAACAAAAATGAGCAAAAATAAAATCAAATAATCTACCAAGCGTGAAACTACCACAAATTAGCATCGTTAAATAAATGAAACCAAAACGAGCAGAAATTATAATAAATAACGAGTCAAACTCAAAACGAGCAGAAATTAACATAAGTTGGGCTCAAAACCCCTATGCCTTGCCAAGGCCAGAACATAATTTGCACTTTACTGAAAAAATATACAAATGAATGTGCATTGTCAGTATAATATACATTTACTGATATTTAGTAATCAAAATCTTGATATTATTAAAGTAAAAAACATTTATATTTTTTCCAGTAAAGTGCAAATCATGTTCTGGCCTTGGGAAGGCACAGGGGTTTTGAGCCCAACTTATGTTAATTTCTGCTCGTTTTGAGTTTGACTCGGTTATTTATTGTAATTTCTGTTCGTTTCGACCCTTGCCCGAGGGTTGTGGGGGAGTGTCCTCCTCAAAAACATATTTTCTATCTGGAAATCAACTACGCTGAACAAAATGGCTATCTCAAAATTTTGATTGGATGTGTTCGGGGAAATGATGGGCGGGGGGGGGGGGGGCTAGTTGCCCTCCAATCACTTTTGACTATTAAAAAGGGCACTAGAGCTCTCACTTTCCAATCGAATGAGTCCCTTTGAAGTTTCTACGACGACCCCTTCTATATGAAGTGCCCTGCTCTAAAGGAAAAAAAATAATACACAGTACATTGTGCCAACTTTGCTCTTATATGCCCTCAGGGCATAACTTAAAACCCTTGCCCCAAGGGTTGTGGGGGAGTGTCCTCCTCAAAAAACATATTTTCTATCTGGAAATCAACTACGCTGAACAAAATGGCTATCTCAAAATTTTTATTGGATGTGTTTGGGGGAATGATGGGTGTTGTGGGGGGGGGGGCTAGTTGCCCTCCAATCACTTTCGACTATTAAAAACGGCACTAGTCCTTTGAATTTCCAATCGAATGAGCTCTTTTTGAAGTTTCTACGACAACGCCTTCTTTCAAAACCTTATATGACCCCAGGGCATAACTTAAACCCTTGCCCAGAGGGCTGTGGGGGAGTGTCCTCCTCAAAAAACATGTTTTCTATGTGGTAATCAGATAGGCTGAACAAAATGCCTATCTCAAAATTTGATTGGATGTGATTGGGGAAATGATGGGCGTGGGGAGGGGGGCTAGTTGCCCTCCAATCACTTTTCGACTATTAAAAAGGGCACTAGCCCTTTGAATTTCAAATCGAATGAGCCTTTTTTTAAAACCCTTGCCCCTGCCCTGAGGGTTGTGGGGGAGTGTCCTCCTCAAAAACATATTTTCTACCTGGAAATCAATTACGCTGAACAAAATGGCTATCTCAAAATTTTGATTGGATGTGTTCTAGGGAATGATGGGCGTAGGGGGGGGGGGCTAGTTGCCCTCAAATCACTTTCGAATATTAAAAAGGGCACTAGCCCTTTGAATTTCAAATCGAATGAGCCTGTTTTGAAGTTTCTACGACAACGCCTTCTATAAAAACCTTACATGCCCCCAAGGTTTAACTTAAAACCCTTGCCTTGAGGGTTGTGGGGGAGTGTCCTCCTCAAAAACACATTTTCTATATGAAAATCAACTAAGAAATGAACAAAATGGCTATCTCAAAACTTTGATTGGATGTGTTCTGGGGAAAGATGGGCGTGGGGGGGGGGGCTAGTTGCCCTCCAATCACTTTCGAATATTAAAAAGGGCCCTAGAACTCTCGATATCCAATCGAATGAGCCCCTTTTGAAGTCTCTACGACGACTCCTTCCACATGAAGTGCCCTGCTCTAAAGTAAAAAAAAATAATATAAGGTACATTGTGCCAACATTGTTCTTATATGCCCTCAGGGCATAACTTAAAACTCTTGCCCAGAGGGTTATGAGGGAGTGTTCTCCTCAAAAAGATATTTTCTATCTGGAAATCAACTACGCTGAACAAAATGGCTATCTCAAAATTTTGATTGGATGTGTTTGGGGGAATGATGGGCGTGGGGGGGGGGATAGTCACCCTCCAATCACTTTCGACTATTAAAAAGGGCACGAGCCACCCCAATTTTCAATCAAATGAGCCCTTCTCGAAGTTACTACGACAGAAAAATCCATGGATCACGCAAAGATTACTTACTAGTATTGAGCACAAAAATATGCTGTTCAGGCAATATATCGATAATCCTGATGAATTTGGTACCGAATTCAAAAGCTATAACAACGCTTCGACATCCTTGCTTAGTTAAGCTAGACAGGCATTTTACCAAAAACAGTTTCAAGAAGCAGAAGGATCACCAAAGAAGACATGGACTCTAATCAATGAATGCCTGATTAAGCAAATAAGCAGTACATTTCCTGAGACCATGATGAAGCCAGAAGAAACACTTTCAACATTGTAACAAGAAGTAGCCAACGCGCTCAACAAATTTTTTACAGGTATTGGAGAAGCAACCATAGAAGAAGCTTACGACCAGTTAATTATCTGCAGAGATAGTTATAAAAAATACCTACCTTCGTCATCTAGCTCCTCTTTGTTTCTGTCACCTGTCATCAACAGATGATAGGTGATTGTCGGTCACTCAACAGATTGGGACAGGTGAAAAACGTTCACTCCGAAGATCCAGATGGGTCGTCAACTTACCTCGTCAATGAGACCATGGATTGCTATGTCAGCGTTATCGCACTTGTCTTCAATTCTTGCTTTAAGGACGAAATCTTTCCCACCATTTTCAATTAGGCGAGGGTCATACCCCTCCACAAGGGTAGCAACCCCAAGAAGCCCTCGAACTACCACCCTATCTCTATTCTCTCTGGTTTTTCGAAAATTATGGAGCGTTGCATCTACAACAGAGTGATTTATTGTCTGACTGAGTCTAACTTTTACATCATGCATCAGTTTGGATTCAGGCCTGGGCACTCTACCAAGCATGCTATACTGGTTTTACTACAATTTCCAAATGATGCAATGGACCGTGACGAAAAAACCAGCTGCAATATTTGTGGATGTGAGGAAAGCATTTGATACAGTTTGTCACCTGATTCTCCTGGGTAAGTTTGGCAATTGCGGAATAAGAAGCAATGCTCTCTTACTCATCCAGTCTTACCTTACTAGTAGGAATCAATTTGTGGATGAAGGTACAGTAAGGTCAGTAGAAACCCCGTGTTCAGGAAAGGTAGGAGTACCGCAAGGTTCAATTCTTGGACCACTTCTATTTCTAACATACGTCAATGACCTTATAGACGCAATCGCAGGTGATGGACTTACTCTACTATTCACAGACGAAACAGCTAATTCTGTCACAGGTATAGATGAATCATCGGTTAGAGAAAATATCTGTCGTAGTCTAATAAAGCTATTGCAGTAGTTTGCTAACAACCGTATTGTATTATATTCATCGAAGACCCATTTTATCATCTTTTCTCGACTTTCTCATGCCCTGCCGTCACTTTCTCAAATATCTGTCCTTTTTAAGGGAGAAATAGTAACCATTACTAGAAAGGAATCTCGTAAGTACCTACGTCTTATAGTTGATGAAAATTTATCTTGGAAGCTTCATCTTGATAGACTAAAGCTTCAGCTAGGAAGGAATATAGGGTTACTGCGGTATCTCAAATTTACCTCCATTTCCCTGCCTTTAAGTCACTTTATTATTCTTTAATTCATTCTTATTTTAATTATTATCTCATTGCTTATTTAAATACTTTTAAATCTCATATTAAGCCCCTTCAACGTCTTCAAAATAAGGCCCTTCGTACATTAAAAACACTCTTTCCTTCCCCATCGGCACTCCCTGATAAATCCGCTACTAAGAGTCTCTATACATTTTTGAGCATATTGCCAGTTGATCTCGTCCTTCCAGTTCACTCTGTCCTTTCTAGACTTAAACAAAATAAAGAATTATTACCATTGGCTCTTGATTCTATTAATTTCTCACTAGTTTCTTTTGTTCAGAATAGGTATAGTCTAAGAAGACGTTCAGCTAAATTGCCTTGCCCTAGAATTCATACTGAACGATCCAGATTTTCTCCAAAAAATTACATAATAAAGTTTTGGAACATTTATGAAAGTTATGTAAATTCGCATTCTTCTATTTCGCTTTCTAAAAATAAATTCAAATTATACCTAATATATAATTATTAAATAATATGAGGCCATGGTTGCCAGTGCTGGTGTTTATCTATATTAAGATTGTTATTCGATTTATAATGTGGGCTGTGAGTTGAATGAGGTGTCTTATTTTCTTTTTCATTATGTGTATTTTATTGTTTATTATTATTTACTTTTCATTACTTTTATAACATCATTTTATTTTTTCTTCTAAGTGTGCCGGTTTTCGAGCATAAACCACTTTCCAGGTACCCTCTTTAAATATTTTTCTTTTGTGTTGCATAATGTATTATAGTGAGTGTAATTGGCTTGAAAATTAAAAGATCTTGAGCTTGAACAGTCTTTTCAACAATAGAAAAATATATGAAATTATATGCAGAGGTCAAGAAAGAACAGTAATTGTGAAATGTGGAACACCTTAAAGGATTTGTAAACAAGCCATGTTTACAATGGGGTACATACCATTAATGTTGTTTTTGGCCAATTCGTCCATGGCGTTTCAGTCAGCAAGTTGAGGGGTAAGTATCTGTTATGTACAGATTAGAGAAGTTATTGACGGGCTGATAATTCAGATAAGATATGCTCGATCGTTCTATTTGTGGCTGAAAAAACTAATGAGCCAGATTATAAATCTGTCGCCTGACAAATTTATTCTTGGTTCTGAATCAGTCTGATAGAAACTTGCTTCCTTATCATACGAAAAATCCTTATCGTACGAAAGTGGCCCCAGTAGGAACACTGGGACCACTTGATTCATACCATCATTGAACTAAGTGTGGTGAATCCGTAACTTTCAGTACATCATTTAGTTTCTGATATACTCAAAAGTTTATCGTTTTTCAAACTGTTTTTCATCTCTTTTTCCGCCTGCATCCTTATGATACTCGAGGAATGAGGTTGTAGATGATAATTTAATTACTTTTGCCATCCTGAAAGCTAAAACCAATTCCTTGTAAAATTTTAAATAAAACTAATAAATAAACCCTTAAATGTTAGTAGCCGAACCAATGAAAAGCTGATAGTCAGTTTTGTAATTCTGCAAATCCATGCATTGTAACTAAGAGCCATTTTCATACTGCTTATCTGCATTTTCTGTACTAACTCCTAAATTTGACACAGTGGATGCTGTTTATAAAAGCAATATATATATGAAACCATTTGTGTCTATAGGAACAATTTGTATTTCTATAATCAAGTGGCTGATTTAAAATCTATGGGCCGCCGAGATACAAAACACAAACTAAGTCACGAGCAAATGACATAAATTGGCCCCATATTTAAGATGCAGAGATTTATCTTTTATAGAAGGTAGTTAATCTGCTAGATTTGGGTTCAAATCGAAATTACAAACGACAAGTGTAGCGAAAGTTTAGGCAATTCAGGCTATTACAGCCTTTATTACAAGCTGCGTTTTTGCTCTTGATCTGCACATTTACAATGGCCACGGTCACATTAAGTAGCTGAACTAAAAATCTTTTTCTGCAAAAACAAAAATGAAAGATTTTTAACAGAAAATAAATCTATGTTGAATGAGACATTTTTCAGACATTGAAACGCTTTATCATTCACTAATGGAGTCATGTATAAGATATTGTCCTGTCATTTGTTTAAAAACATTTTCAACTCATTTTAAAACTCTCCAGATAATTCAAAGCAAAACCATAAGAATTCTCGGTAACTCCATCCATTGTACTACATTAATTTTCTTCAGAAACAAAAACTTTTATTAAGCTTTAGTCAGCTAATGAATTTGGAGTAAACTAATTTTCCAACAAATTGTTTTTTTTTTTTTAGTATCGTGTCGCATTTTTGTCTCGGATACTTCTTTGGCTTGATTTAAAACATATAGACTCCCTGCAGTGAATAATGACAGGACAAGATTTTCAATAAAATTTCAAATCCCTTCACAGCGAACAAACTTAAATAGTAATTCAAAACTCCAAATAGCCTGCTAGTCAAAACTAAGAAAAGAAAAATATTTTTCGAAGAGCTCGGATAGGTCTTTCCATTCATTCCTGAAAGAAGTAAAATGGTAATATTAAAACTATTGAGTGATTTCTGGAGATCTCATAGCAAAATAAATATATTTCGAATAAAACCAAGAGAACAGACTCCTCCCCTCAAAGTTCAGTGACAATCTTCGGAGATTACCACATATAATTTTTTCGAGATAAGTTCACCAATACTTCATATTGGGGGTTACCTTGATACATACACGGCTAGATGTCAAAGTAAAAAGGATGTTATGAGTGAATTTACGAGATAGGGGTACTCAGACCCCCTCTACACCAGGAACTTATTTTTTGCTCATTTTAACCAAAAGCCGGAAAAGCCAACGCATTTCAAAAATAAATTTGCCGATAGCTCTCTTCCTTCAAGAAAAGTATCCAACACTGCCCCTAACCATCAATATATAGTTTATAGTAAATACATTGATAAAGCCATATTCCTGTGATACCAGCATAGAATGATGAATAGGGTATGGGCCTAAATTACTTCCTCTAAAAAAAATGTTTTTGTCCTTTTCAACAATATGTCCGAATTTAAAAACATGACAAACAAATTTCCAGCAAATAAATAGGTTAATCACTCACTCCCCTTAAAAAGTGGTCAACTAGATTTTAGTGATTTTTGGTTGATTTAGAGATTCAGTGTTTTTTTTTGCCTTTTTAATGATTTTTTTGGTTGAGGCAAGAAAAAAATCACTAGAAATAGCGATAGATCTATTTGTAATTTCGTCAGACCATAGCCTAAAACAGACAAATTATTTGGAACAACTGAAAAGCATTGAATGTAATCGGGTCATTCGATAACTTTTAATACAAACTAGATTGAGATATGCATTATGAATATTCACAAAAAAGAAGGCGCTTCTATGGGAAGTGAAAGTAAATTGACCTTTCCTACTCATTACTCTTAAGTATATCTTTCATCGATAACGGTCATTTGGATTAAATCAGTACGCAAAATCAAATTTCGTACAAGAAAAAATTTTTTTTTTTAAGTTGGATTATTCTTAAACCAACAAATTTAATATCGAATTGATCAATTTTTAAGGGTAAAACGTATCTTTGTTACGGACCTTACAATTATGCCAAATTTTAATTTTTCTTTTCATTTTGAATTTTTTTAAGGGTAAAAACACCTTTCATGTTAGGTATGTTGCCAGAATTAAGTTGATTGAACTCATCCCTTAAAATAGAATCAGCAGGTACAAAATAGCTCCCTGGTCCCCATCTAGCGTAATACAAAACCTGATAGGTAAACAGTTAGCTAGTAAAAATTTACTGTTCCTACTTTTGGTCAACAATTTTGCATTTCTAGACCATTGTGGCACAGCGACTTAGAATGAAATCGACTGACAAATATAAATGGCACACCTACTCAGAGCTCTGACAAATGTAAAAAGCAGCTTCAATTTTGGACGAGCAAATGTTTTACCCTTCGACGAGTGATTAATTCCATACTTGTTAGCAAGATATTTTTTGAAAAGAAAAAAAAAAAATTCGTGCTAGTTTAATAAGAAAAAAAAAATATCAATGAAGCTTTCAGGGAAATTTCTGTGCAACTTGATCAATGAAGGTTGCTAACTTGACATCGCGATCACTGATCCCTTGGCATTCATGAGTAGCAAGAGTAATGTTCACCTTGTTATATACATTAAACCACTCTGGGTGGTGATCCGACTTTTCAGCTTCGAGGGCAACCATGGACATGAATCCCCAGGCCTGAAAAAAAATTGTTGTTGTATTTTAAACACCGTTTGTGGGCCGACAACCAAAAGTAAAATAGAGAAAATTCACAAATCGACAATTTGAATCCTGGAATGGCCACTCTAAGAAATCCAGCTATGCAATTGCACCCTAAACTCCAATATATAATAATTTTGTTTTTTTTTTTTACACAGATTATATGCAATTAGATGAGAAAGTTCAACTGTCTTAAAAAAAAAAAAAAAAAAAAAAACTAGTGACCCGGTAGCAATTTTTACAACTGTTTTGTAATTTTATCACACAATATTATCTTAGAAACTGTTTGTGGGCTGACAACCAAAAGTAAAAAAGAGAAAATTCACAAACCGACTATTTGCATCCTGGAATGGCCACTCTAAGAAATCAAGCTAGGCGATTGCACCCAAACCTCTAAAAATATAGGGGTTTCTGTACACGGATTATATGCAATTAGACCAACTGTCATATAAAAAAAAAAAAAAAAAAAAAAAAAAAAAAAAAAAAAAAAAAAAAATAGTGACCCGGTAGCAATTTTAAATCAACTAACTTTGTCAGTTTTACCACACAATATTATCATATTATATATATAATAAACTACTATGTAATGAGTAGCAAGCAAATATAGTTTCAAATATTAATATATTAATGTTTTATTAAAAAATGGAAATCCAAAAATGAAATATAATTCACAAAAGAAAAAAATTATTTTTGGTTTGAACTCGCCCGAAGTGTGTTTATCCCCAAGTTTTGGAACTGGCCAAACCGTTCGTGGTAACGAACTGTAAGTAAGGAGCGACCCGGCTCAATAGTAGCCAAACTCTAAGAAACGGAGTTTTCATACCAGTAGATACATCAAAAGAATCGGATTTTTATGCTGATTTCAAATATATAAGTTTCATACCATACCAAGTCCTACCCATCAAAAGTTACACGCCTAAGAAAAATTGCCTTATTTTCGAAAAAAGGCGAAAACACCCCCTAAAAGTCATAGAACTATAATGAAAATCACACCATCCGATTCAGCATATCAGAGAACTATACTATAGAAATTTCAAGCTTCTATCTGAAAAAAAAAAATGTGGAGTTTTGTATTTTTTTGCCAGAAGAAAGACCACGGATTCGTGTTAATTTGTTGTTGTTTTTTTTGGTTTTTCTTTTTTCCCAGGAGTGATCGCATCGACCCAGTGGTCCTAGAATATCACGGGAGGCTTATTCGAACGGAAATTAAAAGTTCTAGTGCCCTTTTTAAGTTTAGTCTTACCATCAAAAGTTACAAGCCGGAAGAAATTTGCCTTATTTTCCCCAAAAAAAAAAAGGAGAAACACCCATAAAAATTGTAGACTCTTAATAAAAATCAAACCATCAGATTCAGCGTAACAGAAAAGCCAACTGTAGATGTTTCAAGCTCCTATCTGCAAAAACGCGGAATTTTGTATTTTTTGCCAGAAGAAAGATCACAGATGCGTGTTTTTTTTCCAGGTGTGATCTTATAAATCCAGTAGTCTTAGAATATCGTGAGAGGGCTCATTCGAACGGAAATTAAAAGTTCTAGTGCCCTTTTTAAGTGACCGAAAAAATTGGAGGGAAACTTGGCCCCCTCCTACGCTAATTTTTTTCCCAATGTCACCTAATCAAAATTTTGAGAGAGCCATTTTGTTCAGCATAGTCAAAATTTAATAAATATGTCTTTGAGGATGACTTAGTCCCCCAGAGCTTCCGGGGGAAGGGCTGCAAGTTATTAACTTAGCCCACTGTTTACATATAGTAGGCTACTGGTTATTGGGAACTATCCAGACTTTTTCAGGAGGGATTTTTTTCTGGTGTTGGGAGGGGGGGGGGGCAGGGAAGGGGGAGGAGTTGGCTACTTGGGAAGATCTTTCTATGGAGAATGTTTCCTGGGGGAAGGAACATTTATATGAAGGGGGCGCCGGGTTTCCCAGCATTATTTTAAAAAACGGTCAGAAATTAAATAAAAAAACAAACAAGTTTTTTCAACTGAAATTAAGGAGCCACATTAAAACTTAAAACTAACAGAAATTATTACGTATATGCTAGTCAATACCTCGCTCTTTACGTTAAAGATTTTTTTAGTACTTTCAAAGAGCTATCTATTCTAATTAGACGGCCCTTGTGATTCAGGGATATGTGATTCGAAAAAATTTGAACTTTAGCCTAAAGAGCGAGATTTTGACTAGGGGGGAGAATACCCTCATACACGTAATAACATATGCTTAATAAAAAACAACAAAAAATAAGCGATACGGCTCAATAGTAATCAAAACTTTAAAAAGAGAATTTTGATGTCAATAAATATATCAAAAGAATGGGCCTATAATGCCGATTCTGAATGTATGAATTTCATTAAGTTTAGTATTACTCATCAAAGACTACGAGCCTGAGAAAGTTTACCTGATTTTTGAAAAAGGGGGAATAGCCCCTACAAGTGTGATTTTCTTAATGAAAATCGCACCATCAGATCCAGCGTATCAGAAGACCCTATTACATAGGTTTCAAGCTCATATCTGCAAAAATGTGCAAGTTATAGAAATTAAAAGTTTATAGTGCCCTTTTTAAGTGACCAAAAATGCTGGAGGGCAACTATGTCCAGCCCACACCCCTTTTTTCCCAATTTCGTCAGATAAAAATTTTGAGACAACCAGTCTGTTCAGCATAGTTGAAAAACCCAAAAAATATATCTTTAAAGGTAACGAAATCCCCCCACCCCCCCCCCCCCCCCCCAAAGCCCTTATGGAAAGGTCTTAAAGTTATAAAATTTGCCAATTGTATACCTATAGTATTTATTGGGAACTATGCATACATTTTTTTTGGGGGGGGGGCATTTTATACTTTTTATTCCATAGGGAGAGTTTTCCGAGGGGAGGGAAGTTTCCAGGGAGTAAACTTTTCAGGGGAAACTTTACACTGGGGGAATTTGCCAGAATTCCAATACGAAATTCTTTTTATGAGTCTAGCTTTTATTTTGCCGGATCATTTTAACGCGTGGACATGTTAAAGGTAATTGTGCGGGGTAAATTATCACCGAGATTGATTTATCTCGAGAATATTTCTGTAGGGAGGAGGGATTCCTGTGGAGGTGGAGCCAGCAAAAAGGGGAAAACACCCCATAAAAGTCGTAGAACTCAAATGAAAATCACACCATCCGATTCAGCGGATCAGAGAACTCTACTATAGAAACTTCAAGCTCATATCTGCAAAAAATGTGGAATTTTGTATTTGTTACCAGAAGAAAGATCACGGATGCGTGTTTATTTTTTTTTATTTTTTTTTTCCAGGGGTGATCGTACCGACCCAAGAGTCCTAGAATATCGCAGGAGGGCTTATTCGAACAGAAATTGAAAGTTCTAATGCCCTTTTCAAGCGACCAACAAAAATGGAGGGCAATTAGGCCCCCTCCTAAGCTCATTTTTTTCCCTAAGTCACCCGATAAAAATTTTGAGATAGCCATTTTGTTCAGCATGGTCGAAAAATACAATAACTGTGTCTTTGAGGATGACTTAATCCCCCACAGTCCCCAGGGGAAGGTCTGTAAGTTATGAAATTTGTACAATATTTAAGTATAATTAATTTAAAAAAATCCGAAAAATAAGTTATTCAAAGATAAGTAAAGGCAATTTTAAACTCAAGCTCAGCAGTTACAAATACCTATGAAAACTCAAACTCAAAGCGACCAGAAATTACTGTTAAAGAATAAAATATTTTGCTATTGAAGTATAAATGAAACTTCAAACGAACAAAAATTAAATAGACAATCAATGCAAACAAACATACCATAGATACCATAGTTCTTACAGAATTGGAAATAAAAATAAAATTGCAGTGAAATAAATTCTTGAATTGATGGATCTTTCAACAATTAATATTATTATACAATTAATATTATTAATATATTATAATATTAATATTATTATTCAACAATTAATATTCAGTCATGATTCATTGCTCAACCGGTTAAGACCGTATTGCTTGCTATCGCCCACTCTATGAATCACGTAATGAAATGAATGACGATGGATTATTGCTAAATTATCTGCATGCTGTGATATAATGAAAACTTTGTACAATCTGATAATAGACAATCTGAAAATACAAGCCTTTCCCTAAATAAAACTCAACAACGGAAATGATTAGCTGTTATTCCTCCAAAGTGATTTAAGGCTCAAATTATTCGTGATATGAGATTAAAGGAATAGTACAGTGGGGAAAAAGGACTGATTTAGGACTGGTGGCTTCTTCTTTTGCCAGTAAGTCAATTTTAGCTATTACTAAGTTAAGATGGGCAAGAAAAAAAATAAAAGGAGTCGTCCAGATATTGATTCTAGCGAGGATATTGCCACAAGTACCCCAAATACGTCAGGAAATCCGGATATTCGGAAGCCAGTGACAACTCAGGTTTCGTTAATGACCCTATCAGAGGAATTTGCAAAGATGATGAACATTATGCGTGAAACTCATAGCTCAGTCCAATCAATTGAACAGCGATTCATTGTAGTAGAAAATAGAATAAAAGCAATTGAATCAGAGCAATTAGCCTTAAGGTCTGAATTCTCCGGGATTAAGTCTTGTACACATGCTGTAGAAAATGACATTTCTTTGTTGAAAATGATATTTTAAACTGCAGTCAGAAGTTAAATATTTTAAAGAAAAGACCCTATGTATGTCTGATAGGCTTATGGCTGCAGAGTATCAGCCTAACGAAAATAATTTGGTTGTATGGAATGCAGTCTGTGAGGATGAAGATCAAGCCAAACGTATGTTTACCGAGATATGTACGGATGGACTAAATTTACCAGTGATACCCCATTTTTCAGTTGTTGCAATAAAAAAGGATAAGAAATATTTTAAGGTTAATGTAAAAAACCGTGGAAACAAGATTGAAATCCTTAAAAATGGGAAGAAGCTTAAAGGAAGAAACATAGCAAACCAGGGAAACATTTATGTGAGTGATGATGCCCCATTTTCTGTGAGAGAGGCAAGAAAAAAACTATATGAAAAAAAATTGTGTCTTAAAACGATGGGTATAATTTCATGGGTATCAAACACAGTTCCACCATATCTTCAGTTTGAACGTCCGGGTGGTACGAAAGTGAAGTTTACGTGTGATGAATGGATTGAGGAACTAGCACTTAAGCCTCCTCCCTCCACAGCTTCAGAGGTGCTAAAAAATGAGTGTTTTATTGAATGTGTTTAGTTTACTTATTGGTTAATTATCTTTTCTTTTTCGCTTGGTTTAATCAAATAGATATGGAAAAGTTGATAGTGATGAATTTGAAATGTTTGGGTTAATGATAATTTTTATTTTTGAGTAAATAGTTTAAAATGTTTGTTAATGTGAAATTATTTTGAGTGGGTGGTAGCGGGCTGATGTCTTTTTGAATGGTTTTGCTTTGTGCCATGAAGCTTGCAATAATGTGCTTTTTTAAATTGTATGTCCGCTTTGCCGGAATATATTTTGTTATTTTTTTTGTATTTATCTAGGCCTAGGTATATGTTTAGTAGATAATGATTTTTTTCGCCACCGCCACCCTCTACCGTCACATACATTAACTTTTATTGATGATGGTTAGAGATATCGTTTTTCCTCCTGGGAACAGCAATGTCCTGCAACTTGAAAGTCGAAGGGTTGATTTTTCCAGCCAGTTTAATCAAAGGATAAATAGAAATTTAGATATTAATGCCACTGAGATTTTCACAAATGAACCATCAAGGTATATTTTTAAAGAAGAAGCACTACCCTTGTATTGTGATAGGGGCCATTTTGCCCTTAACATTTTTCATTTGAATTGTCAGGGATTGAATTCTGCGCATAATTTTTTATCGGAATTAATAAATACTAATGTCTTTCAGGTGATCGCTTTAACTGAAACGTGGTTAAATGATAATAACTCGCAATTACTACATATCCCTGGGTATAATTTATATGTAAGGAATCGCGAGTATTACCAACATGGAGGCCTAGCAGCTTACATTCAGGCTGATTATAAGGTTTCAATAAGAGAAGATCTTACAATATATAGAGAGAAAGTTTGTGAGTGTTTTGTTTTACATATAACTAGAGAGAATTTGAATTTTTGTATTGTTGTAGTATATAGACCTCCACAGAGCCTGCTCCAAGACTTTATGGACCTATTTGAAGAACAATTAATGAAACTTCCGATTAACTCTATGCCATGTTTTATTATGGGGGATTTTAATATTGACCTTATTGATCAGTCATCTGCTAGCACTGAATTTATTAATAGAAGTTTATCCAATGGGTTTCATCCTTGTATAAATATCCCTACAAGAATTACGGGAACATCAGCTAAGCTTCTGGATAACATCCTTTCTAATGTACCCTTGAGTCTTCCCAGGGTCCTTATCAACGATGTATCTGACCACTTTGGAGTTTCAGCTAGCTTTAGAACTGTCACGAAGGTGGTTAAAGGCAAAAAATCAAGGATTCCAGTGATCAGTAAAAGTGCGATGGTAAACTTAAAAATGATATAGAAAAGGTGGATTGGTACGATGTTCTAGGCGAAGTTCAGGACGCAAATTTCAAAGTTTGTTTTATTTTATGAAAAGTTGCAGAGTTTGATAAGTCAAGTAGTCATATTGAAACCGTTTAATAGAAAGCACTCAAGTAAAAAACCTTGGATTGGTCCTGTGATTTTGAAGCAAATAAATGTAAGAGATAAATTGTTTAGAGCTCAAATAATTAACCCGACACAAGAAAATAAGCAATTATATAAATTTATCGAAATAGGTTGAATACAATTTTAAGAAATGAAAAAAAAGAAATATTTTGAGAAAAAGTTTAAGGAGGTCGAAGGATGCCCTAAGAAAACCTGGGGACTAATAAAAGAAGTGATTGGATTAAAAATAAATAGTGTACCTGATGAATTAGTTAGTGTAATGGGAAAGACTTTGAATTCTGAAAAGGACATATGCAATGAATTTCAGAGTTATTTTTTCGAATATTGGTCTGAATTTAGCTATGTCAGTTGTGCCTGATAGTGGTGACCCATCGTCCGAGTCCTTACTGAGGGACCCAATTGATGTGTCTCTTCACCTTAGACTTCTAACGGTTGATGAAATTAAAAAAATTTTTGGGTTGCGTAGTAATTCATCTGGTAGCGATCATATTACTCTAAAAACACTTAAATGTATTTTTCCTGTTATAGCTGAAGTTTTATGTGGGTTAATTAATGAGTGTTTTCGTCAAGGAAAATTCCCAGATTGTTTTAAAGTTGCCCGTATAACCCCAATTCATAAGGGTGGTATTCAAAATGACCCAGGAAACTATAGACCGATATCTGTTTTACCCATTATTTCCCGTGTTTTAGAGAAGTGTTTTAGTATTAGAATGATGAGTTTTTTGGAGGATCATAAGTTACTGGTAGAGACACAATTTGGGTTCCGTAGAAAAAGGACAACGGAACAGGCGATGATTTATTTGACAACTATTATTAATGATGTATTAGATAAAGGTTTCAAAATAGGTGCTATATTTTTAGATCTGATGAAAGCTTTCGATACTGTGGATCATGAGCTTCTACTTAAGAAGTGTGAGGTGTATGGTTTGAGGGGTAAATCATTAAATTTTTTAAGAAGTTTTTTAAGTAATCGTTATCAGTATGTCCAACTAAATGATACTTCTTCCGAAAGAAAGCGTATTGAAATAGTGTTTCCGCAAGGATCAGTTTCTCGGTCCTATATTATTCTTGATATTTATTAATGATTTACCAAATTGTCTAAATAATTTTTGCTATAGAATAAATGAACTAACGGTAAACCCGACTAATGAAACGGTTTCACTTTTTGCTGATGACACAACAGCCATTAGCACAGCTAAGGACAGCAGAGCTGCTGCAGATTTCCATGAAGGAATCAGTTAATAGAATTACAGCATGGCTGAGGGTAAATAAATTAAGGATTAACATGGCTAAGTCTAACTTTATTATTTTCTCGCGATCATCAAACTTTTACCCATGGATCAAGGAATTAGATATGCCCAATGGCGTTATAAAACGGACTGCGTCTTTTAAATACCTTGGGATTGTAATAGATGAAACTCTATCTTTTAAGGAACATGTTACTTTAACTAGCAAAATTCTGGCAAGAAATCTTGGTATAATGAAGAAACTCCAACATTGTTTTCCCAAGTCTGTCCTTCGCCATCTTTATTTTTCTTTAATACACCCGTATATACTTTATTGTTCAAGTATTTGGCTCTCTACTTTTTCTTCTACCCTAAAACCAATAAGAGTTCTACAAAATCATGCAGTAAGAATTTTAGCCGGTATATCTCCACGTATGTCTGTTAGAGAAATTTACCCAACTTTAAAAAATTTTTGCCGGCTGCAGGCCTGCGTGAGTTCTATGTATTGTGGTTTATTTTTAGACTGCAGCAGGATGCTCAGCCTCGTTGTTTTGGTGATTTATTGTCCATTAGGTCTACTGTTCATTCTCATGATACAAGGGGTAGCGCGGGACTTCTGTGTACCTAGAGGTATATCTTCCCGTTCATGTTTTTCTGTTTTTTATAGAGGTACGCGGAAATGGAATAGTTTGAATAGTGATATTAAGACTATTGGTGACCCCAATATTTTTAGAAAAATCATTAAGGAACTGCTTTTTGCTGAATATGAGTTTTGACTGATTAATTGATTTATTTATTGGGGGTTTTGTTAATATGATGTTCCCAGAGGAAGTATAATATATGATATTATTTTGTATTTATTGTTTAGTGTGATGGTATTAGTGGTGTCGGTGGCCAAGTATTCTTTTTTTAAGGATTTTGTTTACTCTACCCCCCACGGACAAGCTTTGCTTTTTAGGGGAGGCAGCAATAATTTTTTGTTGATATGTTTTTTTTCAATAAATCCTTCTTCTCTTTTTATTGAAGTATAAATGAAACTTCAAACGAACAAAAATTAAATAGACAATCAATGCAAACAAACATACCATAGATACCATAGTTCTTACAGAATTGGAAATAAAAATAAAATTGCAGTGAAATAAATTCTTGAATTGATGGATCTTTCAACAATTAATATTATTATACATCAAATATTCAATTTGATGTTGTTGATATTAATGTAAATGAATAAATAAATCTTAAAACGAGTGAAACCTAAATTGAATATGCAAATCAAGTTAGAAACGAACAAAATCACTACAAACAAGAGTTTGGGTATGACCTCCTTCCCTCACTGTAAAAGTCTAAAACCTACTGCGTCATTGGCATTGAAAATAAACATCAAAATTATAGTTTAATTTTGAACTGATGAGCTTTCAGCAATTACTATCATTATACATCAAATATTCAGTTCAATTATTAGTTCTTTCTAAAGTTGTTCAAGACGAATATAGTTTCACTACAAACAAGAGTTCGGATACTGCCCCTTCCTTAACAGTAAAATAAAAACCAAAAGCCTACTGCGTCATTGGCGCTTAACTGAAAACGAATTATATTACAAACATTTTCTTTTCCAGTTCATACAGAATTGGAAATAAAAATAAAATTACAGTGAAATAAATTCTTGAATTGATGGATCTTTCAACAATTAATATTATTATACATCAAATATTCAATTTGATGTTGTTGATATTAATGTAAATGAATAAATAAATCTTAAAACGAGTGAAACCTAAATTGAATATGCAAATCAAGCTAGAAACGAAACAAAATCACTACAAACAAGAGTTTGGGTGTGACCTCTTTCCCTCACTGTAAAAGTCTAAAACCTACTGCGTCATTGGCGCTTTACTGAAAACCAGTTATATGACAAATATTTTCTTTTGTACTTAATATTGAAAATAAACATCAAATATTCAGTTTCAATTTATTAGTTCTTTCTAAAGTTGTTCAAGACGAATATAGTTTCACTACAAACAAGAGTTCGGATACTGCCCCCTTCCTTAACTGTAAATAAAAACCAAAAGCCTACTGCGTCATTGGCGCTTAACTGAAAACGAGTTATATTACAAATATTTTTTTCCAGTTCTTACAGAATTGGAAATAAAAATAAAATTACAGTGAAATAAATTCTTGAATTGATGGATCTTTCAACAATTAATATTACTATACATCAAGTATTCAATTTGATGTTGTTTATATTTTTCAAGACTGTTCATGACGCATATAGTTTTCAGTAAAGCGCCAATGACACAGTAGGTTTTAGTCTTTTACAGTGAGAGAAGGAGGCGATACCCAAGCTCTTGTTTGTAGTGATTTTGTTCGTTTCAAGCTTGACTTGCATATTCAATTTAAGTTTCACTCGTTTTAAGATTTATTTATTCACTTACTTTAATATCTATTGTATGTTTGTTTGCATTGATTATTTATTTAATTTCTGTTCGATTTAAGTTTCATTTATACTTCAATAGCAAAATTTTTTTTTCGTTTTAAGCGTAATTTTTATATTCAATCTAAGCATTAGTCACTTTAAGATCTATTTATTACTTTGTATTATTACTTGTTGTATGTTTTTTGCTATGATTGTTTATTTAATTTCTGTTCGTTTTGGGTTTCATTTATTCTTAACTTGAGCTTAAAATGGCTTTTACTTTTTTTTGAAAAACTTATTTTTCGGAAAGCTTTTTTTAAATTAATTTTTTGTTCGTTTTTAATTGCAAAATGTTTCAAATTATTAAAAATTCCTTATTCCAAATCAAACTTTTTTTAAAAAATCAATTTTCAGCGAAGTATCAAAACTGGTATCAAAGTGAAAAAATGGGTTTGTGTCAACCTCGGAGTTTTTATATCTGATGTTTGAACTATTTTTAACAAAATGTCTATATCAAAATTTTTGTCGGATGGGTTTGGGGAAAAAGGGCGTGAGGCGGGCGGAGCTAATTGCCCTTCGGTCTCTTTTGACTCTTTAAAAATGAACTAGAACTTTCTATTTTCAATCAAATGAGCCCTCTCTGAAGTTTATACGAGCATTCCTTCCATAAGAACCATATATACCCCCAGTGTATAACTTACAACGCCTGTCCCTGGGCCCAGGGGAGTTGTGTTTGATCCTCGAGATTTAATATCTAAAATTTGAACTATTTTAACAAAAAGGTCACCTCAAATTTTTATCGGATGGGTTTATCCATCCCATAAACCCAAAGGCGTGGAGGGCGAGAGGGGCTACTGAGTTGCCCTCCAATCTTTTTTTTTACACTGAGAAAATGAACTAGAAACTTTTAATTTCCATTCAAATGAGCCCTCTCTGAAGTTTATACGAGCATCCCTTTCATAAGAACCATATACGGCCCCAGGACAAAGCTTACAATGCCTGCCCCCCGGGCCCTGGGGGGCTGTGTCGACACCGGAGTTTTGTTATTTGACCTTTGAACTATTTTTAACAAAATGGCCATCTCAAAAATTTTTATCGGATGCATTTGGGGGGAAAGGGGCGTGGGGGGATAGTTACCCTCTGATCTCTTTTGACTCTTTAAAAACTGAGCTAGAACTTTCAATTTCCAATCAAATGTGCCCTCTCTGAAGTTTATACGAGCATCCCTTCCACAACTGTGCTTGCCCTGCCCCGCCTGGCCTCCGCCCCCCTCCCCCCCGCCCCGTTGCCCCCCCTGCCCCCCGTGCCGCCTTGCGCCCCCTGCTCCCCCCGCCTGGCCTGCCCCGCCTGCCTGCCCCTGCCTGGTGCCCCCCCTTGCCCCTGCCTGCCCCGCCCCCGCCTGCGCCGCCCTGCTTGCCGCCCCGCCCTGCCTTCAGCTGTGCTTGCCCCCCGGGCATAACCTACAACCGCCTATCCCGGGCACTGAAGGATTGTGTCGACCACGGAGTTTTCGTTATATGATCTTTGAACCATTTTGAAAACATGGCTCTCTCAAAGTTCTTATCGGATGGGTTTCAGGAAAATAGGGCGTGGAGAGGGGGGAGGGCTAGTTGCCCTCCGATTTCTTTTGACTCTTAGAATATGAACGAGAAATTTCAATTTCCAATCATATAAGCCCTCTCCGAAGTTTTTACGAGCATCCCTTCCATTAAAACTATATATACCCCCAGAGCATTAATTACAACGCCTGCCTCCAGGCCCTCGGAGGTTGTGTCGACACCGGAGTTTTCATTATATGATTTCGAACTATTTTTAAAAGAATGACTATCAAAAAGTTCTTATCGGATGGGTTTGAGGAAAAAAGGGCATGGACGGGGAGGGGGGGGGGCTAGTCACCCTCTGATATCTTTTGACTCTTTAAAAGTGAACTAGAACTTTCAATTTCAGAGACAACGCTAGCGTTGCCTATAGTAAAGGCCATACGGCTCCAATGTTTTATTATTATTAATATTTTTTTCCCAGGTACTTCATATGAAGGGGGTCGTCGTAATAACATCAAAGGGGGCTCATTCAATTAGAAATCGAGAGTTCTAGTGATTTTTTTTAAGGCTCAAAAGTAATTGGAAGGCAACGAACACCCCTTCCACGCCCACCATTTCTCCAAAAACATCCAATCAAAATTTTGAGATCGTCATTTTGTTCTACGTAGTTGATTTCCAGATAGAAATTATGTTTTTGAGGAGGACACTCCACCACAGCCCTCAGGGCAAGGGTTGTAATTTATGCCCTGGGGGCACATAAGCTTTTTATAGAAACTTCTAAAAGGTCTCATTCAATTGGAAATTCAAAGGGCTAGCACCCTTTTTAACAGTCGAAAGTGATTGGAGGGCAACTAACCCCCCTCTCACGCCCACCTTTTCCCCATACACATCCAATCAAAATTTTGAGATAGCCATTTTGTTCAACATGGCTGAAAATTATGGAAATTAGGTTTTTGAGGATGACAACCCCCCCCCCCCCCCCCCACAGCCCTCAGAGCAAGGGTTGTAAGTTATGCCCTGGAGACATATAAGGTTTTTGTAGAAAGCGTTGTCGTAGAAACACTTTCTATAGCCATTTTGTTCAACGTAGTTGAGAGTTCTGGAAACTATATCTTTGACCATGACACCCCCCCCCCCTCAAGGTCTTCAGGGCAAGGGCTAAAAGTTATGCCCCCGGGGCATATATGGTTCTTATGGAAGGAATGCTCGTATAAACTTCAGAGTGGGGTCATTTGATTGGAAATTGAAAGTTCTAGTTCACTTTTTAAGCGTTAAAAGATATTGGAAGATAACCAGCGCCCCCATGCCCTTTTTCCCAAATGCGTCCAATAAAAACTTTGTGATAGATTTTTTTTGTTAAAAATAGTTCAAAGATCATATAACAAAACTCCAGCGTCGACACAACCCCCCCAGGGCCCGGGACAGGCGTTGTAAGTTATGCCCTGGGGGCATATATGGTTCTCATGGAAGGGATGCTCGTATAAACTTCAAAGGGGGCTCATTTGATTGGAAATTGAAAGTTCTCGTTCATATTCTAAGAGTCAAAAGAAATCGGAGGGCAACTAGCCCCCCCTCTCCACGCCCTATTTTCCTGAAACCCATCCGATAAGAACTTTGAGAGAGCCATTTTTTTCAAAATGGTTCAAAGATCATATAACGAAAACTCCGGGGTCGACACCATCCTTCAGGGCCCGGTATAGGCGTTGTAGGTTATGCCTGGGGGGCAAGCACAGCTGTTGTGGAAGGGATGCTCGTATAAACTTCAGAGAGGGCTCATTTGATTGGAAATTGAAAGTTCTAGTTCAGTTTTTACGAGTCATTAAAAAAAAATAGTTCAAAGACCATATAATGAAAACTACAGAGTCAACACAGCCCCCAGGGCCCGAAGGCAGGCGTTGTAATTTAAGCCCTGGGGGAATTAATGTTTCTTATGGAAGGAATGCTCGCAAAAATTTCAGAGGGCTAATTTGACTTGAAATTCAAAGTTCTAGTTCAGTTTTTGAGAGTCAAAAGAGATTCTAGGGCAACTAGCTCCCCCCCGCTCCCACACCCCATTTTTTCCCGAATGCATCCGATAAAAATTTTGAGATAGCCATTAAGTTAAAAATTGTCCAGAAGTCAGATAACATAAACTCAGGTGTCGACACAACCCCCCAGGGGCCGGGACCAGGCGTTGTAAGTTATACCCTGGGGAATATATGGTTCTTATGAAAGGGATACTCGTATGAACTTCAGAGAGGGTTCATTTGAATGGAAATTGAAAGTTCGAGTTCACTTTTTAATAATCAAAAGAGATCAACGGGCAACTAGCCCCCATGCCTTCTTTTCCCAAACCCATCTGATGAAAATTTTGAGATAGATATTTTGTTATAAAAAAGTTCAAACGTCGGATAAGAAAAACTCCGGTGTCAATACAGCCCCCCCCCAGGTCCCGGGAGAAGACGTTCTAAGTTATGCCCTAAGAGCATGTACGGTTCTTATGAAAGAGATGCTCGTATAAACTTCATAGAGGGCTCATTTGATTGGAAATTGAAAGTTCTAGTTCACTTTTCAAGAGTCAAGAGATTTAAGGGCAACTATCCCCCCCCCCTACCATGCCCTTTTTTCCCCAAACCCACCCGCTACAAATTTTGATATAGCCAGTTTTTTTTTAAATTGTTCAAAAATTAGATAACAAAAACTCCGGTGTCAAAGAAACCCCCCAGGGCCCAGGGGGTAGGCGTTGTAAGTGTTGACCTGGGGGCGCGTATGGTTTTTATGAAAGGGATGCTCGTATAAACTTCAGAGAGGGCTCATTTTATTGAAAATTGAAAGTTCTAGTTCACTTTTTAAGAGTTAAAAGATATCCGAGGAGAATTAGCTCCCCCTCACATCCCTTTTCACCCAAGCCTCTCCGATAAGATTTTTAAAACAGCCATTTCATTGAAAATAATTCAAAGGTCGGATAAAAAAAACTACTGTGTCGACGCAACCCCCAGTGCCCAGAGGCAGGCGTTGTAAATAATGCTCTGGGGGCATATATCGTTTTTATTGAAGGGATGCTTGTATAAACTTCGGAGAGGGTTCATTTGATTGGAAATTGAAAGTTTTCGTTCACTTTTTAAGAGTCAAAAGAGATTGGAGGGCAACTAGCCCCTCCCCCCCTCCACGCCCTAAATGCATCAGATAAAAATTTTGAGGTAGACATTTTGTTAAAAATAGTTCAAAGTTTAGATTACAATAACTCCGGTGTCGACACAGACCCCCCCCCCCCCCCCAGGGTCCGAGGGTAGGCGTTGTAAGTTATGCCCTGGGGATATATATGGTTGTTATGGAGGGGATGCTTGCATAAACTTCATAGAGGGCTCATTTCACTGGAAATTCAAAGTCCTCATTCACTTTTTAGGAGTAAAAAGTGATTGAAGGGCAGCTAGCCTCCCCCTACAATCCATTTATGTTTTTCCCAGACGCACTTCATATAGAAGGGGTCGTCGTATAAACTTCAAAGGGGGCTCATTTCAAAGGGGGTAATTTTTTTTTACTTTGATATTGTTACTTTGATACCAGTTTTGATACTTTGATGAAGATTAGATTATTTTTTAAATTTTGATTTTCAAATAAGGAATTTTCAAAAACTTGAAACTTTTTGCAATCAAAAACGAACAAAAATTAATTTTTATAAAAAAAAAATCCGAAAAGTAAGTTTTTCAAAGAAAGTAAAGGCCATTTTAAACTTAAGCTCAGCAGATACAAATAACTGATAAAATTCAAACTCAAAACGACCAGAAATTACTACTAAAGAATAAATGAAACCCAAACGAACAGAAACTAAATAAACAATCATAGGAAAAAAAACATACAACAAGTTATAATATAAATGAATAAATAGACCTTAAAGCGAATAATACTTAGATTGAATATGAAAATCAAGCTAAACGAGAAAAAATATTTGGCTATTGAAATATAAATGAAACTTAAAACGAACAGAAATTAAATAAACAATCAATGCAAACAAACATATAATAGATGTTAATATAAATGAATAAATAAATCTTAAAACGAGTGAAACTTAAATTAAATATGCAAATCAAGCTTGAAACGAATAAAAATCACTACAAACAAGAGTTTGGGTATCGCCTCCTTCTCTCACTGTAAAAGTTGAAAACCTACTGCGTCATTGGCGCTTTACTGAAAACTATATGCGTCTTGAACAGTCTTGGAAAGTATAAACAACATCAAATTGAATATTTGATATATAATGATATTAGTTTTGGAAAGATCCATCAGTTCAATAATTTATTTCACTCTAATTTTATTTTTATTTTCAATGCTGAAAGAACTGGAAAAGAAAATATTTGTAATATAATTCGTTTTCAGTGAAGTGCCAATGACGCAGTAGGCTTTTGGTTTTTATTTCCAGTTAAGGAAGGGGGCAGTATCCAAATTCTTGTTTGCAGTGAAACTATATGAGATAGCCATTTCATTAAAAGTAGTTCAAACATCAGATAATAAAAACTCCGAGGTTGACACAAACCTATTTTTTCACTTTGATATTGTCACATTGATACCAGTTTTGATACCTCGATGAACATTTGATTTTTTTTTTTTTAAGTTTGATTTTGAAATAAGGAACCTTAAAAAATTTGAAACATTTTGCAATCAAAAACGAACAAAAATTAATTTAAAATAGCTTTCCGAAAAATAAGTTTTTCAAAGAAAAGTAAAGGCCATTTTAAACTTAAGTTAAGAATAAATGAAACCCAAAACGAACAGAAATTAAATAAACAATCATAGAAAAAAACATACAACAAGTAATAATATAAATGAATAAATAGATCTTAAAGAGAGTAATGCTTAGATTGAATATAAAAATCACGCTTAGAACAAAAAAAAAATTTTGCTATTGAAGTATAAATGAAACTTAAATCGAACAGAAATTAAATAAATAATCAATGCAAACAAACATACAATAGATATTAATGTAAAAGAATATATAAATCTTAAAACGAGTGAAAATTAAATTGAATATGCAAATCAAGCTTGAAACGAACAAAAATCACTACAAACAAGAGTTTGGGTATCGCCTCCTTCTCTCAATGTAAAAGTCTAAATCCTACCGTGTCATTGGCACTTTACTGAAAACTAGATGCGTCATGAACAGTCTTGAAAAATATAAACAACATCAAATTGAAATTGAATATTTGATGCATAATAATATCAATTCTGTTGAAAGATTTTTTGTTTACAGTTAAGTTAAAGGGGGCAGTATACGAACTCTTGTTTGTAGCGAAACTATATTCGTCTTGAACAACTTTAGAAAGAACTAATAAATTAAACTGAATATTTGATATATAATGATATTAATTGCTGAAAGCTCATAAGTACAAAATTTTATTATAATTTTAATTTTCAATATTAAGTACAAAAGAAAATATTTGTAATAAAATTGGTTTTCAGTAAAGCGCCAATGACGCAGTAGGTTTTAGACTTTTACAGTGAGAGAAGGAGGCGATACCCAAACTCTTGCTTGTAATGATTTTTGTTCGTTTCAAGCTTGATTTGCATATTCGATTTAAGTTTCAATCGTTTTAAGATTTAATTATTCATTTACATTAATATTTATTCTATGTTTGTTTGCATTGATTGTTTATTTTAATTTCTGTTCGTTTTAAGTTTCATTTATACTTCAATAGCAAATATTTTTTTTCGTTTTAAGCTTGATGTTCATATTCAATCTAAGCATTACTCGCTTTAAGGTCTATATATTCATTTATATTATTACATGTTGTATGTTTTTTCCTATGATTGTTTATTTAATTTCTGTTCGTTTTGGGTTTCATTTATTCTTAATAGTAATTTCTGGTTGTTTTGAGTCTGAATTTAGCAGGTATTCGTATCTGCTGAGCTTAAGTTTAAAATGACCTTTACTTTTCTTTGAAAAAATTATTTTTCGAGAAAATATTTTTTAATTAATCCAATCAAATGAGCCCTCTCCAAAGTTTATACGAGCATACCTTCCATAAGAACCATATATGTCCTTAGAGCAATACTTATAACACCTGCCCCGGGCCCTGGGGGGTCGCTTACACAGGAGTTTTTCTTATCTGACCTTTGAACTATTTTTAACGAAACGGCCATACGTAAAGGAGTTTTTGTTATATGATCTTTGAACTATTTTTAACAAAATTGCTACCTCAAATATTTTATCAGATGCATTTGGGGAAAAGGGCTTGGGGGGGGCTAGTTGCCCTCCGATCAGTTTTGACTCGTAAAAAGCGCTCTAGAACTCTCCATTTCCAATCGAATAATCCCCGTTTGAACTTTATACGACGACCCCTTCTATATGAATTGCCTCTGGGAAAAAATAAATGGAGTGTGGGGGGGGGGAGGCTAGCTATCCTCCGATCACTTTTGACTCTTAAAAAGTGAATTAACTTTCAATTTCCAATCAAATGAGTCCTCTATGAAGTTTATACGAGCATCCATTCCATAACAGCCATATATATGCCCTAGGTTACAACGCCTACCCCCAGGCTCTGGGGGGTTGTGTTGACCACGGAGTTTTTTTTTTTTTAAACTGGCTATCTCAAAATATGTAGCAGACGGGTTTGGGGAAAAAAGGGCCTGGGGGGGCTAGTTGCCCTTAAGTCTCTTGACTCTTAAAAAGTGAACTAGAACTTTCAATTTCCTATCAATGAGCCCACTATGAAGTTTATACGAGCATCCCTTTCATAAGAACCATACATGCCTTTAGGGCATAACTTGGAACGCCTTCTCCCGGGCCCTAGGGGGTTATATTGGCACTGGGAGTTTTTCTTATCTGACCTTTGAACTATTTTTAACCAAATGTCTATCTAAAAATTTTCATCAGATTGGTTTGGAAAAAGAAGGCATGGGGGGGGGGGCTAGTTGCCCATGGATCTCTTTTGACTATTAAAAAGTGAGCTTGAAATTTCAATTTCCAAGCAAATGAGCCCTCTCTGAAGTTTATACGAGAATCCCTTTCATAAGAACCATTTACCCCCAGGGCAAAACTTGCAACGCCTGCCCCAGGGCCCTGAGTGGTTGTGTCGATACCGGTGTTTTTTTATCTGACCTTTGAACAATTTTTAACTTAACGGCTATCTCAAAATTTTTATCGGATGCATTTGGAGAATAAGGGGCGTGGGGGGGGGGGGGCTAGTTACCCTCCAATCTCTTTTGACTCTCAAAAACTGAACTAGAACTTTCGATTTCCAATCAAATGAGCCCTCTCTGAAGTTTTTACGAACACCCCTTCCATAAGAAGCATATATTCCCCCAGGGCACAACTTACAACGCTTGCCTTTGGGCCCTGGGGGGCTGTGTCGACCCCGGAGTTTCCGTTATATGGCATTTGATCTATTTTTAAAACAAATGGAAATCTCAAAGTTCTTATCGGATGGGTTTAAGGAAAAAGGGCGTGGAGGGGGGGAGGGGGGGGGGCTTGGTGCCCTCCAATCTCTTTTGACTCTTAAAAAGTGAACTAGAACTTTCAATTTCCAATCAAATGAGCCCTCTTTGAAGTTTGTACGAGCATCCCTTCCACAAGAACCATATATGGATCCAGGGCATAACTTACAACGCCTGCCCCCAGGCTCTGGGGGGGTTGTTTCGACACCGGAGTTTTTGTTATATGATCTTTTGAACTATTTTTACCAAAATAGCTATCTCAAATTTTTTATCGGATGCATATAAAAAAAAAATGTTATTTTTTTGAGGGGGGGGGGGGGGGGGCTGGTTACCCTCCGATATCCTCTGACGCTTAAAAAGTGAACTAGAACATTCAATTTCCAATCAAATGAGCCCTCTCAGAAGTTTATACGAGCATTCCTTGCATAAAAAACATATATGCCCCCAGGGCACAACTTATTTCCCTTGTCCTGAAGACTGTGGGGGAGTGCCCTGCTCAAAAATACAATTTGCAGAACTTTCAACTACGAAGAACAAAATGGCTATCTCAAAATTTTGATTGGATGTGTTTGGGGAAATGGCGGGCGCGGAAGGGGTGTTAGTTGCCTTCCAAACACTTTCGACTATTAAAAAGGGCATTAGCCATTTAGATTTCCAATCAAATGAGCCCTTTTTAAAGTTTCTATGACAGCACTTTCAATAAGAACCTTATATGCCCAAGGGCATAACTTACAACCCTTGCCCTGAGGGTTGTGGGGCTGTCATCCTCAAAGCCCTAATTTCCACAATTTTCAACTACGTTGAACAAAATGGCTATCTCAAATTTTAATTGGATGTGTTTGGGGAAAGGTGGGCGTGAGAGGGGGTTAGTTGCCCTCCAATCATTTTTGACTATTAAAAAGGGCATTAACCCTTTGAATTTCTAATCGAATGAGTCCTTTTTGAAGTTTCTACGACAAAGTTTTCTATAAAAACTTTATATGCCCCCAGGGCATAACTTACAACCCGTGCCCTGAGGGCTGTGGGGCGGGGGGGGGCATCCTCCGCAAAAACATAATTTCTATCTGGAAATATACTACGTAGAACAAAATGACTATCTTAAAATTTTGATTGAATGTGTGTTTGGGGAAATGGTGGGCATGGAAGGGGTGTTAGTTGCCTTCCAATTACTTTGACCCTTAAAAAGGGCATTAGAACTCTCGATTTCCTATCGAATGAGCCTCCTTTGAAGTGTATACGACGATCCCTTCCATATGAAGTGCCTCAGGGAAAAAAATATAATAAAACATTGGAGCCGTATGGCCTTTACTATAGCCAACACTATATCGTTGCCTCTGATATTGGTTATTAGGAAGTATACAGAAGATTTCAGGGAGGATTTTTTCTGGTAGTTGGGGGGTTGGTGGGTCGGGGGTTACGTGGGAGGATCTTTCCATTGAGAAAGTTTTCATGGGGGAAGGGACATTGCTATGAAGGGGATGCCGGATTTCCCAGCATTATTTAGAAAAAACGATCAGAAATTAAAAAAAAAAAAAATTGAACTGAAAGTAAGGAGCAACATCAAAACTTAAAACGAAAAAGAAATTATTACGTATATGGTTGGGTTCGCCCCTTAGTCATTTCCTCGCTCTTTACGCTAAAGTTTGTTTTGTACTTTCATCAGAGCTATTTATTATAATTAACGGCCTTTGTGATTAAGGGGTCATTTTTAAAGAATTGGAAAAAATTTGAACTTTAGCGTAAAGAGCGAGGTATTGACTAGAGGGCGAACCTTTCAATATAAGTAATAAAAATATTCCAATATAGAAGTTCGTTACATAAATTAATTCCTAAGTTACGTCAGATCAAAATTTCGAGAAAGTCGTTTAGCCAAAAAAAAGAAAAAATTAATATGCAAATTTCGTTTTAATTATTCATGTACTGTGAGTCAAAATCAAAGCTGCATTAATTCAAAAACGTTCAGAAATTAAATAAAAAAAAACAAGTTTTTTAACTGAAAGTAAGGAGCGACATTAAAACTTAAAACGAACAGAAATCATTCTGTATATGAAAGGGACTGTCCCCTCCTCAACGCCTCGCTCTTTACGTTAGTTTGACTCTGTCTCACAACTTTTATTTTTTTAAACAATTAAGACCTTTAGCGTAAAGAGCGAGGCGTTGAGGAGAGGACAGCCCCTTTCATATACGGAATAATTTCTGTTTGTTTCAAGTTTCAATGTTGCTCCTTACTTTCAGTTAAAAAAAACTTGTTTTTTCATTATCTAGCAAAAGCGACATTAAATACGGATTTTCATCACAAAATTATTGACGAAATAAAAGTAAAGGTTAGCATTTTCTCTGCTAATATACATAGTCTGCTACTATAAAAATTTAGTAATCGAGATCAAATGTTAGACGGTAGATAATATTTTTTTTTCTTTTTTTGATTTTGATTCCACTAAACCACCATGTAGCATTTTTTTCTATCGTCCATTATTATGGCAGATATTGGAACAAAGAAATAAAAAGTCGCTAAGGGTTCGAGATCTATGCAAGATGCCAGAGTTTTCGGCGCGATAAAAAAAAAAAAAAAAAAAAAAACAACAAAAACAACAAAACAAATGAACAACGAAAAAAAAAAGAAAAATATACGAAGATAATTCTCAGCCTGGAGATAACGAAAACAAAGTAGAGATCTCTGCAGAGACCTCCACTATGTCGTCTTCAGTTCTAAAAAATATATATACTATAAAAGGAAACAACTAACTCTTGGAAAGTAACCTTAATGAGAGCAAAACCGACTGAAAATCGAAACACGGATAGAATGATTGTTTAAAAAATTGGATTTGATATACATTTTATCCATAGCTACTGATGCAGCCTGTGATTCGACTTGTGCTAGCGCGACTAATTGATCTTTTTTTTTATAATGCGATGGAATGTGCGCTGTCTTTTATAATTAATCTGTAGTTGTTCTTTATGGACACTTCCCACTGATACTTGAGGAACCTTAATACCTGTGATAAATGAGCCTGTAATAATGAGGCTTTATCAATATACTTTTAGTTTATCTATAACTCTAAACAATAGGGCGTTACTCATCTTTGTGCTAAGATCTTACATCTTTTGACAAAGAACGCTTAAAAGTGAAATCTTAGTACTAAGATCTTCCACCTTATATCGTTCTTTTGCAAACGTCTTTCGTCATTCTGCTCTGATCAGCGGTCTAAGAACAATGATGAGTATGAAGTTCTCACAATGAAGAACAATAAAGTTCTCTCATCATTGTTCTATATGGCAGAAAGATGGCGTCCTTCACACTTTGCTAACATCAGTGAGCTGTAAGGTATTAGAACAGAAATGAATTAAAAGAACGGAAATCTTTGCAGAAAGATGTGAGATCTTAGATGTAAGATCTTAAGGGCTCGACACACGTAGCTGATTTCGGGAATTGATTTCAGCATCAGTGGACAAACGATAGCGGTAAGAAAAATTTGTTGAAAGAAAAAAATTATTGCGCGAGATTTCCAAACAAAAGATCATGGACACAAATAGTCAACTGGAGTTTATTAACAGTTGCATGATTGATCTCAGCTTAGTTCTCAGTTTAGTTCTCAGCTCAGTAGCGGGGTCTTTCACCACAGACATCTCTGTCTGACTATTTATTTGTATCCTTATTTTTTTGTGATGATCATGATGAAAATCGCGCCGAAAACTAGAAAACTTTTCAAGCTCAAATCGACACCGATTTCTTTAAAATCGGCGCTGATTTGGAAATCAGTTCCCAAAATAAGCTACGTGTGCCCAGCCCTTAAGTGCAAAAGAACAGCCGTAATATAATAGCCCCTAGCTGCGACCCGGGTTTGACTAGATGACGCGTCTGCAATACATCTTGTCGACAATACATCAATACATCATACATCAATACTTCTACAAGACGCGTCTACAATGGAGGCACGAAATTTCATATATGAAAATTCATACACGGAATATTAATACATGAAGTTTCATATACGCGGAATTTTATACAAAGAAATTTGGGTACTTGTGCATTATATCCTACACAAGAAAGAAGTCAAGTTTGGTTCATGCTAATGAAATAAAATAAAATAGGACGAAAATATAATAGGTTACAAACAAATTTGGGATATATATTTGCACATTAGGGGGGGGGGGATGGGCGGTAAAACACAGCATATATCAAATACTTAACCTAACCTAACCTAGGTACCTTTTAACCCCATAAACCCCAAAAAACAACAGTTTAAATATTGTAAACGCAATAAGAAATCACGCTTTGCGATCCATTTATCCATTGCAAATACCCGTTTGACTGGTTTCCTGTAGCATTTCCTTGTAAGTAGAACTGACCCTATTGATCCCATTGCTCACGCCTGCTGCCGTCTACAATTTAGTTTAATTCCGACGGGACTCCTTATATGGGCATAGCCTCCCTAGGGGAAATACATTCCGAGAAATTGATTGCGTAACCTAACCTAACCTCATGAGTTCCGGAACGAACACCATATATGGGCATAGACTCCCAGGGAAATGGTTTTCCGAGAAATTGATTGCGTAATCGAAGGGGAAGTGAATTTCTGAGAAATTGATTTGTTGGTTCCAGGAGAATTGTCTTCGGGCGAAGTTTATTAATGCCTGACGGATGATGTCAAGGTTGATTGATTTGTCACAAAAGGGGAATTAATTTGTTGTTTCTAAGGGGAATTATTGATCTACGAAAGGGGAATTAATTTGTTGTTTCTAAGGGGAATTATTGATTCACGAAAGGGGAATTAATTTGTTGTTTCTAAGGGGAATTATTGATTCAAGAAAGGGGAATTAATTTGTTGTTTCTAAAGGGAAGGTGGGGAAGAGATATATTGATCTAGGACTCGAGAGGGAAAATGGATTTCTGAGAAATTGATTGCGTAACCTAACCTCATGAGCACATGACGGGACTCCATCCATATGGGCATAGAATCCCTCGATGGGAGAGGATTTCCGAGAGAAATTGATTGCGTAATCGAAGGGAGAGAATTCCCGAGAAATTGATTACATAATCGGTAGAACCCTATCAGGAGCTCGTGACGGGAATCCATTTATGGGCATAGAGTGACGTAATCGATTAGGACAAATGGATTTCTGAGAAATTGATTACATAATCGGTAGAACCCTATCAGGAGGTCGTACCGGGGGGTCCATATATGGACATAGAATGACGTAATCGACTAGGACAAATGGATTTCTGAGAAATTGATTACATAATCGGTAGAACCCTATCAGAAGGTCATGACGGGACTCCATATAAGGGCATAGAATGACGTAATCGACTAGAACAGTTGGATTTCTGAGAAATTGATTACATAATCGTAGAACCCTATCAGGAGGTCATGACGGGAGTCCATATATGGGCATAGAATGACGTAACCGACTAGGACAGTTGGAATATTTCAGTAGTGGTTTGTCGTGGTTTACCATTTCACAGTTACATTCTCTTGATTTTTCAAAGTTCATTTTCAATTTCCTTCGTTGAAATGCAAGAGGTGGAATATTTCAGTAGTGTTTTGTCGTGGGTTTACCTTGTCACAGTTACATTCTCTTGATTTTTCAAAGTTCATTTTGAATTTCTTTCATTGAAATACAAGAGTTGGAATATTTCAGTAGTGTTACGTCGTGGTTTACTTTGTCACAGTTACATTCTCTTAATTTTTGAAAGTTCATTTTGAATTTCTTTCATTTAAATGCAAGGGTTGGAATATTTCAGTAGTGGTGTGTTGTGGTTTTACCTTGTCACAGTTATATTCTCTCGATTTTTCAAAGTTCATTTTGAATTTTTTTCATTGAAATGCAAGAGTTGGATTATTTCAGTAGTGGTTTGTCGTGGTTTACCATTTCACAGTTACATTCTCTTGATTTTTAAAGTTCATTTTCGATTTCTTTCGTTTAAATGCAAGAGTTGGAATATTTCAGTAGTGTTTTGTTGTGGTTTACCTTGTCACAGTTACATTTTCTTGATTTTTCAAAGTTTATTTTGAATTTCTTTCACTGAAATGCAAGAGTTGGATTATTTCAGTAGTGTTTTGTCGTGGTTTACCTTGTCACAGTTTCATCCTCTTGATTTTTCAAAGTTCATTTTGTGAATTTCTTTCGTTAAAATGCAATAGTTGGAATATTTCAGTAGTGTTTTGTCATGGTTTACCTTGTCACAGTTACATTCTCTTAATTTTTCAAAGTTCATTTTGAATTTCTTTCGTTGAAATGCAAGAGTTGGAATATTTCAGTAGTGTTTTGTTGTGCTTTACATTGTCACAGTTACATTCTTGATTTTTCAAAGTTCATTTTGAATTTCTTTCGTTGAAATGCAAGAGTTGGAATATTTCAGTAGTGTCTTGTCATGGTTTACCTTGTCACAGTTACATTCTCTTAATTTTTCAAAGTTCATTTTGAATTTCTTTCGTTGAAATGCAAGAGTTGGAATATTTCAGTAGTGTTTTGTTGTAGTTTACCTTGTCACAGTTACATTCTCTTAATTTTTCAAAGTTCATTTTGAATTTCTTTCATTCAAATGCAAGATTTGGAATATTTCAGTAGTGTTTTGTCGTGGTTTACCTTGTCACAGTTACTTTCTCTTGATTTTTCAAAGTCCATTTTGGATTTCTTTCATTGAAATGCAAGAGTTGGAATATTTCAGTAGTGTTTTGTTGTGGTTTACCTTGTCACAGTTACATTTTTGATTTTTCAAAGTTTTTATTTTGAATTTCTTTCACTGAAATGCAAGAGTTGGATTATTTCAGTAGTGTTTTGTCGTGGTTTACCTTGTCACAGTTTCATCCTCTTGATTTTTCAAAGTTCATTTTGTGAATTTCTTTCGTTAAAATGCAATAGTTGGAATATTTCAGTAGTGTTTTGTCATGGTTTACCTTGTCACAGTTACATTCTCTTAATTTTTCAAAGTTCATTTTGAATTTCTTTCGTTGAAATGCAAGAGTTGGAATATTTCAGTAGTGTTTTGTTGTGCTTTACATTGTCACAGTTACATTCTCTTGATTTTTCAAAGTTCATTTTGAATTTCTTTCGTTGAAATGCAAGAGTTGGAATATTTCAGTAATGTCTTGTCATGGTTTACCTTGTCACAGTTACATTCTCTTAATTTTTCAAAGTTCATTTTGAATTTCTTTCGTTGAAATGCAAGAGTTGGAATATTTCAGTAGTGTTTTGTTGTAGTTTACCTTGTCACAGTTACATTCTCTTAATTTTTCAAAGTTCATTTTGAATTTCTTTCATTCAAATGCAAGAGTTGGAATATTTCAGTAGTGTTTTGTCGTGGTTTACCTTGTCACAGTTACATTCCCTTGATTTTTCAAAGTCCATTTGGATTTCTTTCATTGAAATGCAAGAGTTGGAATATTTCAGTAGTGTTTTTTGTTGTGGTCTACCTTGTCACAGTTACATTCTCTTGATTTTTCAAAGTTCATTTTGAATTTCTTTCATTGAAATGCAAGAGTTGGAATATTTCAGTAGTGTTTTGTTATGGTTTACCTTGTCACAGTTACATTCTCATGATTTTTCAAAGTTCATTTATGAATTTCTTTTCGTTGAAATGCAAGAGTTGGAGTATTTCAGTAGTGTTTTGTCATGGTTTACCTTGTCACAGCTACATTCTCTTGATTTTTTCAAAGCTCATTTTGAATTTCTTTCATTGAAATGCAAGAGTTGGAATATTTAAGTAGTGTTTTGTCGTGGTTTACCTTGTCACAGTTAAATTTTCTTGATTTTTCAAAGTTTATTTTGAATTTCTTTCACTGAAATGCAAGAGTTGGATTATTTCAGTAGGGTTTTGTTGTCGTTTACCTTGTCACGGTTACATTCTATTAATTTTTCAAAGTTCATTTTGAATTTCTTTCATTGAAATGCAAGAGTTGGAATATTTCAGTAGTGTTTTGTCGTGGTTTACCTTGTCACAGTTACATTCTCTTGATTTTTCAAAGTTCATTTTTGAGTTCCTTTCTTTGAAATGCAAGAGTTGGAATATTTCAGTAGTGTTTTGTTGTGGTTTTACCTTGTCACAGTTACATTCTCTTAATTTTTCAAAGTTCATTTTGAATTTCTTTCGATGAAATGCGAGAGTTGGAATATTTCAATAGTGTTTTGTCATGGTTTACCTTGTCACAGTTACATTCTCTTAATTTTTCAAAGTTCATTTTGAATTTCTTTCATTGAAATGCAAGAGTTGGAATATTTCAGTAGTGTTTTGTTGTGGTTTACCTTGTCACAGTTACATTCTCTTGTTTTTTCAAAGTTCATTTTGGATTTCTTTCGTTGAAATGTAAGAGTTGGAATATTTCAATAGTGTTTTGTTGTGGTTTACCTTGTCACAGTCACCTTCTCTTAAGTTTATTTTGAATTTCTATCGTTGAAATGCAAGAGTTGGAATATTTCAGTAGTGTTTTGTTGTGGTCTTACCTTGTCACAGTTACATTTTTCTTGATTTTTCAAAGTTCATTTTGAATTTCTTTCATTGAAATGCAAGAGTTGGAATATTTCAGTAGTCTTTTGTCAAGGTTTAACATGTCACAGTTATATTCTCTTGATTTTTCAAAGTTCATTTTGAATTTCTTTCGTTGAAATGCAAGAGTTGGAATATTTCAGTAGTGTTTTTGTTGTGGTTTACCTTGTCACAGTTACATTCTCTTGATTTTTCAAAGTCCATTTTGGATTTCTTTCATTGAAATGCAAGAGTTGGAATATTTCAGTAGTGTTTTGTTGTGGTCTACCTTGTCACAGTTACATTCTCTTGATTTTTCAAAGTTCATTTTGAATTTCTTTCATTGAAATACAAGAGTTGGAATATTTCAGTAGTGTTTTGTTATGGTTTACCTTGTCACAGTTACATTCTCATGATTTTTCAAAGTTCATTTATGAATTTCTTTTGTTGAAATGCAAGAGTTGGAATATTTCAGTAGTGTTTTGTCATGGTTTACCTTGTCACAGTTACATTCTCTTGATTTTTTCAAAGCTCATTTTGAATTTCTTTCATTGAAATGCAAGAGTTGGAATATTTAAGTAGTGTTTTGTCGTGGTTTACCTTGTCACAGTTACATTTTCTTGATTTTTCAAAGTTTATTTTGAATTTCTTTCACTGAAATGCAAGGGTTGGATTATTTCAATAGTGTTTTGTTGTGGTTTACCTTGTCACAGTTACCTTCTCTTAATTTTTCAAAGTTTATTTTGAATTTCTTTCACTGAAATGCAAGAGTTGGATTATTTCAATAGTGTTTTGTTGTGGTTTTACCTTGTCACAGTTACCTTCTCTTAATTTTTCAAAGTTTATTTTGAATGTCTTTCACTGGAATGCAAGAGTTGGATTATTTCAATAGTGTTTTTGTCATGGTTTACCTTGTCACAGTTACATTCTCTTGATTTTTCAAAGTTCATTTTAGATTTCTTTCGTTAAAATGTAAGAGTTGGAATATTTCAATAGTTTTGTTGTGGTTTACCTTGTCACAGATTTACCTTCTCTTAAGTTTATTTTGAATTTCTATCGTTGAAAATGCAAGAGTTGGAATATTTCAGTAGTATTTCGTTGTGGTTTACCTTGTCACAGTTACATTTTCTTGATTTTTCAAAGTTCATTTTGAATTTCTTTCGTTGAAATGTAAGAGTTGGAATATTTCAATAGTGTTTTGTTGTGGTTTACCTTGTCACAGTTACCTTCTCTTAATTTTTCAAAGTTCATTTTGAATTTCTTTCATTGAAATGCAAGAGTTGGAATATTTCAGTAGTGTTTTGTTGTGGTTTACCTTGTCACAGTTACATTCTCTTGATTTTTCAAGTTCATTTTAGATTTCTTTCGTTAAAACGTAAGAGTTGGAATATTTCAATAGTTTTGTTGTGGTTTACCTTGTCACAGTTACCTTCTCTTAAGTTTATTTTGAATTTCTATCGTTGAAATGCAAGAGTTGGAATATTTCAGTAGTGTTTCGTTGTGGTTTACCTTGTCACAGTTACATTTTCTTGATTTTTCAAAGTTCATTTTGAATTTCTATCGTTGAAATGCAAGAGTTGGAATATTTCTGTAGTGTTTTGTTGTGGTTTACCTTGTCACAGTTACATTTTCTTAATTTTTCAAAGTTCATTTTGAATTTCTTACGTTGAAATGCAAGAGTTGGAATATTTCAGTAGTGTTTTGTTGTGGTTTACCTTGTTACAGTTACATTCTCTTGATTTTTCAAAGTTCATTTTGTATTTCTTTCATTGAAATGCAAGAGTTGGAATATTTCAGTAGTCTTTTGTCAAGGTTTAACATGTCACAGTTATATTCTCTTGATTTTTCAAAGTTCATTTTGAATTTCTTTCGTTGAAATGCAAGAGTTGGAATATTTCAGTAGTGTTTTGTTGTGGTTTACCTTGTCAGACTTACATTCTCTTAATTTTTCAATGATCATTTTGGATTTTTTTCGATGAAATGCAAGAGTTGGAATATTTCAGTAGTGTTTTGTCGTGGTTTACCTTGTCACAGTTACATTCTCTTAATTTTTCAAAGTTCTTTTTGGATTTCTTTCGTTGAAATGCAAGAGTTGGAATATTTCAGTAGTGTTTTGTTGTGGTTTACCTTATCACAGTTACATTTTCTTGATTTTTCAAAGTTCATTTTGAATTTCTTTCGTTGAAATGCAAGAGTTGAATATTTCAGTAGTGTTTTGTTGTGGTTTACCTTGTCACAGTTACATTCTCTTAACTTTTTTTTCAAAGTTCATTTTGGATTTCTTTCATTGGAATGCAAGAGTTGGAATATTTCAGTAGTGTTTTGTCATGGTTTACCTTGTCACAGATATATTCTCTTAATTTTTCAAAGTTCATTATGAATTTCATTCGTTGAAATGCAGGAGTTGGAATATTTCAGTAGTGTTTTGTCGTGGTTTACCTTGTCACAGTTACATTCTCTTGATTTTTCAAAGTTCATTGTGGATTTCTTTCGTTGAAATGTGTTTTGTTGTGCTTTACCTTGACACAGTTACATTTTCTTGATTTTTCAAAGTTCATTTGGATTTCTTTCGTTGAAATGCAAGAGTTGGAATATTTCAGTAGTGTTTTGTTGTGGTTTACCTTAACACAGTTACATTCTCTTAATTTTTCAAAGTTCATTTTGGATTTCTTTCGTGAAATGCCAGAGTTGGAATATTTCAGTAGTGTTTTGCCATGGTTTACTTTGTCACAGTTACATTCTCTTGATTTTTCAAATATAATTTTGGTTTTTCTTTCGTTGAAATGCAAGAGTTGGAATATTTCAGTAGTGTTTTGTCGTGGTTTACCTTGTCACAGTTACATTCTCTTGATTTTTCAAAGTTCATTTTGGTTTTCTTTCGTTGAAATGCAAGAGTTGGAATATTTCAGTAGTGTTTTGTCGTGGTTTACCTAGTCATAGTTACATTCTCTTAATTTTTCAAAGTTCATTTTGGATTTCTTTCGTTGAAATGCAAGAGTTGGAATATTTCAGCAGTGTTTTGTTGTGGCTTACCTTATCACAGTTACATTTTCTTGATTTTTCAAAGTTCATTTTGAATTTCTTTCGCTGAAATGCAAGAGTTGGAATATTTCAGTAGCGTCTTGTCATGGTTTACCTTGTCACAGTTACATTCTCTTGATTTTTCAAAGTTCATTTTGAATTTCTTTAATCGAAAAGCAAGAGTTGGATATTTCAGTAGTGTTTTGTTATGGTTTACCTTGTCACAGTTGCATTCTCTTAATTTTTCAAAGTTCATTTTTGATTTCTTTCATTGAAATGCAAGAGTTGGAATATTTCAGTAGTGTTTTGTCATGGTTTACCTTGTCACAGTTACATTCTCTTAATTTTTCAAAGTTCATTTTGAATTTCTTTCGTTGAAATACAAGAGTTCATTTTGAATTTCATTCGTTGAAATGCAAGAGTTGGAATATTTCAGTAGTGTCTTGTCGTGGTTTACCTTGTTACAGTTACATTCTTGATTTTTCAAAGTTCGTTTTGGATTTCTTTCGTTGAAATGCAAGAGTTGGAATATTTAAGTAGTGTTTTGTCGTGGTTTACCTTGTCACAGTTACATTCTCTTGATTTTTCAAAGTTCATTTTGGATTTCTTTCGTGAAATGCAAGAGTTGGAATATTTCAGTAGTGTTTTGCCGTGGTTTACTATGCCACAGATACATTCTCTTAATTTTTCGAAGTTCATTTTGGATTTCTTTCGTTGAAATGCAAGAGCTGGAATATTTAAGTAGTGTTTTGTCGTGGTTTACCTTGTCACAGTTACATTCTCTTCATTTTTCAAAGTTCATTTTGGATTTCTTTCGTGAAATGCAAGAGTTGGAATATTTCAGTAGTGTTTTGTTGTGCTTTACATTGTCACAGTTACATTCTCTTGATTTTTTCAAAGTTCATTTTGAATTTCTTTCGTTGAAATGCAAGAGTTGGAATATTTCAGTAGTTTCTTGTCATGGTTTACCTTGTCACAGTTACATTCTCTTAATTTTTCAAAGTTCATTTTGAATTTCTTTCGTTGAAATGCAAGAGTTGGAATATTTCAGTAGTGTTTTGTTGTAGTTTACCTTGTCACAGTTACATTCTCTTAATTTTTCAAAGTTCATTTTGAATTTTCTTTCATTCAAATGCAAGAATTGGAATATTTCAGTAGTGTTTTGTCGTGGTTTACCTTGTCACAGTTACTTTCTCTTGATTTTTCAAAGTCCATTTTGGATTTCTTTCATTGAAATGCAAGAGTTGGAATATTTCAGTAGTGTTTTGTTGTGGTTTACCTTGTCACAGTTACATTTTCTTGATTTTTCAAAGTTTATTTTGAATTTCTTTCACTGAAATGCAAGAGTTGGATTATTTCAGTAGTGTTTTGTCGTGGTTTACCTTGTCACAGTTTCATCCTCTTGATTTTTCAAAGTTCATTTTGTGAATTTCTTTCGCTAAAATGCAATAGTTGGAATATTTCAGTAGTGTTTTGTCATGGTTTACCTTGTCACAGTTACATTCTCTTAATTTTTCAAAGTTCATTTTGAATTTCTTTCGTTGAAATGCAAGAGTTGGAATATTTCAGTAGTGTTTTGTTGTGCTTTACATTGTCACAGTTACATTCTCTTGATTTTTCAAAGTTCATTTTGAATTTCTTTCGTTGAAATGCAAGAGTTGGAATATTTCAGTAGTATCTTGTCATGGTTTACCTTGTCACAGTTACATTCTCTTAATTTTTCAAAGTTCATTTTGAATTTCTTTCGTTGAAATGCAAGAGTTGGAATATTTCAGTAGTGTTTTGTTGTAGTTTACCTTGTCACAGTTACATTCTCTTAATTTTTCAAAGTTTATTTTGAATTTCTTTCATTCAAATGCAAGAGTTGGAATATTTCAGTAGTGTTTTGTCGTGGTTTACCTTGTCACAGTTACATTCTCTTGATTTTTCAAAGTCCATTTTGGATTTCTTTCATTGAAATGCAAGAGTTGGAATATTTCAGTAGTGTTTTGTTGTGGTCTACCTTGTCACAGTTACATTCTCTTGATTTTTCAAAGTTCATTTTGAATTTCTTTCATTGAAATGCAAGAGTTGGAATATTTCAGTAGTGTTTTGTTATGGTTTACCTTGTCACAGTTACATTCTCATGATTTTCAAAGTTCATTTATGAATTTCTTTCGTTGAAATGCAAGAGTTGGAGTATTTCAGTAGTGTTTTGTCATGGTTTACCTTGTCACAGCTACATTCTCTTGATTTTTTCAAAGCTCATTTTGAATTTCTTTCATTGAAATGCAAGAGTTGGAATATTTAAGTAGTGTTTTTGTCGTGGTTTACCTTGTCACAGTTAAATTTTCTTGATTTTTCAAAGTTTATTTTGAATTTCTTTCACTGAAATGCAAGAGTTGGATTATTTCAGTAGGGTTTTGTTGTCGTTTACCTTGTCACGGTTACATTCTATTAATTTTTCAAAGTTCATTTTGAAGAGTTGGAATATTTCAGTAGTGTTTTGTCGTGGTTTACCTTGTCACAGTTACATTCTCTTGATTTTTCAAAGTTCATTTTGAGTTTCTTTCTTTGAAATGCAAGAATTGGAATATTTCAGTAGTGTTTTGTTGTGGTTTACCTTGTCACAGTTACATTCTCTTAATTTTTCAAAGTTCATTTTGAATTTCTTTCGATGAAATGCGAGAGTTGGAATATTTCAATAGTGTTTTGTCATGGTTTACCTTGTCACAGTTACATTCTTTTAATTTTTCAAAGTTCATTTTGAATTTCTTTCATTGAAATGCAAGAGTTGGAATATTTCAGTAGTGTTTTGTTGTGGTTTACCTTATCACAGTTACATTCTCTTGTTTTTTCAAAGTTCATTTTGGATTTCTTTCGTTGAAATGTAAGAGTTGGAATATTTCAATAGTGTTTTGTTGTGGTTTACCTTGTCAAAGTCACCTTCTCTTAAGTTTGTTTTGAATTTCTATCGTTGAAATGCAAGAGTTGGAATATTTTCAGTAGTGTTTTGTTGTGGTCTACCTTGTCACAGTTACATTTTCTTGATTTTTCAAAGTTCATTTTGAATTTCTTTCATTGAAATGCAAGAGTTGGAATATTTCAGTAGTCTTTTGTCAAGGTTTAACATGTCACAGTTATATTCTCTTGATTTTTCAAAGTTCATTTTGAATTTCTTTCGTTGAAATGCAAGAGTTGGAATATTTCAGTAGTGTTTTGTTGTGGTTTACCTTGTCACAGTTACATTCTCTTGATTTTTCAAAGTCCATTTTGGATTTCTTTCATTGAAATGCAAGAGTTGAATATTTCAATATTGTTTTGTTGTGGTCTACCTTGTCACAGTTACATTCTCTTGATTTTTCAAAGTTCATTTTGAATTTCTTTCATTGAAATACAAGAGTTGGAATATTTCAGTAGTGTTTTGTTATGGTTTACCTTGTCAGTTACATTCTCATGATTTTTCAAAGTTCATTTATAAATTTCTTTTGTTGAAATGCAAGAGTTGGAATATTTCAGTAGTGTTTTGTCATGGTTTACCTTGTCACAGTTACATTCTCTTGATTTTTTCAAAGCTCATTTTGAATTTCTTTCATTGAAATGCAAGAGTTGGAATATTTAAGTAGTGTTTTGTCGTGGTTTACCTTGTCACAGTTACATTTTCTTGATTTTTCAAAGTTTATTTTGAATTTCTTTCGCTGAAATGCAAGAGTTGGATTATTTCAATAGTGTTTTGTTGTGGTTTACCTTGTCACAGTTACCTTCTCTTAATTTTTCAAAGTTCATTTTGAATTTCTTTCATTGAAATGCAAGAGTTGGAATATTTCAGTAGTGTTTTGTTGTGGTTTACCTTGTCACAGTTACATTCTCTTGATTTTCCAAGTTCATTTTAGATTTCTTTCGTTAAAATGTAAGAGTTGGAATATTTCAATAGTTTTGTTGTGGTTTACCTTGTCACAGTTACCTTCTCTTAAGTTTATTTTGAATTTCTATCGTTGAAATGCAAGAGTTGGAATATTTCAGTAGTATTTCGTTGTGGTTTACCTTGTCACAGTTACATTTTCTTGATTTTTCAAAGTTCATTTTGAATTTCTTTCGTTGAAATGTAAGAGTTGGAATATTTCAATAGTGTTTTTGTTGTGGTTTACCTTGTCACAGTTACCTTCTCTTAGTTTTTTCAAAGTTCATTTTGAATTTCTTTCATTGAAATGCAAGAGTTGGAATATTTCAGTAGTGTTTTTTGTTGTGGTTTACCTTGTCACAGTTACATTCTCTTGATTTTTCAAAGTTCATTTTAGATTTCTTTCGTTAAAACGTAAGAGTTGGAATATTTCAATAGTTTTGTTGTGGTTTACCTTGTCACAGTTACCTTCTCTTAAGTTTATTTTGAATTTCTATCGTTGAAATGCAAGAGTTGGAATATTTCAGTAGTGTTTCGTTGTGGTTTACCTTGTCACAGTTACATTTTCTTGATTTTTCAAAGTTCATTTTGAATTTCTATCGTTGAAATGCAAGAGTTGGAATATTTCTGTAGTGTTTTGTTGTGGTTTACCTTGTCACAGTTACATTTTCTTAATTTTTCAAAGTTCATTTTGAATTTCTTACGTTGAAATGCAAGAATTGGAATATTTCAGTAGTGTTTTGTTGTGGTTTACCTTGTTACAGTTACATTCTCTTGATTTTTCAAAGTTTATTTTGTATTTCTTTCATTGAAATGCAAGAGTTGGAATATTTCAGTAGTCTTTTGTCAAGGTTTAACATGTCACAGTTATATTCTCTTGATTTTTCAAAGTTCATTTTGAATTTCTTTCGTTGAAATGCAAGAGTTGGAATATTTCAGTAGTGTTTTGTTGTGGTTTACCTTGTCACACTTACATTCTCTTAATTTTCAATGATCATTTTGGATTTTTTTCGATGAAATGCAAGAGTTGGAATATTTCAGTAGTGTTTTGTCGTGGTTTACCTTGTCACAGTTACATTCTCTTAATTTTTCAAAGTTCTTTTTGGATTTCTTTCGTTGAAATGCAAGAGTTGGAATATTTCAGTAGTGTTTTGTTGTGGTTTACCTTATCACAGTTACATTTTCTTGATTTTTCAAAGTTCATTTTGAATTTCTTTCGTTGAAATGCAAGAGTTGGAATATTTCAGTAGTGTTTTGTTGTGGTTTACCTTGTCACAGTTACATTCTCTTAATTTTTCAAAGTTTATTTTGGATTTCTTTCATTGGAATGCAAGAGTTGGAATATTTCAGTAGTGTTTTGTCATGGTTTACCTTGTCACAGATATATTCTCTTAATTTTTCAAAGTTCATTATGAATTTCATTCGTTGAACTGCAGGAGTTGGAATATTTCAGTAGTGTTTTGTCGTGTTTACCTTGTCACAGTTACATTCTCTTGATTTTTCAAAGTTCATTGTGGATTTCTTTCGTTGAAATGTGTTTTGTTGTGCTTTACCTTGACACAGTTACACTTTCTTGATTTTTCAAAGTTCATTTGGATTTCTTTCGTTGAAATGCAAGAGTTGGAATATTTCAGTAGTGTTTTGTTGTGGTTTACCTTAACACAGTTACATTCTCTTAATTTTCAAAGTTCATTTTGGATTTCTTTCGTGAAATGCCAGAGTTGGAATATTTCAGTAGTTTTGCCATGGTTTACTTTGTCACAGTTACATTCTCTTGATTTTTCAAATATAATTTTGGTTTTCTTTCGTTGAAATGCAAGAGTTGGAATATTACAGTAGTGTTTTGTCGTGGTTTACCTTGTCACAGTTACATTCTCTTGATTTTTCGAAGTTCATTTTGGTTTTCTTTCGTTGAAATGCAAGAGTTGGAATATTTCAGTAGTGTTTTGTCGTGGTTTACCTAGTCATAGTTACATTCTCTTAATTTTTCAAAGTTCATTTTGGATTTCTTTCGTTGAAATGCAAGAGTTGGAATATTTCAGCAGTGTTTTGTTGTGGCTTACCTTATCACAGTTACATTTTCTTGATTTTTCAAAGTTCATTTTGAATTTCTTTCGCTGATATGCAAGAGTTGGAATATTTTCAGTAGCGTCTTGTCATGGTTTACCTTGTTACAGTTACATTCTCTTGATTTTTCAAAGTTCATTTTGAACTTCTTTCATCGAAATGCAAGAGTTGGAATATTTCAGTAGTGTTTTGTTATGGTTTACCTTGTCACAGTTGCATTCTCTTAATTTTTCAAAGTTCATTTTTGATTTCTTTCATTGAAATGCAAGAGTTGGAATATTTCAGTAGTGTTTTGTCATGGTTTACCTTGTCACAGTTACATTCTCTTAATTTTTCAAAGTTCATTTTGAATTTCTTTCGTTGGAATACAAGAGTTCATTTTGAATTTCATTCGTTGAAATGCAAGAGTTGGAATATTTCAGTAGTGTCTTGTCGTGGTTTACCTTGTTACAGTTACATTCTCTTGATTTTTCAAAGTTCGTTTTGGATTTCTTTCGTTGAAATGCAAGAGTTGGAATATTTAAGTAGTGTTTTGTCGTGGTTTACCTTGTCACAGTTACATTCTCTTGATTTTTCAAAGTTCATTTTGGATTTCTTTCGTGAAATGCAAGAGTTGGAATATTTCAGTAGTGTTTTGCCGTGGTTTACTATGCCACAGTTACATTCTCTTAATTTTTCAAAGTTCATTTTGGATTTCTTTCGTTGAAATGCAAGAGTTGGAATATTTCAGTAGTGTTTTGTCGTGGTTTACCTTGTCACAGTTACATTCTCTTCATTTTTCAAAGTTCATTTTGGATTTCTTTCGTGAAATGCAAGAGTTGGAATATTTCAGTAGTGTTTTGCCGTGGTTTACTATGCCACAGTTACAACCTCTTAATTTTTCAAAGTTCATTGTGGATTTCTTTCGTTGAAATGTGTTTTGTTGTGCTTTACCTTGACAGTTATATTTTCTTGATTTTTCAAAGCTCATATGGATTTCTTTCGTTGAAATGCAAGAGTTGGAATATTTCAATAGTGTTTTGCTGTGGTTTACCTTGTCACAGTTACATTCTCTTGATTTTTCAAAGTTCATTTGGATTTCTTTCATTGAGATGCAAGAGTTGGAATATTTCAGTAGTGTTTTGTTGTGGTTTACCTTGTCACAGTTACATTCTCTTGATTTTTCAAAGTTCATTTGGATTTCTTTCGTTGAAATGCAAGAGTTTGAATATTTCAGTAGGGTTATGTTGTGGTTTACCTTGTCACAGTTACATTCTCTTGATTTTCAAAGTTCTTTTTCGAATTTCCTTCGTTGAAATGCAAGAGTTGGAATATTTCAGTAGTGTTTTGTTGTAGTTTACCTTGTCACAGTTACATTCTCTTGATTTTTTAAAGTTCATTTTGAATTTCTTTCGTTGAAATGTAAGAGTTGGAATATTTCAATAGTGTTTTGTCATGGTTTACCTTGTCACAGTTACATTCTCTTGATTTTTCAAAGTTCATTTTGAATTTTTTTCGTTGAAATACAAGAGTTGGAATACTTCAGTAGTGTTCTGTCGTGGTTTACCTTGTCACAGTTACATTCTCTTGATTTTTCAAAGTTCATTTTGAATTTCACTCATTAAAATGCAAGAGTTGGAATACTTCAGTGGTGTTTTGTCGTGGTTTACCTAGTCACAGTTACATTCTCTTGATTTTCAAAGTTCATTTGAAATTTCTTTCATTGAAATTCAAGAGTTGGAATATTTCAGTAGTGTTTTGTTATGGTTTACCTAGTCAATGTTACATTCTCTTGATTTTCCAAAGTTCATTTTGGATTTCTTTCATTGAAATGCAAGAGTTGGAATATTTCAGTAGTGTTTTGTTATGGTTTACCTTGTCACAGTTACATTCTCGTGTTTTTTCAAAGTTCATTTTGGATTTCTTTCGTTGAAATGCAAGAGTTGGAATACTTCACTAGTGTTTTGTATCTGGGTTGGTTTTTTACAAGTCCAAGAATGTGTCTTTGTTGGTTTAAATGTCTAAAGTGCATGTCTTTATCTGTTTATATGTCTGAATCTATTTGTTTACATGTCTGGGTTGGTGTTAGGTTAGTTTAGGTTAGCTAAGTTAGGTTAGGTTAGCTAGTAAAAATTCTCCATGTTTAAGTTAGGTTAGGTTAGCTTATCATGAGCGCTCATGATAAGCTAACCTAACTTAAGCATGATACAAAGTCCAAGTGGGGGGATTTTCGGCGAGTATGGTTAGGTTAGGTTAGATCAAGTTAGGTTAGGTTAAGTTAGGTTAGGATAGCCTACGTACGCGCGCGTACGTAGGCTAACCTAACCTAACCTAACTTGAACTAGCCTAACCTAACCTAACCATACTCGCCGGAAAATCCCCCCAGGTCGACTTTGTATCATGCTTAAGTTAGGCTAGCTTATCATGAGCGCTCATGATAAGCTAACCTAACCTAACCTAACTTAAACATGGAGAAATTTTTATTAGCTAACCTAACCTAATTTAGCTAACCTAAACTAACCTAACACCAACCCAGACATGTAAACAAATAGATTCAGACATACAAACAGATAAAGACATGCACTTTAGACATTTAAACCAACAAAGACAAATTCTTGGACTTGTAAAAAACCAACCCAGATACCAAAAAATAGTGAAATATTCAAACTCTTGCATTTCAACGAAAGAAATTCAAAATGAACTTTGAAAAATCACGAGAATGTAACTGTGACAAGGTACACCATGACAAAACACTACTGAAATATTCCAACTCTTGCATTTCAATGCAAGAAATCCAAAATGAACTTTGAAAAATCAAGAGAATGTAACAGTGACTAGGTAAACTATAACAAAACACTACTGAAATATTCCAACTCTTGCATTTCAATGAAAGAAATTTCAAATGAACTTTGAAAAATCAAGAGAATGTAACTGTGACAAGGTAAACCACGACAAAACACCACTGAAGTATTCCAACTCTTGCATTTCAATGAGTGAAATTCAAAATGAACTTTGAAAAATCAAGAGAATGTAACTGGGACAAGGTAAACCACGACAGAACACTACTGAAATATTCCAACTGTTGCATTTCAACGAAAAAATTCAAAATGAACTTTGAAAAATCAAGAGAATGTAACAGTGACAAGGTAAACCATGACAAAACACTATTGAAATATTCCAACTCTTACATTTCAACGAAAGAAATTCAAAATAAACTTTGAAAAATCAAGAGAATGTAACTGTGACAAGGTAAACTACAACAAAACACTACTGAAATATTCCAACTCTTGCATTTCAACGAAGGAAATTCGAAAAAGAACTTTGAAAAATCAAGAGAATGTAACTGTGACAAGGTAAACCACAACATAACCCTACTGAAATATTCCAACTCTTAAATTTCAACGAAAAGAAATCCAAATGAACTTTGAAAATCAAGAGAATGTAACTGTGACAAGGTAAACCACAACAAAACACTACTGAAATATTCCAACTCTTGCATTTCAACGAAAGAAATCCAAATGAAGTTTGAAAAAATCAAGAGAATGTAACTGTGACAAGGTAAACCACAGCAAAACGCTACTGAAATATTCCAACTCTTGCATCTCAATGAAAGAAATCCAAATGAACTTTGAAAAATCAAGAGAATGTAACTGTGACAAGGTAAACCACAGCAAAACACTATTGAAATATTCCAACTCTTGCATTTCAACGAAAGAAATCCAAACGAACTTTGAAAATCAAGAGAATGTAACTGTGACAAGGTAAACCACAACAAAACACTACTGAAATATTCCAACTCTTGCATTTCAACGAAAGAAATCCATATGAACTTTGAAAAATCAAGAAAATGTAACTGTGTCAAGGTAAAGCACAACAAAACACATTTCAACGAAAGAAATCCACAATGAACTTTGAAAAATCAAGAGAATGTAACTGTGACAAAGTAAACCACGACAAAACACTACTGAAATATTCCAACTCTTGCATTTCAACGAAAGAAATCCAAAATGAACTTTGAAAAATTAAGAGAATGTAACTGTGGCAAAGTAAACCACGGCAAAACACTACTGAAATATTCCAACTCTTGCATTTCACGAAAGAAATCCAAAATGAACTTTGAAAGATCAAGAGAATGTAACTGTGACAAGGTAAACCACAACATAACCCTACTGAAGTATTCCAACTCTTGCATTTCAACGAAAGAAATCCAAATGAACTTTGAAAAATCAAGAGAATGTAACTGTGACAAGGTAAACCACAGCAAAACGCTACTAAAATATTCCAACTCTTGCATTTCAACGAAAGAAATCCATATGAACTTTGAAAAATCAAGAAAATGTAACTGTGTCAAGGTAAAGCACAACAAAACACATTTCAACGAAAAGAAATCCACAATGAACTTTGAAAAATCAAGAGAATGTAACTGTGACAAAGTAAAACCACGACAAAACACTACTGAAATATTCCAACTCTTGCATTTCAACGAAAGAAATCCAAAATGAACTTTGAAAAATTAAGAAAATGTAACTGTGGTAAAGTAAACCACGGCGAAACACTACTGAAATATTCCAACTCTTGCATTTCACGAAAAAAATCCAAAATGAACTTTGAAAGATCAAGAGAATGTAACTGTGACAAGGTAAACCACGACAAAACAGTACTGAAATATTCCAACTCTTGCATTTCAACGAAAGAAATCCAAAATGAACTTTGAAAAATCAAGAGAATGTAACTGTGACAAGGTGAAACACGACAAAACACTACTGAAATATCCCAACTCTTTCATTTCAACGAATGAAATTCAAAATGAACTTTGAAAAATCAAGAGAATGTATCTGTGACAAGGTAAACCATGACAAAACACTACTGAAATATTCCAACTCTTGCATTTCAACGAAAGAAATTCAAAATGAACTTTGAAAAAATTAAGAGAATGTAACTGTGACAAGGTAAACCATGACAAAGCACTACTGAAATATTCCAATTCTTGCATTTCAATGAAAGAAATCCAAAATGAACTTTGAAAAATTAAGAGAATGTAACTGTGACAAGGTAAACCACAACAAAACACTACTGAAATATTCCAACTCTTGCATTTCAATGAAAGGAATTCAAAATGAACTTTGAAAAATCAAGAGAATGTAACTGTGACAAGGTAAACCATGACAAAGCACTACTGAAATATTCCAAACTCTTGCATTTCAACGAAAGAAATTCAAAATGAACTTTGAAAAATTAAGAGAATGTAACTATGACTAGGTAAACCACGACAAAACACTACTGAAATAATCCAACTCTTGCATTTTCAGTGAAAGAAATTCAAAATAAACTTTGAAAAATCAAGAAAATGTAACTGTGACAAGGTAAACCACGACAAAACACTACTGAAATATTCCAACTCTTGCATTTCATCGAAAGAAATCCAAATTGAACTTTGAAAAATTAAGAGACTGTAAGTGTGACAAGGTAAACCACAACAAAACACTACTGAAATATTCCAACTCTTGCATTTCAACGAAAGAAAACCAAAAATGAACTTTGAAAAATCAAGAGAATGTAACTGTGACAAGGTATACCACGACAAAACACTACTGAAATATTCCAACTCTTGCATTTCAACGAAAGAAAACCAAAATGAAGTTTGAAAAATCAAGAGAATGTAACTGTGACTAGGTAAACCACGACAAAAAACTATTGAAATATTCCAACTCTTGCATTTCATCGAAAGAAATCCAAAATGAACTTTGAAAAATCAAGAGAATATAACTGTGACAAGGTAAACCACAACAAAACACTACTGAAATATTCCCACTCTTGCATTTCAACGAAAGAAAACCAAAATGAACTTTGAAAAATCAAGAGAATGTAACTTTGACAAGGTATACCACGACAAAACACTACTGAAATATTCCAACTCTTGCATTTCAACGAAAGAAACCAAAATGAAGTTTGAAAAATCAAGAGAATGTAAATGTGACTAGGTAAACCACGACAAAAACTATTGAAATATTCCAACTCTTGCATTTCATCGAAAGAAATCCAAAATGAACTTTGAAAAATCAAGAGAATATAACTGTGACAAGGTAAACCACAACAAAACACTACTGAAATATTCCAACTCTTGCATTTCAACGAAAGAAACCAAATGAACTTTGAAAAATCAAGAAAATGTAACTGTGTCAAGGTAAAGCACAACAAAACACATTTCAACGAAAGAAATCCACAATGAAACTTTGAAAAATCAAGAGAATGTAACTGAACCATAGTAAACCACGACAAAATATACTACTGAAATATTCCAACTCTTGCATTTCAACGAAAGAAATCCAAAATGAACTTTGAAAATCAAGAGAATGTAACTGTGACAAAGTAAACCACGGCAAAACACTACTGAAATATTCAACTCTTGCATTTCAACGAATGAAATCCAAAATGAACTTTGAAAAATCAAGAGAATGTAACTGTGACAAGGTAAACCACGACAAAACACTACTGAAATATTCCAACTCTTGCATTTCAACGAATGAAATTCAAAATGAACTTTGAAAAATTAAGAGAATGTATCTGTGACAAGGTAAACCATGACAAAACACTACTGAAATATTCCAACTCTTTCATTCCAATGAAAGAAATCCAAAATGAACTTTGAAAATTAAAAGAATGTAACTGTGACAAGGTAAACCACAACAAAACACTACTGAAATATTCCAACTCTTGCATTTCAACGAAAGAAATTCAAAATGAACTTTGAAATATCAAGAAAATGTAACTGTGATAAGGTAAACCACAACAAAACACTACTGAAATATTCCAACTCTTGCATTTCAACGAAAGAAATCCAAAAAGAACTTTGAAAAATTAAGAGAATGTACTGTGACAAGGTAAACCACGACAAAACACTACTGAAATATTCCAACTCTTGCATTTGATCAAAAGAAAATCCGAAATAATCTTTGAAAAATTAAGAGAATGTAAGTGTGACAAGGTAAACCACAACAAAACACTACTGAAATATTCCAACTCTTGCATTTCAACGAAAAATTCAAAATGAACTTTGAAAATCAAGAGAATATAACTGTGACATGTTAAACCATGACAATACACTACTGAAATATTCCAACTCTTGCATTTCAATGAAAGAAATACAAAATGAACTTTGAAAAATCAAGAGAATATAACTGTGACAAGGTAAACCACAACAAAACACTACTAAAATATTCCAACTCTTGCATTTCAACGTAAGAAATTCAAAATGAACTTTGAAAAAATTAAGAAAATGTAACTGTGACAAGGTAAACCACAACAAACACTACAGAAATATTCCAACTCTTGCATTTCAACGATAGAAATTCAAATGAACTTTGAAAAATCAAGAAATGTAACTGTGACAAGGTAAACCACAACGAAACACTATTGAAATATTCCAACTCTTGCATTTCAACGAAAGAAATCCAAAATGAACTTTGAAAAATCAAGAGAATGTAACTGTGACAAGGTAAACACAACAAAACACTACTGAAATATTCCAACTCTTGCATTTTAATGAAAGAAATTCAAAATGAACTTTGAAAAATTAAGAGAATGTAACTGTGACAAGGTAAACCATGACAAAACACTATTGAAATATTCCAACTCTCGTATTTCATCGAAAGAAATTCAAAATGAACTTTGAAAAATTAAGAGAATGTAACTGTGACAAGGTAAACCACAAACAAAACACTACTGAAATAATCCAACTCTTGCATTTCAAAGAAAGAAATTCAAAATGAACTTTGAAAAATCAAGAGAATGTAACTGTGACAAGGTAAACCACGACAAAACACTACTGAAATATTCCAACTCTTGCATTTCAATGAAGAAATTCAAAATGAACTTTGAAAAATTAAGAGAATGTAACTGTGACAAGAAAACCACAACAAAACACTACTGAAATAATCCAACTCTTGCATTTCAGTGAAAGAAATTCAAAATAAACTTTGAAAAATCAAGAAAATGTAACTGTGACAAGGTAAACCACGACAAAACACTACTGAAATATTCCAACTCTTGCATTTCAATGAAAGAAATTCAAAATGAGCTTTGAAAAAATCAAGAGAATGTAACTGTGACAAGGTAAACCATGACAAAACACTACTGAAATATTCCAACTCTTGCATTTCAACGAAAGAAATTCATAAATGAACTTTGAAAAATCATGAGAATGTAACTGTGACAAGGTAAACCATAACAAAACACTACTGAAATATTCCAACTCTTGCATTTCAATGAAAGAAATTCAAAATGAACTTTGAAAAATCAAGAGAATGTAACTGTGACAAGGTAGACCACAACAAAACACTATTGAAATATTCCAACTCTTGCATTTCAACGAATGAAATTCAAAATAAACTTTGAAAAATTAAGAGAATGTATCTGTCACAAGGTAAACCATGAAAAAACACTACTGAAATATTCCAACTCTTGCATTCCAATGAAAGAAATCCAAAATGAACTTTGAAAATTAAGAGAATGTACCTGTGACAAGGTAAACCACAACAAAACACTATTGAAATATTCAACTCTTGCATTTCAACGAAAGAATTCAAAATGAACTTTGAAAAATCAAGAAAATGTAACTGTGATAAGGTAAACCACAACAAAACACTACTGAAATATTCCAACTCTTGCATTTCAACGAAAGACATCCAAAAAGAACTTTGAAATATTAAGAGAATGTAACTGTGACAAGGTAAACCACGACAAAACACTACTGAAATATTCCAACTCTTGCATTTCAATGAAAGAAATTCAAAATGAAACTTTGAAAAATTAAGAGAATGTAACTGTGACAAGGTAAAACACAACAAAACGCTACTGAAATAATCCAACTCCTGCATTTCAGTGAAAGAAATTCAAAATAAACTTTGAAAAATCAAGAAAATGTAACTGTGATAAGGTAAACCACGACAAGACACTACTGAAATATTCCAACTCTTGCATTTCAATGAAAGAAATTCAAATGAGCTTTGAAAAAATCAAGAGAATGTAACTGTGACAAGGTAAACCATGACAAAACACTACTGAAATATTACAACTCTTGCATTTCAACGAAAGAAATCCAAAAAGAACTTTGAAAAATTAGAGAAATGTAACTGTGACAAGGTAAGCCACGACAAAACACTACTGAAATATTCCAACTCTTGCATTTCAATGAAAGAAATTCAAAATGAACTTTGAAAAATTAAGAGAATGTAACTGTGACAAGGTAAACCACAACAAAACACTACTGAAATAATCCAACTCTTGCATTTCAGTGAAAGAAATTCAAAATAAACTTTGAATCAAGAAAATGTAACTGTGACAAGGTAAACCACGACAAAACACTACTGAAATATTCCAACTCTTGCATTTCAATGAAAGAAATTCAAAATGAGCTTTGAAAAAATCAAGAGAATGTAACTGTGACAAGGTAAACCATGACAAAACACTACTGAAATATTCGAACTCTTGCATTTCAACGAAAGAAATTCATAAATGAACTTTGAAAAATCATGAGAATGTAACTGTGACAAGGTAAACCATAACAAAACACTACTGAAATATTCCAACTCTTGCATTTCAATGAAAGAAATTCAAAATGAACTTTGAAAAATCAAGAGAATGTAACTGTGACAAGGTAGACCACAACAAAACACTATTGAAATATTCCAACTCTTGCATTTCAAATGAAAGAAATCCAAAATGGACTTTGAAAAATCAAGAGAATGTAACTGTGACAAGGTAAACCACGACAAAACACTACTGAAATATTCCAACTCTTGCATTTGAATGAAAGAAATTCAAAATGAACTTTGAAAAATTAAGAGAATGTAACTGTGACAAGGTAAACTACAACAAAACACTACTGAAATATTCAAACTCTTGCATTTCAACGAAAGAAATTCAAAATGAACTTTGAAAAATTAAGAGAATGTAACCGTGACAAGGTAAACCATGACAAGACACTACTGAAATATTCCAACTCTTGCATTTAAACGAAAAAGAAATTCAAAATAAACTTTGAAAAATCAAGAGAATGTAACTGTGACAATGTAAAGCACAACAAAACACTACTGAAATATTCCAACTCTTGAATTTCAACGACAGAAATTCAAAATGAACTTTGAAAAATTAAGAGAATGTAACTGTGACAAGGTAAACCATGACAAAACACTACTGAAATATTCCAACTCTTGCATTTCAACGAAAGAAATTCAAATGAACTTTGAAAAATCAAGAGAATGTAACTGTGACAAGGTAAACCACAACAAAACACTACTTAAATAATCCAACTCTTGCATTTCAGTGAAAGAAATTCAAAATAAACTTTGAAAAATCAAGAAAATGTAACTGTGACAAGGTAAACCACAACAAAACACTACTGAAATATTCCAACTCTTGCATTTCAACGAAAGAAATCGAAAATGAACTTTTAAAAATCAAGAGAATGTAACTGTGAAATGGTAAAACGCGACAAACCACTACTGAAATAATCCAACTTTTGCATTTCAATGAAAGAAATTCAAAATGAACTTTGAAGAATCGAGAGAATGTAACTGTGACAAGGTAAACCACAACAAACCACTACTGAAATATTCCAACCCTTGCATTTCAATGAAAGAAATTCAAAATGAACTTTCAAAAATTAAGAGAATGTAACTGTGACAAAGTAAACCACGACGTAACACTACTGAAATATTCCAACTCTTGCATTTCAACGAAAGAAATTCAAAATGAACTTTGAAAAATCAAGAGAATGTAACTGTGACAAGGTAAACCACGACAAAACACTACTGAAATATTCCAACTCTTGCATTTCAACGAAGGAAATCGAAAATGAACTTTGAAAAATCAAGAGAATGTAACTGTGAAATGGTAAACCACGACAAACGACTACTGAAATATTCCAAATGTCCTAGTCGATTACGTCATTCTATGCCCATATATGGACTTCCGTCATGACCTCCTGATAGGGTTCTACCAATTATGCAATCAATTTCTTAGAAATCCAACTGTTCTAGTCGATTACGTCATTCTATGCCCATATATGGAGTCGCGTCATGACCTTCTGATAGGTTTCTACCGATTATGTAATCAATTTCTCAGAAATCCATTTGTCCTAATCGATTACATCATTCTATGCCCATAAATGGATTCCCGTCACGAGCTCCTGATAGGGTTCTACCGATTATGTAATCAATTTCTCGGGAATTCTCTCCCTTCGATTACGCAATCAAATTTCTCGGAAATCCTCTCCCATCGAGGGATTCTATGCCCGTATATGGAGTCCCGTCATTTGCTCATGAGGTTAGGTTAGGTTACGCAATCAATTTCTCGGAAATCCATTTTCCCTCTCGAGTCCTAGATCAATATATCTCTTCCCCACCTTCCCTTAGAAACAACAAATTAATTCCCCTTTCTTGAATCAATAATTCCCATTAGAAACAACAAATTAATTCCCCTTTCGTGAATCAATAATTCCCCTTAGAAACAACAAATTAATTCCCCTTTCGTGACAAATCAATCAACCTTGACATCATCCGTCAGGCATTAATAAACTTCGCCCGGAAACAATTCTCCTGGACGAACACCAAAGACATTAATAAACTTCGCCCGGAGACAATTCTCCTGGAACCAACAAATCAATTTCTCAGAAATTCACTTCCCCCTTCGATTACGCAATCAATTTCTTGGAAAACCATTTCCCTAGGGAGTCTATGCCCATATATGGTGTTCTTTCCGGAACTCATGAGGTTAGGTTAGGTTACGCAATCAATTTCTCGGAAATCCATTTCCCCTAGGGAGGCTATGCACATATAAGGAGTCCCGTCGGCATTAAACTAAATTGTAGATGGAAGCAGGGGTGAGCAATGGGATCAATAGGGTCAGTTCTACTCTTGTACAGTCTATAGCGTTGTGTAGGGTATAATGCACAAGTGCCGAAATTTGATATATGAAAAACCATACATTGGGAAATTTAATATTCGAAGAGTTATACACGGATACTCAAACAACTTATTAAAAGATATAACATAATTTTCAATTAAGCGATATCATCTTTAATATCAATTACATGTGCAGCAACCGAGCGAAGATAGTCCATGGCGGGTAAAAATCCATCTTTCTCCACGTCATTTTTTAAACGCTGAGCCTTGTCACGATAAGTTTTTTTTCTTTGAATCCTGTTGAACTGCCATGTACTGGGAAATTCTGACTGGAGTCAATGATTGGTCCGGTTTTAGATTGATAATTAACTTCAAAATGGATGGATGTTCGGTTCCAAATATGGAATGAAACCCAAGATGCCAACCTTCAACATAACTGTTTGTCCTTGCAATGCCTTGATTGACTCCCAGTTGTCGAGGTGTCGCAGTTATAGCCTGTCTCCCCTACCTTAATGCTAAAAGCGTTAGGGCTTATAAAAAAATTTCCACATTGAAAAAATTGATAGTAGTTTTTCATATTTGATTTTTCTCCAGGTATGATTTTTCATATATCATATTTCTCCATGTATAATATGTTGTATATGATATTTCTATATTTGATATTTCTTGTGAATGAATTTTTGTTTATGAATCTTCGATATATGAATTTCCATATATGAAATTTCGTAGATTCGTCTACAATACATATTGACCTTGGAGGAGTTTTATGGAATGTAATATTCCAGTAAACAAGAAGCTGCTTTTAATGATTATGGGACAGATTAATAATAAATTTACTAATTAGTAGAAAAGTTATCATAAATATAATTCAGAGGAATAACAGCAAATATGTAGATTACAAATAGCTTGACTATTTTCCTGTAATCAAAACTGTAATTATTATTGCACTTTTTTTTTAAAAATAAAGTTTTATAGCCTACTCTTAATTATATTCCTCAAAACCTCAAAATAATTTTTTGTCGTTTTCTTGAATACTCAATTATCAAAATATTTATTTACATTGGAAACCAATATTTCTGATTTTTTTAAGTAATTAAATGGCATAATTATCAAGATTTAATATCCTTTTTCAAATCATTGTCGAGATTAGCCTCCTCAACAATATACAAATGAGCTGCATGCAGTAGGCGAGTCCACAAAAGAAGAAAAACCCTTATATAGATTTGAAGGTTCCCAATCAAGAAAATTGATCCAATCTTCTAAGCAGTAAATTATAGCTGAAGATTTTTTCCTCCTATAGTTTCCGGAAATTTAGAAATAAAATCGGAGTTTCAGAAAATATCACATCTTACAGATGGGCATCTTTTAAATCGTCTTGATATTGAACATGAAAGTGAGATATATAAATAATGTCTTGATGCTGAAGGGAAGAGAGGGTAATATCTAAGCTATTCGATCTGTAGGGCAGTTAAAGATTATTTTATCTTTGTATTCTGTTGTCACCTCTTTATAACAAAAACCATAAGGGTGAAAACTGACATACATAATTATTTTTTAAACAAGAACTTTCTTAAGAAATTCTTCATCTAAATTTTAAAAAAAATTGGCAATGTTTGACGTATTTTTTTCTCCTGATTTTTAGCTTCGTTCGATTAATCCTACTGCACTTTCCATTTTTCCAATGTATGCAGAGAAATTAAGCTTTGGCAATAATACATTATATTCAAAAGCCATAAGGAATTCTTTTTTTCTTTTTAGTACAGTTTATCGCAGTCAGCAATGGCTCTCACTTTGCTCAGGCAAAATATAACACTACAATCTGACCTTCGCCGTCACGTTCTTCCACCTTCCCGAGAAAAACTTAAAAACTAAAATTACATTATTAGTTTAATTATAAATAGTGCAATCATTTTCTAATGATATATTGCTACCAAATTTTAGATTCTGTGTAAAATTTTGAATGGATACGATAATGGGAAACGAGTTAAAAATGGCATACAGCTAAAAAACAGAAAAAATTAAAGATGCGTTCACACTAGCTATCACCACCAACAAACATGTTCTTTTGATTCTAAATTCAAAGCTTGACGCCCCTCCTATTTTTCAAACTAGGAGTCACAAGAACACAGTATATAAATATTAGACAGTATGATCGTCCCCTATATCACCCATTATAAAAACCCGGACCGAGGTGCGAGTGCTCCGGAGAATGTAAAAACATAAGCGACATCAGATCTTTTCACGGGTAGACAAGTCAGATTTCTCTTGAACGCGAAACTTGGCTTCAACGGTGGAACGCTAAGTTTTAAAGAAACTAATTTTAAATTAATTTATTCCATTACATATACGAAAATCGGTAATTAATAGTGCAATGCTATTATTTGAGGTTTTTAGGAATTACAAGTAGGTTTCGAAGTCTCGAGTTGGTTTCAAATGCATTTTGAGGAAGTTTCTGCCAAAATACGTGTTCCAGGGTAATTGGACCGCTGATGACAGATCAAACGAGAGGAGCTATTTGTACGCGCTAATAAAAGAGTATGTGGGAGGAGCTGTTTGTTCGCACCGAGAATGAAGAGCCAGAAATCATCTGCGGTGAACTTACTGCTAATTATCTTCATACAGTGTTTTAGAGGCACTAGTTTGGTTTCTGTAGGAAGAAAATTACTTAGCATGACGATACTTATTAGACTCAGAGATATTGTTGATGCACTGCAAGTGCACTGTATCGTGTAGATGCACGATACTGTCGATATTGTTGTGCACTGTTAGATATACAGTGCACAAGAACGAGAAAAAAAGTACCTGATTAAAATTCTTGAAAGCGAATTCTTTGTAAAGTGCATCACGACCGCTCACTTCTTTCCATCCATTAGAAAATATAGGTGATAATTTGATGGTCCTATCTTCACCAGTCAATCTTTCTGCAAGCTAGAAGGGCAAAACAATTTGATATAAAACAAAACGTAATAAATTGCTTTCAAGAAAAGAGAGACAGACAAATGAGTGCTAGATTTACATTACACGTTATCGACTCTTTGTCGATAAAACATTTTGAGTCCTTGTACACACAAAGAAAATCGGCTATATTTTTCATTAGATTTCATAAAACAAAATTCACAGGTCCCACTCAAAAAAGGAAAGAAAAAAAAACACACACATATCTGAACATGCTGTTCAGATGCACAGAATCTGAACAGCTCTCCCCTCGGCCCTGAATAAAATAAAAACAAGTTTTTTTAACTGAAAGTAAGGAGCGACATTAAAAACTTAAAACGAACAGAAATTATTCCGTATATGAAGGGGCTATCCCCTCCTCAACGCCTCGCTCTTTATGCTAAAGTTTTTTTATTGTTTTCAAAAATAGAGTTGTGAGAAAGAGTCTAACTTTAGCGTAAAGAGCGAGGCGTTGAGGAGGGGACAGCCCCTTTCATATACGGAATAATTTCTGTTCGTTTTAAATTTAATGTCGCTCCTTACTTTCAGCTAAAAAAAAAAATTTTTTTTATTTAATTTGTCAACGTTTTTGAATTAATGCAGATTTTGATTTTGGGCTCACCTTTCATGAGAAATAAAGCAAAATTTATATATCAATTCTACTTTTATTTGGTTAAATGGCTTTCTCGGAACTTGTTTAATTTTATTTGCGAACGTTTTCATTAGTAATATATATACGTAACTTACGAATTAACTTACATAACGAACTTCTATATTCATATATTTTTAATACGTATATTAGGGGGTTCGCTCCCTAGTAAATACCTTGCTTTTTAAGCTAAAGTTCGAATTTTTTTTCCAATTCTTTAAAAATGACCCCTTAATCACAAAGGCCGTTTAATAAGAAGAAATAGCTCTTATGAAAGTACTAAAAAATCTTTGGCTTAAAGAACGAGGTATTGACTAGGGGGCGAACCCAATCATATACGTAATATTTTCTGTTCGTTTTAAGTTTTAATGTTGCTCCTTACTTTCAGTTGAAAAACTTGTTTTTTTTACTTAATTTCTGATCGTTTTTTAAATAATGCTGGGAAATCCCGCGCCCCCTTCATAGCAATGTCCCTCCCCCCATGAAAACTTCCTCTATGAAAAGATCCTCCCATATAACCCCGACCCCTCTCCCAACTACCAGAAAAAATCTCCCCTGAAAACGTCTGTATACTTCCCAATAACCAATACTATATGCAAACATTGGGTAAAGTTCATAGCTTTCAGCCGTCCCCTCAGGGACTTGGGGGATTAGGTCATCCTAAAAGACATATTTATTATATTTTCGACCATGCTGAACAAAATGGCTATCTCAAAATTTTAATTGGGTGACTTTGGGAAAAAATAAGCGTGGGAGGGGGCCTAGTTGCCTTCCATTTTTTTGGCAGCTTAAAAAGGGCACTAGGACTTTTAATTTCCGGTCGAATGAGCCCTCCCACGATATTCTAGGACCACTGGGTCGATACGATCATCCCTGGAATTCCACATTATTGCAGATAGGATCTGGAAACCTCTACAGTAGGTTTTTCTGATACGCTGAATCTGATGGTGTGAATTTCATTAAGGTTCTATAACTTTTAGGGGGTGATTCCCCCTTTTTTTCGAAAATCAGGCAAATTTTCTCAGGGTATCAACTTTTGAAGGATAGGACTAAGCCTGATAAAACTTATATATTTGAAATCAGCATTAAAATCTGAGTCTTTTTATGTATCTATTGGTATCAAAATTCCGTTTTTAGAGTTTCGGTTACTATTGAGCCGGGTCACTAATTACTTACAGTTCGTTACCACGAACTGTTTGCAACAAGGGCGAACATTGTTTAAGTTATTCTTTAAAAGCGTACACTGTATTAGTTTCGGTGTGCGTGTAACTGAACCACCGAGTAACTGAACTCCTGTGACTGAACTACCGTGTAACTGAACCTCCGTGTAACTGAACCCCCGTGCAACTGAACCCCCGTTTAACCGAAACCCCGTGCAACTGAACCTTCTTGTAACTGAACCACCTGGCAACTGAACTCCATTTAACTAAACCCTCGTATAACTAAACCCCCGTGCAACTCAACCCCATTTAACTGAACCCCCATATAACTAAACCACCATGTAACTAAACCCCGTGTAACTGAACCACCGTACAACTGAACCACCGTGCAACTGAACCAACCGTGCAACTGAACCACCGTGTAACTGAACCATAGTAGAGTAGTACATTCCATTTCTGGTCCTTTATGTTCCTTGGCAGCTTTCCAAGGCAGATTACCAGACTGGTTATTGCTATTGATATCACAGTTTGACGTGTTTGGGGAGATTACGTTCCCTGGCACCTTTTCAGAGCATGTACTTATGCAACGTGATTAAACACGCTTTTACAATCGGAATTCATTGATTGACATTTGCAAAAAAGGGGTAATTAGTGATTGGATAATTTTTTAACACGAAATCTCTGAATAAAATATCTTTTGGAGCATGTACTTGACGATGGAGAAAAAGGGTTAAAGTGATTAGCAATTACGAGCGGGGATTCCCGCTGTTTTTTTTTTTAATCGAAAACTAGAGATTGTAAAATTGCGTATTTAGGAATTGTTTTGATTGACATTTTTGCAAAAAGGATAAGGAATTCGCAAATTGGACACTATGAACGATATTAATTAATGTTTTGAATAATAGGAGTGTGATTGATTCTAATTAGTGATTGGATATTTTTTAACATGAAATCTCCGAATAAAATATTTTTTGGGGAGATGGGTTGATTGTGTACTGTATAATACACAAGTGATGTTTGGACAGAGTTGTCAATTCAAAATAGAGTTTAACGTTATAGTATACTAAATAGTTGATACTAAGAGAGATGTAGATGGCAAGAAAAGAATTGTAATAATGAAATTCAGAACAAACCTTAGAAATGCTTGCAAATCAAGTAGTAAGGTGTATGTGAGTACGAACCATCAAGGATCATAAGCACCAACGACCCTAACCAGCAGATACATCAACCCCCCAAAGGTCCCTTACTCCCCCAAACTCGAAGGGTGCCCCCTCCCTCCAACTTTTTTTGCCCCCCCCCTCCCCATTTTTTTTTGATTTTTTTAACATGATATATTTTTCAACTTTTTTTTTACATGTCTTCGAATGAGATGAAACAAACTTAAATTCAGTAGTGTTTTGTCGTGGTTTACCTTGTCACAGTTACATTCTCTTGATTTTTCAAAGTTCATTTTGAATTTCTTTCGTTGAAATGCAAGAGTTGGAATATTTCAGTAGTGTCTTGTTGTGCTTTACCTTGTCACAGTTACATTCTCTTGATTTTTCAAAGTTCATTTTGGATTTCTTTCGTTGAAATGCAAGAGTTGGAATATTTCAGTAGTGTCTTGTTGTGCTTTACCTTGTCACAGTTACATTCTCTTGATTTTTCAAAGTTCATTTTGGATTTCTTTCGTTGAAATGCAAGAGTTGGAACATTTCAGTAGTGTCTTGTTGTGCTTTTACCTTGTCACAGTTACATTCTCTTGATTTTTCAAAGTTCATTTTGGATTTCTTTCGTTGAAATGCAAGAGTTGGAATATTTCAATAGTGTTTTGTTGTGGTTTACCTTGTCACAGTTACATTCTCTTGATTTCTCAAAGTTTATTTTGAATTTCTATCGTTGAAATGCAAGAGTTGGAATATTTCAGTAGTGTTTCGTTGTGGTTTAACGAAAAGTTGGGTTGATCTAGGTTCACTTAGAGTGGCGCGCCACTCTAAGTGAACCTAGATCAACCCAACTTTTTGGATATCTCTCTCACTATGACTCTGTTTGTATGTCGTGTCTGTGCGTGTGTCGTCTCAATGTGTGTGTTTCATCTCAGTGGGTGTGTCGTCTCTTTGTTTGTGTTGTCTCTGTGTTTGTCGTCTCTGTGTGTGTGTGTGTGTGTGTGTGTGTGTGTGTGTGTGTGTGTGTGTGTGTGTGTTGTGTCCTCTATGTGTATCGTCTCTGTGCGTGTTTGTCGTCTCAGTGCGTGTGTCGTCTCTATGTGTAAGTAGTCATTTTGTGTGTGTCGTCTCTCTGTGTGTGTGTGTCGTCTCTGTGTGGGTGTCGTCTCTCTCTCTCTGTGTGTGTGTGTGTGTGTGTGTGTGTGTGTGTGTGTATGTGTGTGCTGTCTCTATGTGTGTGTGTCGTCTCTATGTGTGTTTCGTATCTGTGTGTGTGTCGTCTCTGTGGGTGTGTGTGACAAGGTAAACCATAACAAAACACTACTAAAACATTCCAACTCTTGCATTTCAACGGAAGGAATTCAAAATGAACTTTGAAAAATCAAGAGAATGTAACTGTGACAAGGTAAATAATAACAAAACACTACTGAAATATTCCAACTCTTGCATTTCAACGATAGAAATCCAAAAATGAGCTTTGAAAAATCAAGAGAATGTAACTGTGACAAGGTAAACCACGACAAAACACTACTGAATATTCCAACTCTTTCATTTCACGAAAGAAATTCAAAATGAACTTTGAAAAATCCAGAGAATGTAACTGTGACATGGTAAACCACAACAAAACACTACTGAAATATTCCAACTCTGCATTTCAATGAAAGAAATTCAAAATTAACTTTGAAAAATCAGAAATGTAACTGTGGCAAGGTAAACCATGACAAAAACACTACTGAAATATTCCAACTCTTGCATTTTCAACGATAGAAATCCAAAAATCAGCTTTGAAAAATCAAGAGAATGTAACTGTGACAAGGTAAACCACGACAAAACACTACTGAAATATTCCAACTCTTGTATTTCACGAAAGAAATTCAAAATGAACTTTGAAAAATCAAGAGAATGTAACTGCGACAAGGTAAAGCACAACAAAACACTACTGAAATATTCCAACTCTTGCATTTCAACGAAAGAAATCCAAAATAAACTTCGAAAAATCAAGAGAATGTAACAGTTACCAGGTAAAGCACAACAAGACACTACTTAAATATTCCAACTCTTGCATTTCACGAAAGAAATTCAAAATGAACTTTGAAAAATCAAGAGAATGTAACTGTGACAAGGTAAAGCACAACAAAACACTACTGAAATATTCCAACTCTTGCATTTCAACGAAAGAAATCCAAAATGAACTTTGAAAATCAAGAGAATGTAAAAGTGACAAGGTAAAGCACAACAATACACTACTGAAATATTCCAACTCTTGCATTTCAACGAAAGAAACTCAAAATGAACTTTGAAAAATCAAGAGAATGTAAAAATCCAAAATGAACTTTGAAAAATCAAGAGAATGTAACAGTGACATGGTAAACCACGACAAAACACTACTGAAATATTCCAACTCTTGCATTTCAATGAAAGAAATTCAAAATTAACTTTGAAAAATCAAGAGAATGTAACTGTGACCAGGTAAACCATGACAAAACACTACTGAAATATTCCAACTCTTGCATTTCAAACGAAAGAAATTCAAAATGAACTTTGAAAAATCAAGAGAATGTAACTGTGACAAGGTAAAACCATAACAAAACACTACTGAAATATTCCAACTCTTGCATTTCAAGGAAAGAAATCCAAAATGAATTTTGAAAAAATCACGAGAATGTAACTGTGACATGGTAAACCACGACAAAACACTACTGAAATATTCCAACTCTTGCATTTCAATGAAAGAAATTCAAAATTAACTTTGAAAAATCAAGAGAATGTAACTGTGACAAGGTAAACCATGACAAAAAACACTACTGAAATATTCCAACTCTTGCATTTCAACGAAAGAAATTCAAAATGAACTTTGAAAAATCAAGAGAATGTAACTGTGACAAGGTAAACCATAACAAAACACTACTGAAATATTCCAACTCTTGCATTTCAACGAAAGAAATCCAAAATGAACTTTGAAAAATCAGGAGAATGTAACAGTGACAAGGTAAAGCACAACAAGACACTACTGAAATATTCCAACTCATGCATTTCAACGAAAGAAATTCAAAATGAACTTTGAATAATCAAGAGAATGTAAAAATCCAAAATGAACTTTGAAAAATCAAGAGAATGTAACTGTGACAAGGTAAACCACGACAAAACACTACTGAAATATTCCAACTCTTGCATTTCAAGGAAAGAAATCCAAAATGAACTTTGAAAATTCAAGAGAATGTAACTGTGACAAGGTAAACCACGACAAAACACTACTGAAATATTCCAACTCTTGCATTTCAAGGAAAGAAATCCAAAATGAACTTTGAAAAATCAAGAGAATGTAACTGTGACAGGTAAACCATAACAAAACACTACTGAAATATTCCAACTCTTGCATTTCAACGAAAGAATTCCAAAAATGAACTTTGAAAAATCAAGAGAATGTAACTGTGACAAGGTAAACCATGACAAAACACTACTGAAATATTCCAACTCTTGCATTTCAAGGAAAGAAATCCAAAATGAAACTTTGAAAAATCAAGAGAATGTAACTGTGACAAGGTAAACCACGACAAAACACTACTGAAATATTCCAACTCTTGCATTTCAAGGAAAGAAATCCAAAATGAACTTTGAAAAATCAAGAGAATGTAACTGTGACAAGGTAAACCACGACAAAACACTATTGAAATATCCAACTCTTGCATTTCAAGGAAAGAAATCCAAAATGAACTTTGAAAAATCAAGAGAATGTAACTGTGACAAGGTAAACACGATAAAACACTATTGAAATATTCCAACTCTTGCATTTCACGAAAGAAATTCAAAAATGAAGTTTGAAAAATCAAGAGAATGTAATTGTGATATGGTAAACCACAACAAAACACTACTGAAATATTCCAACTCTTGCATTTCACGAAAGAAATTACAAATAAACTTTGAAAAATCAAGAGAATGTAAAAATCCAAATGAACTTCGAAAAATCAAGAGAATGTAACTGTGACAAGGTAAACGATGACAAAACACTACTGAAATATTCCACCTCTTGCATTTCAATGAAAGAAATCCAAAATTAACTTTGAAAAATCAAGAGAATGTAACTGTGACAAGGTAAACCATAACAAAACATTACTGAAATATTCCAACTCTTGCATTTCAACGAAAGAAATCCAAAAATGAACTTTGAAAAATCAAGAGAATGTAACTGTGACAAGGTAAACCACGACAAAACACTACTGAAATATTCCAACTCTTGCATTTCAAGGAAAGAAATCCAAAATGAACTTTGAAATATCATGAGAATGTAACAGTGACAAGGTAAACCACGACAAAATACTACTGAATATTCCAACTCTTGCATTTCAAGGAAAGAAATCCAAAATGAGCTTTGAAAAATGATGAGAATGTAACTGTGACAAGGTAAACCACGATAAAACACTATTGAAATATTCCAACTCTTGCATTTCACACGAAATAAATTCAAAATAAACTTTGAAAAATCAAGAGAATGTAACTGTGACAAGGTAAACCACGACAAAACATTACTGAAATATTCCAATTCTTTGCATTTCAACGAAAGAAATCCAAAAATGAACTTTGAAAAATCAAGAGAATGTAACTGTGACAAGGTAAACCACGACAAAACACTACTGAAATATTCCAACTCTTGCATTTCACGAAAGAAAATCAAAATGAACTTTGAAAAAATCAAGAGAATGGAACTGTGACAAGGCAAAGCACAACAATAGTAAACCACGACAAAACACTACTGAAAATATTCCAAATCTTGCATTTCACGAAAGAAAATCAAAATGAACTTTGAAAAATCAAGAGAATGTAACTGTGACAAGGTAAAAACAACAAAACACTACTGAAATATTCCAACTCTTGCATTTCAACGAAAGAAATCCAAATGAACTTTGAAAAAAATCAAGAAAATGTAACTGTGACAAGGTAAAGCATAACAAGACACTACTGAAATATTCCAACTCTTGCATTTCAACGAAAGAAATTCAAAATAAACTTTGAAAAATCAAGAGAATGTAACTGTGACAAGGTAAACCACAACAAAACACTACTGAAATATTCCAACTCTTGCATTTCACGAAATAAATTCAAAAATGAACTTTGAAAAATCAAGAGAATGTAACTGTGACAAGGTAAACCACGACAAAACATTACTGAAATATTCCAACTCTTGCATTTCACGAAAGAAATCCAAAAATGAACTTTGAAAAATCAAGAGAATTTAACTATGACAAGGTAAAGCACAACAAAACACTACTGAAATATTCCAACTCTTGCATTTCAACGAAAGAAATCCAAAGAATGAACTTTGAAAAATCAAGAGAATGTAACTGTGACAAGGTAAAGCACAACAAAACACTACTGAAATATTCCAACTCTTGCATTTCAAACGAAAGAAATCCAAAATGAACTTTGAAAAATCAAGAGAATGTAACAGTGACAAGGTAAAGCACAACAATACACTACTGAAATATTCCAACTCTTGCATTTCAACGAAAGAAATTCAAAATGAACTTTGAAAAATCAAGAGAATGTAACTGTGGCAAGGTAAACCACGACAAAACACTACTGAATTTAAGTTTGTTTCATCTCATTCGAAGACATGTAAAAAAAGTTGAAAAAATATATCATGTTAAAAAAAAAATAAAAAAAAATGGGGAGGGGGGGGGGCAAAAATTTGGAGGGAGGGGGCACCCTTCAAGCTTTGGGGGAGTAAGGGACCATTGGGGGGTTGATGTCTCTGCTGGTTAGGGTCGTTGGTGCTTATGATCCTTGATGGTTCGTACTCACATACACCTTACTACTTGATATGCAAGCATTTCTAAGGTTTGTTCTGAATCTCATTATTAAAATTCTTTTCTTGCCATCTACATCTCTCTTAGTATCAACTATTTAGTATACTATAACGTTAAACTCTATTTTGAATTGACAACACTGTCCAAACATCACTTGTGTATTATACAGTACACAATCAACCCATCTCCCCAAAAAATATTTTATTCAGAGATTTCATGTTAAAAAATTATCCTATCACTAATTAGAATCAATCACACTCCTATTATTCAAAACATTAATTAATATCGTTCATAGTGTCCAATTTGCGAATTCCTTATCCCTTTTTGCAAAAATGTCAATCAAAACAATTCCTAAATACGCAATTTGACAATCTCTAGTTTTCGATTAAAAAAAAACCAGCGGGGAATCCCCGCTCGTAATTGCTAATCACTTTAACCCTTTTTTCTCCATCGTCAAGTACATGCTCCCAAAAAATATTTTATTCAGAGATTTCATGTTAAAAAATTATCCAATCACTAATTACCCTTTTTTTGCAAATGTCAATCAATGAATTCCGATTGTAAAAAGCGTGTTTAATCACGTTGCATAAGTACATGCTCTGAAAAGGTGCCAGGGAACGTAATCTCCCCAAACACGTCAAACTGTGATATCAATAGCAATAACCAGTCTGGTAATCTGCCTTGAAAGCTGCCAAGGAACATAAAGGACCAGAAATGGAATGTACTACTCTACTAACCATCGTGTAATTGAACCATCGTGCAACTGAACCACTGAACTCAGATTTTCAGTTCTCTAAAACTTTTAGGCAATATCATCGGGTGTTTGAGGGCTGGGGTTAAATGATGGCTGGGTTAAAGGAGACTTGAGTTAAATGGGGATTTGTTAGAACGGGGGTTCAGCATGTAACTCTGTAGCTCCCTTTTTTTGTTTTCCCCAAAACCCCCATGCTTTCTTTGATCGTTTGTTTTAACTTCTGGTCGTTTTGTGTTCTTTTTTGTAGTAATTTCTTATCATTTTGGGTTTGAATTATTATAGGAATTTATTTATGATAGTCTTTGGTTTAATATGGCTCTTATTTTTATTTGAAAAATTGTTTTTCGAAAGAATCTTTTTAATTAATTTAAAGAAAGCGCAACAAAAAGTGATTTTTTTTTATTATCTAAATTCTCAAAGTTCCGATATTTTCAGCACAGATTTTTATTACTCATCGTTCAGGAAAGGCCTGATTCATCTAAGTAAGAAAAAAAAAATCAAACCGAAAGTTTCCAAACACAAAGAGAAAGTAGCTTTTGTGTCGGCTCCACTGAAGCAGGTAATTAACCCTTTTCCAACCAAACGATAAACAACTACGAGCGTAAACAACTACGAGCGTAGAAAATACACACAAAATGAAACACAAACAAAATAAGCTAAGTGGTAAAAAAAAAATTACAGTATGTAGACGGTGAGAGCCCCCCCCCCCCCCCGCCAAAAACATCCCTTAGAGAAAATACCCTGCGGAAAATAACACCTCACGGAAAATACCCCCCTCCTACAAAATACCCACCCGTGGAAAATCCCCCCCCCAAAAAAATATCTCTTGCGGTTGGTCAGTCTCCAATCACTTTCAGCTTATAAAAAAAAAAAAAAAAAAAAAAAAAATAGAAATGCCTGGGAATTTGGGAATTATCAAACAATTTTCTACCTCCATCCTGTCTTCTCTCCCTTAGAGCTAATTCTGTATTTATTTGAAGGCTCAATCAGAGCTGAGATGTTTAGGCATCAAAATGCACCCTTTGAGGTATCTCCCTCTCTTCCTAGCTACAAAACATTCAGATAACCCCATTGCAGAAGTTTCAGTTCCTTTTTAAGTTTCTTTGATTTGTCTATTGCTTCCAGATAGTATTTGTCATTCGGAAACATGCGGAATTTTTTGTGTGGGGGGTTTTCTGGATGATCTTACATGAGAAGAAAGTATTTGCACTGTTTGGGGGGGGACAGAATTTACACATAAATTCCTCTTTTCCACTTCCCTTAGAACTTCTCAATTAAACTAAAAAATAACCCGACTCAAAGAAGATTTTTAAATTTTGAAAACCATAATTTCCGCGAGGGGGGTATTTTCCAGGTGATGGGGTTTCCGTGGGTGGAGGAGGGGAAATTTTCCACGGGGGGTAGGGGGTAAACGCTTAGACCCGTAGAAAGTGACAGAGTGAAGGGAACCCCCGTTAACAGACATAAAAAAGAGAAATAAATCTGGATTTAAGAGTTTATGACGTCCGATTTTCTTTTTTTTTGTGACAACAAAACAGAACATTTTTATAAATCATCTTGACAGTAATTTATATAAAGACTTAAAAAGCAAACAATTCCAACAAAGTTGAACATGTAAAGATTCTAACTTGTGTTTTACCCAATGTAAGTACGGTGGTTGAGTTGCACGAGGGTTCAGTTACACGAGGGTTCAGTTGCACGGTGGTTCAGTTGCACATGGTTCAGTTGCACGATAGTTCAGTTGCACGGTGGTTCACTTGCACGGGGGTTCAGTTACATAGTGGTTCAGTTACAAGGGGGTTAGTTAAATGGGGTTGAGTTGCACGGGGGTTGAGTTGCATGAGGGTTCGGTAGCACGATGGTTCAGTTGCACGGGGGTTCAATTGCACGGTGGTTCAAATGCACGGTGGTTCAGTTGTACGGTGGTTCAGTTGCACGGTGGTTCAGTTACAAGGATTCAGTTGCTTGGGGTTCAGTTACACGGTGGTTCAGTTACAATGGAACCATTAGTTTCAAGCATGTCTCGCTAAGACAGTTTTGGTCATTTTAATGGGAAATATGGGTCTTGTTCGTCTTTTAATAGGTTGAAACTACCCGCTGTAAACAATATGCGTAATCAGATGTTCTTTTTGAACATATTTATGGTATATTTTCATTGAGAAAATGGCAGACCAAAGAACCAAAATGGAGAACATATTTCTCAGAAATACATCTGAAGAAATATACATGACCAAAAAAAAGAAGTAATAATCTTTTTTAAATCAGTATTTGGTTGTTCTATTCAAGAAATTTAAATATCAGTTTTCCAAAACTTTAACCCTATGAAACACGATCGCACAAGTTTTCAAAAAAAAAATGGAGAAATCCACCAAAAAGGTCAAGTACATATCTCTAAATGTATTACATGTTTGAAGGTTGTCTGAGTAAAATGGGGTAGTTCTTGCTTGTTTTAATGCAGGATATGTGTAACCACATGTCGTTCATGAACTCTTTTACAGTATATTTTGAAATTGAGCCAATGGCTGAGCCTAAAGTCAGAGCAAAAGAGCACAAACATATCTCAGCAATAGACCTGAAACTTAACTAAGAATTTGATCCCCTTTCCCAAAAATTTAAAAGTTGAACACTGATTTTAAACCAATATTTGGTTGTCATAATCACGAAAAATGAAATATTAGTTTTGCAGAACTTCAAACCAGTTAAGTCCAATCACAAAGTCTTGAAAAAAAAAAAAAAAAATCACCAGAAAAAAAACGGTACATATTACGAACCCAAAGCTTGGCAGAAGCAATAATAAGACAAAAATCCCATCGTGTTAGTCAGACATTTCGCCAAAAGTCTTTTTGAGAAGTTTCAAATTTTTAATCGATAAATACTAAAAAAAAACTTCAAAAAACTTCGAGCTGTTAGATAAAACTGTAAAAAGGATGAATATAATTATAATATCATTTAGCGGGTAACAACATTTTGGTGGTTCCTAATCCTGGTACCCAATTAGACTTTTTGATAGATTAATTAAACAAAAACTTACCAAAAATAATTTTTTGAAAGAAAAATGAAGAGCCATATCAAACAGTTCGTGGTAACGAACTGTAAGTAAGGAGCGACCCGGCTCAATGGTAACCGAAACTCTAGAAAACGGGATTTTGATACCAATATATACATCAAAAGAATCAGATTTTAATGCTGATTTCAAATATTTAATTTTCATCGAATTTACTCCTACCCATCAAAAGTTACGCGCCTGAGAAAAGTTGGCTGATTTTCGAAAAAAGGGGACCCCTATAAAGTTATACAACCTTAATGAAAATCACACCATCATATTCAGCTTATCAGAAAACCCTACTGTAGAGGTTTCAAGCTCCTATCTACAAAAATGTGGAATTTTGCATTTTTTTTTTTTCCAGAAGAAAGATCACGGATGCGTGTTTATTTGTTTTTTGTTTTTGTTTATTTTTCCCCGGGGGTGATCGTATCGATCTAGTGGTCCTAGAATATCGTAGGAGGGCTCATTGGAACGGAAATTAAAAATTCTAGTGCCCTTTTTAAGTGGCCGAAAAAATGACAAGGACAACTAGGCCCCCTCCCTAACTCATTTTTTTTCCCAAAGTCACCTGATCAAAATTTTGAGATAGTCATTTTGTTCAGCATGTTCGAAAATATGATAACTATGTCTTTTAGGATGCCTTAATCCCCCAAAGTCCCCGGGGGGAGGGCTGAAAGCTATGAACTTTACCCAATGTTTACACATAGTATTGGTTATTGGGAAGTATACAGACGTTTTCAGGGGAGATTTTTTCTGATAGCTGGGGGGGGGGGGTTGGGGATTATGTGGGAAGATCTTTCCATGAAGGAAGTTTTCATGGGGGAAGGGACATTGCTATGAAGGGGGCACCGAATTTCCCAGCATTATTTAAAAAAAAAGATCAGAAATTAAATTAAAAAAAAACAAGTTTTTCAACTGAAAGTAAGGAGCAACATCAAAACTTAAAACGAACAAAAAATATTACGTATATTATTGGGTTCACCCCCTAGTCAATACCTCGCTCTTTAAGCCAAAGATTTTTTAGTGCTTTCATAACAGCTATTTATTCTAATTAACGACCTTTGTGATTAAGCGGTCATTTTTAAAGAATTGGAACAAAATTCGAATTTTAGCTTAAAGAGCAAAGTATTTACTAGGGGACGAACCCCCTAATATACGTATTAAAAATATATGAATATATAGAAGTTTCGTTACGTAAGTTAATTCGTAACTTACGTAAATTTATTACTAATAAAAACGTTCGTAAATAAAATTAAACACGTCTCGAGAAAGCCATTTAACCAAATAAAAGTAAAATTAATATACAAATTTTGTTTTAATTATTCATGTACGGTGAGCCAAAATCAAAACCTACATTAATTCAAAAACGTTCAAAAAATTAAATAAAAAACAAGTTTTTTTTAACTGAAAGTAAGGAACGACGTTAAAACTTAAAAACGAACAGAAATTATTCCGTATATGAAAGGGTCTGTCCCCTCCTCTACGCCTCGCTCTTTACGCTAAAGTTGACTTTCTCTCACAACTCTTTTTTTTAAACAATAAAAAACTTTAGCGTAAAGAGCGAGGCGTAGAGGAGGGGGCAGCCCCCTTCGTATACGGATTAATTTCTGTTCGTTTTAAGTTTTAACGTCGTTCCTTACTTTCAGATAAAAAAACTTGTTTTTTTTATATATTTAGTTAAAACTAAAGAACCATATTAAAACGAGCGTAAAAAATTCTCATAATAATAAAAACAGCCAGAAATTACTACCAAAGAATAAATAAAACCCAAAAACTAACAGAAATTGAAATAAATAACCACATAAAATAATAGATGTGATACAGATTAAAAAATAAATCCTAAAACGAGTGGAAATTCAAATGAATATTTAAGTCAAACTTAAAATGCACAGCAGTTGCAACAAAAAACAAGAGTTTGGTTACTGATGTGTCTTTGATTTTCTCTGAGTTTTCTTTGAATAAACTCAACATAATTATTGCGTGGAATCTATTCAATTTCAAATTAAGGGTTAAGATCAGTTCTTGAACTAAGATTTTGATGTTGTAGAAGTCATTTTAGAAGATGTCATTTTGACAACCTGGATGCCAATGAGTGTGTTTCGAATGAGTTCAACACTTCCCTCCAACACTACCTGAAATTTTCAACTTAATACCCTTTGCCGTTCTTATGACATTTCAAAGGCATCCTTTTTGAGAATCTGGATACAAATTATGTCTTTTGATTTATTTCCACACACCTCTCAAAATTTTGTGAAAATTTCAAGCATCCTTTGTGCCGTTTTCTGACATATTGAAAATGAACCATTTTACAACATGGATGTACATATAGTGCTATGATTTAGTTCAACATCGCTCTCAACATTCCCTAAAAGTCTCATACTTACTTGACATTCAGACTATTTTGAACAATATGGCTATCTCAAAATCTTTATCAGATGTTTTATGGGGGAGGGCAGCTTAAAGGGCATGGGAGAAGGATTTAATACTATTCAGTTATTTATGATTCTTTAAAAGGATTCAAGGACTTTAAATTTCAAATCGAATGAGCCCCCTCTGCCAATGTTTCTACGACCACCCCTTCCATATGAGGTGGTTACGGCAAAAAAAAAAAAAAAAACAATAAAAAATTATGTATTAAAAGCTTATGATGTTTACTGCAGGCAATATATCTTAGAACACCGTTTAAAAGGGTGTTTTGCAATAGAAAATAAACTGCACCAAGAGAAGTGAAACATTGAATATTAAGACAAAAAACTCGTAATAGAGTTGAAACGGTGTGCGTATAACTGAACCTACGCAGGCGGACCCTCGAGCAACTGAACCCCCCGTGCAATTCAATATTTAATTGACTCAACATTTAATTTTGTTTATGTTAAATAAAGTCAAAAACCAAAATCAACCCCGTACTATGTTGCAGCTATTACTGCAGCCATGAGATTCAAGTGTCTTTGGGCCCTGGGCATGAAAGTATCGCTAATTTTCAAATATATAAGACGGAGGGATAAATTGTTGTTTTTATATAGGGAGCGGGAGATGAATAGTTTTTGCATTGAAGCAGCATAAAATTAAAAGGTGCTTAACTATATTTTCCAATTATTTTGTTTATTAGAGGGAGGTTGACGTTTCCCCTGAGTGGGGTTAATATGAATGGAGATTGAGTAAAACAGGATTGGGTTAAACGGGGGGTGAGCTGCATGAAGATTGAGTTAAATGAGGGTTGTATTACTGGGGTTGAGTAGAAAGGGTTCAATTAATTGGGGACTGAGTTGCACTAGGGTTGAATTGAATTAGGGTTGTGCTGAATGGGGTTAGGTTACACGGATATTGAGTTGAATGAGAACTGAGTTGCATGAGGGTTGAGTTGAATGAAGGGTTGAGTTGCACGAGCCTTTAATTAAACATGAGTTGAGCTGCACGACGGTTTATTAAACAGTTGCAAGGGGTTCAGTTAAACGAAGATTCGGTTGCAGGGGGGTTTAGTTAAACGGAGATTCAGTCAAACAGAGGTTCATTTAAACGAGGGTTGAGTTACAGGTGGATTGCGTTACACAGTGGTTCAGTTGCATGAGTATTCAGTTACATGGGTTCAGTTGCGAGGGGTTCAGTTACACGCGGCTTCAATTGCAATGGAACCAGATGAAAAACAGTGTTAATGCTGTTCGAAATGTTATTAACTTTTTTTTATTTTTGTTAGTTATAATTTTCGAGCCGTTTGAAGTCAAGGAACCTGTTACTTGCGGATGGCCAGCAGTTGCGTGAAAAAATATTAAGTTACTGCTTCTGGAAGGAAAACCACAGTCTAAAGATAGAAGGTATTTTTTATTATTATTATTAAATATTATATGTCTATCATCATTTAATTTATTTATATATCATTCGGTTTTGTATTTTATTATTATTGTTTGCTATGATATGTTTTTTTTCCTTGCCGTTTCTGACGATTCCGATGGTTTATTGTTTTTTTTTTTTTTTTTTTTTCGATTTTTTTTTCTCTCGGTAGGCTATTATTGATTTGAAGGTTATGGGAGTGTTGTAATTGTAGCCACCTCAACACTTTATATCTTCTCATTGGCGGCTATCGATCATAATAGTGATAATTTTTTGTTTGTAACAAATTAACTTCATCTAAAATTCGAATCCAATGATAAAACCTGGCAATACCTCTTGTAACGGGTTCGAAATGGAAATACCAACGAACAGAACAAGTAGCATTACTGAATTCCATAGTTTTACCATAATTATTTCTCTATTTCACAAACTCTATGACTACAATGTTCCCATCACACTACACCAGTGGACTTTTGAAAACAGACTAATTTTTTTGGCGTCTGTTGTGTGGTTGCTTTGATAACTAGCGGAAGTGTTGGGATTCGATGCTTTTATTATTATTTGCCGCAAAGCTCTATCCAGAATAAAATAGACCTCACATTATAAGCCAAAACGACAATAAATCTACTTTTTCTACTCATGCTGAGTTTGATCAAGCTGAAATCATTTCCTTTCATTAGGGATAAGATCAAAAGCAGGCACGTACGCAACAAGTTGTTTTGGGATGGGGATTGGTTTGCAAATCCATCAATGCTGTAAAAATACCGGTGAAATGAGCCGTTTAAATGTCAATTCAACCAAGTCCATGTTTTTTTCGATTTTAGCAGCCAAACACTTGAAGTGAAAGTTTGGTGTGCGTGAACTGAACCACCGTATAACTGAACTACAAGCAACTGAACCACCATGCAGATTTTCAAAATGGAGCATCTCAAAAAGGATTTGTGTGTTCAGTTGGAACTTCCAGAGAGTGCTTAAAGGAAAAGTCAATTTACCAAAAGAAAATATGTGCATGCTCATGCCTGGAATTACCCCTATGTCCCTAGGCCCGGACCTAGGGGCGCATAATGCCAGGGGGAGGAATAAATTATCACTGAGTAATTTTTTCCTGACAAAAAACTGGACTGATGTCATTTATCGTCGCCAGGTGCACTCTGCCGCCACGCTGCCTATTCACAGAAAAGTGACTTTAAAACAACACAGGAATTCCATGGTCACTTATAAACTGTCAGATTTCTCCCAAGAATGGTAGCTGAGAGTTCAATATTGTCCCTCTCTTTCACCACTTTTCGCTCATCAGTTGTGTTCTGTTAATTGCTTCCATTAGCCCCGAATTTTTGGGAATAACAACGAAAATCTTGCAGAAACGGAGCGGCAAAAACGCTTGGTTCTTAAGCGTCTAAGCTTTAAAATCCGGCCCTGTGCACTCTACTGCTATTACTATTGTAATTACATTTACTACTACTGCTACTACAACAACAACTACTACTACTAGTTCGACTGCTACTTTTATTACAACCATTTGTAAGCTAAAAGTATTAAGATGAAAATTAAGGAACTACATGAACATATAGGTTATCAAAAGGATATATTGGCAATGGGATAGCAACAGCTAATTGTATTAAGTTGAAGCTTCTAGAACTTGACGAGAGGAATCATCAGCTGACCAAAAGGCAATATGTTAATACTACTGCTGATACTAGCACTAGTGCTATTACTATTAATATTACTACTAATGCTATTACTGGGACTACCATTACAGCTGTACCTAACGGTAATGAACGGTATGAAGGTGGAATTTTCAAGGAATATTGAGTGTGGAAGGTGAACTGAATCACATCACGCTATCTGTATACAGGTTGTCAAAAGGGCGCTTCAGCAATATCCTAGGGACAGTTTGGTGTGTGTTGAAAAAAAATTTTGAAGAAAATAAAAGGTGCTATGTGCATACTGCTTCTAATACTACTACTGCTCCTACGCAAGCTAAGGGTTTTAATTTGAAGCTGTCAAGGAATATTTCGGTGGATATTGAACTGAATCAAATTGACTATGATTATGCACATTCTCAAAAACAAACACAGCAATATCTCAAGAACGGCTTCCATTAATAAGTTGGACCTTTCAAGATAAGTTGTGGGTGGGGGACTTCGAACTAATGAAAAGTTCGAAGTTTGCAATAAAACCAAAATAAACACTTTATCGGGCCATGCTTTTGGCAATAGGCCCAATGCTGAAAGTTTCATTCAATTTAGAGGGTTTCGGGGTTACACTGATGAGTAATACAAGTTAGGAACCGCAAATGAAGCGAGAAATAGATTTTGAGCTTTTAATCAGCCTTAGTTCAAATTTATTTTTAGGCCTTGACTTAGGTTTAGGACTTGATTTAAATGAGGGTTGGGTAAAGAAAGCTTTAGTTAAAAGGGGGTTTGTTAGAACGGGAGTTCAGCATGTAATTCTATAGCCCTTTTTTTGTTTTCCCCAAACCCCCATGTTTTCTACGATCGTTTGTTTTGACTTCTATTCGTTTTGGTTTCTTTTTTTTTTTGTAGTAATTTCTGATCATTTTGGGTTTGAATTATTATAGGAATTTATTTATGCTAGTCTTTGGTTTAATATGGCTCTACTTTTCTTTGAAAAATTGTTTTTCGAAAGAATCTTTTTAATTAATTTAAAGAAAGCGCAACCAAAAGCGACTTTTTGTTATCTAAATTCTCAAATTTCTAATATTAAGTAAAGATTTTTATTACTCAACGTTCAGGAAAGGGCCGATTCATCTGAAAAAAAAATTAAAAGTTTAAACACAAAGAGGCAGTAGCTTTTGTATCGGCTCCACCGAAGCAGGTAATTAACTTTTTTCAAACCAAACGATAACGAACTACGAGCGTAGAAAATACCACAAAATGAAAACAACAAAATAAGCAAAGTGGTAAAAAAATTACAATATGTAGACGGTGAGAGCGACCGTTTACCCCCCCCCCCCATCCCCCCGCGAAACATCCCTTGAGGAAAATACCCCGCAGAAAATAACACATCACGGAAAATACCCCCCCCCCCCCCAAAAAAAAAAAAAACTTACAGGTGGCAAATCTCACCCCCCCCCCCCCGAAAAAAATACCCTCTTGCGGATGGTTAGTCTCCAATCACTTTCGGCTTATAAAAAAAGACTAGAAATACCTGGGGATTATAAAACAAATTCTTCCTCCATCCTCCTGTCGTCTCTCCCTTAGAGCTAATCTCTGTATTTATTTGAAGACTCAATGAGAGCTGAGATGTTTTGGCATCAAAATGCACCCTTTGATGTATCTCCCTCTCTTCCTAGCTACAAAACATTCAGATAACCCCATTGCAGAAGTTTCAGTTCCTTTTTAAGTTTCTTGATTTGTCTATTGCTTACAGATAGTATTTGTCATTGGGAAACATGCAGAGTTTTTTTTTGCGTGGGGGTTTTCTGGAGGATTTTTCATGAGCAGAAAGTATTTGCACGAGGGGGGGGGGGGTATTTACGCATAAATTTCCTCTTTTCCACTTCCCTTAGAACTTCTCAATTAACCTAAAAAATAAACGACTGAAAGAAGATTTTTAAATTTCGAAAACCATAATTTCCGCGAGAGGGGTATTTTGCAGGTGAGGGGTTTCTGTCGGTGGAGGAGGGAAAATTTTCTGCGGGGGAGAGGGGTGAACGCTTAGACCCGTAGAAAGTGACAGGGTGAAGGGAGCCCCCATTAAGAGACATAAAAAAGAGAAATAAATCTGGATTTAAGAGTTTATGACTTCCGATTTTCTTTGTTTTTGTGACAAAAAAACACAGCATTTTTATAAATCATCTTCACAGAAATCATAGGCAGCGCTATTGCGCTGCCTATGATGTTGGCACAAAATGTAAAGAACGTACAAAAGTAAAGAACGATGTTGTCACAATGTAGTATTATTATTTTTTTTTTTTCTTGGTTTTAGACCAGGGCACTTCGTATCGAAGGAGCTGTCGTAGAAACTTCGAAAAGGGCTCATTCGATTGGAGTTGGAGTGGCTAGTGTCCTTTTTAATAGTCAAAAGTGATTGAAGGGCAACTAGTCCCCCCACGTCCATCATTCCCCCAAACACATCCAATCAAAATTTTGGGATAGCTATTTTGTTCAGCGTAGTTGATTTCAGGATAGAAAATATGTTTTTGAGGAGGTTATTCCCCCACAACCCTCAGGGAAAGAGTTTAAGTTATGCCCTGGGTGCAAATAAGAACGATGTTGGCACAATGTATTATTTATTTCTTTTCCTTTAGACCAGGGCACTTCGTATCGAAGACGTTGTCGTAAAAACTTCGAAAAAAGCCCATTCAATTGGAAATCGGAGTGGCTTGTACCCTTTTTAATAGTCGAAAGTGAATGGAAGGCAACTAACACCCCTTCCAAGTCCGCCATTTTCCGAAACACATCCAATCAAAATTTTGAGATAGCCATTTTGTTTAGCATAGTTGATTTCCAGATAGAAATTAAGTTTTTCGGGAGGACACTCCCCCACAGCCCTCAGGGCAAGGGTTGTAGGTTATGCCCTGGGGGCACATAAGGTTTTTATAGAAAGTGTTGTCGTAGAAACTTTAAAAAAGGCTCATTCGATTGGAAATTCAAAGGGCTAGTGCCCTTTTTAATAGTCAAAAGTGATTGGAGGGCAACTAACCCCCCTCTCAAACCCACCTTTTCCCCAAACACGTCCAATAAAATTTTAAGATAGCCATTTTGTTCAACGTAGTTGAAAGTTCTGAAAATTAGGTCTTTCAGGTTGACAAACCCCCCCCCCCCCCCCCACAGCCCTCAGGGCAGGGGCTGTAAGCTATGCCCTTGGGGCATGTAAGGTTTTACAGAACGCGTTGTCGTAGAAACTTCAAAAAGGGCTAATTCGATTGGAAATTGAAATGGCTAGTGCCTATTTTAATAGTCGAAAGTGATTTGAAGGTAACTAACACCCCTTCTACGCCCACCGTTTCCCCTTCATTCGTTTCCGTTTCATCCAATCAAAATTTTGAGATAGCCTTTTTGTTCCACGCAGTTTAAAGTTCAGGAAATTATACCTTTGAGCAGGAGACTCCCCCCCCCCCCACAGTCTTCAAGGCAAGGGTTATAAGTTATGCCCTGGGGGCATATAAGTTTTTATTGAAATCTTTGTCGTAGAAACTTGAAAAAGTGCTCATTCGATTGGAAATTCAAAGGTCTAGCGCCCTTTTTAATTGTCAAAAGTGATTTGAGGGCAACTAAACCCCCGTCTCACGCCCACCTTTTCCTCAAAACACATTCAATCAAAATTTTTAGATAGCCATTTTGTTCAGCGTAGTTGATTCTCAGATAGAAATTATGTTTTTGAGGAGGACACTTCCCCACAGCCCTCAGGACAAAGGTTGAAAGTTATGGCCTAGGGGCATATAAGGTTTTTTATAGAAGGTGTTGTCGTAGAAACTTCAAAAAAAAAAGCTCATTCGATTGGAAATTCAAAGGGCTAGTATTCTTTTTAATAGTCGAAAGTGATTGGAGGGCAACTAACCCCCCTCTCACACCCACCTTTTCCCCAACACATCCAATCAAAATTTTAAGATAGCCATTTTGTTCAACGTAGTTGAAAGTTCTGGAAACTAGGTCTTTGAGGATGACAACCCCCCCCCCCCCCACAGCCCTCAGGGCAAGGGTTGTAAGTTATGCCCTTAGGGCACATAAGGTTTTATAGAACGCGTTGTCGTAGAAACTTCAAAAAGGGCTCATTCGATTGGAAATTGAAATGGCTAGTGCCCTTTTTAATAGTCAAAAGTGATTGGAAGGCATCTAACACCCCTTCCACGCCCACCATTTCCTCAAAAAGATCCAATCAAATTTTGAGGAAGCCATTTTGTTCCACGCAGTTTAAAGTTAAGGAAATTATACCTTTAATTAGAACACTCCCCCCACAGTCTTCAGGGCAAGGGTTATAAGTTATGCCCTGGGGGCATATAAATTATTATTGAAATCTTTGTCGTAAAACTTGAAAAAGGGCTCATTCGATTGGAAATTCAAAGGGATAGTGCCCTTTTTAATAGTCTCGAAAGTGATTTGAGGGCAACTAACCCCCCTCTCACGCCCACTTTTTCCCCAAACACATCCAATCAAAATTTTTAGATAGCCATTTTATTCAAAGTAGTTGAAAGTTTTGGAAATTAGGTCTTTAAGGACGAAAACCCCTGTCCTCTACAGCCCTCAGGGCAAGGGTCATAAGTTAGGCCCTGGTCGAATAGATGGTTTTTATAGAAAGCGATGTTGTAAAAACTTCAAAAAGGGCTCATTCAATTGGAAATTTAAAGGGGTAGAGCCCTTTTAATAAACGTAAGTGATTGAAGGACGACTAACCCCCCTCTCACGCCCACCATTTCCCCAAACACATCCAATCAAAATTTTTAGATATCTATTTTGTTCAACGCAGTCGAAAATTTTGGAAGTTAGGTCTTTTAGGATGATACCCCATCAGAACCCTCAGTGCAAGGGTTGTAAGTTATACCCTGGGGGCATATAAGGTTTAAATAGAAAGTTGTTGTAGAAATTTCAAAAAGCGCTCATTTGATTGGAACTTGAAATTTTCCGTTTTAATAGTCGAAAGTGAGTGGAGAGTAATCAAACCCCCTCTCCCACCCACCGTTTCCCCGAACATATTCAATCAAAGTTTAGAGATAGCCACTTTATTCAACGTAGTTGAAAGTTCTGGAAATTATGTATTTAAGGATGACAAACCCACCAGAGCCTCCAAGGCAAAGGTTGTAAGTTATGCCCTGGGGGTATATAAGGTTTTTTTATAGATAGAGTCGTCGTAAAACTTCAAAAGGGGCTCATTCAATTAGAAGTTGAGAGGGCTAGTGCCCTTTTTAATAGTTGAAAGTGATTGAAGGGTAACAAACCCCCCTCTCACGCCCACCATTCCCCCAAACACATCCAATCAAAATTTTTCAGATAGCCATTTTGTTCAACGTTGCAAAAAGTTCTGGAAATTAAGTCTTTGAGGATGACAACCCCTTCCCCAGCCCTCAGGGCAAGGGTTGTAAGTTATGCCCTGAGGGCATATAAGGTTTTTTATTGAAAGCGTTGTCATAGAAACTTCAAAAGGGCTCATTTGATTGGAAATTGAAAGGGCTAGCGCCTTTTTTTATTAGTTGCAAGTGATTGGAGAGCGACTAACGCCCCTCTCACGCCCACCATTTTCCCAGACACATCATCCATCCAAATTTTGAGATAGCCATTTTGTTTAACGTAGAAAAAAGTTCTGGAAATTAGGTCTTACAGGATGACAACCACACTCACAGCCATTAGCGTAAGGGTTGTAATTTATGCCCTGGGGGCATATAAGGTGTTTACAGAAAGCGTTGTCGTAGAAACTCAAAAAGGGCTCATTCGATTGGAAGCCGAAAGGCCTAGTGCCCATTTTAATAGTCGAAAATGATTTGAAGGCTTGACATTTTTATAGTAAAGATCGATGTAGGTATAATGTATTATTTTGTTGTTGTTGTTTAGACCAGGGCACTTCGTATCGAAGGAGTTGTCGTAGTAACTTCGAAAGGGCTCATTCGATTAAAAATAGAAAGGGCTGATGCCCTTTTCACTAGTCGAAAGTGATTAGAGGGAAACTAATCCCCCTCCAACGCCCACCCTCCCATTTGCGTTTATGTTTAAAAACTAAATGTTTACTTAAGATTAAATCAAAATGCCCTGTGTTAATGCTAATTCCCAATAAGGCATCTCAGCAGTATCCCAAGAACGACTGAGGGTATTATGTTCAACTTTCGGGGCTACTTCTCTTAAAATTTAACCAAATCAAAATAGCGTAAGTGTATCCAAGATATCAAAGAAAGTGAACAGAATTTTTTGCGAATGGTTTCAAGTTTTCCATTTCAGGTCAACTGGAGGATGTATGAAACTAAATTAAACACTACTATTTGTGTCCAGATTTTTAAAAGGGTATATGTTGTTAAAAATTGCTGAAAATTTTTCTCCGGCATACAAATAGCAGGCCAAACTATAAATTCTTAAAAAAAACGAAAAGATTTAAAGTATTATTTTCTTTTTCCCTGAAAGAATATGAAAAGACTATGTAAAATCAACGATTTTGATTTTGGGATTTTTGAATTGAAGTTATCAAGTATTTTGCAGGTTAGGTTGCATATGGTTGCATCAAGACATGGCTAATTGTAGACAGAGAAAAGCCAAGACAGATAGTTCAAGTAACTGAGAGGCAAATGTTTAAATGGCTGGGGCTGCACGGGTAAATGGCGGGAGTATGCATGACTCTTTTATTGGACACATGCTTGTCAGGTTAGTTTTTGGAAAAGCACGCCCGCCTATGGTTTTAAGAAGGTTGACCAAGAATATAGAATTATAGGACCATTAATTTGCCGAAAATTATAAACCCCTATTACATTAATAATTTATACATGATTAAAAGCCCCGCATACTCTGGGGCAATGGTATTAATTTATACAAACTGTCAATTGTTTACACGCAAAATTTATTTCGGTAATGGCTCTGGGAGCCGAGTTGAAACTTTTGAAGAGTCTTCGGGGAGGTAAAGTGGATCTCAAGTGTTGACTTAAGAGACGTGCAGAGGTAAATCAAAAACACTATATGTATCCAGGTCATCGAAACAGCATATCTGCAATATCTCGAGAACGGTTAGACATTTGATGTAAATACTTGTAGGTACTCTTTTGAATGGAGGTCATTGATTAATTCTACAAAATAAATAACCTCAAAATGTATTTATTTAAACAATCAAGTAGTTACAACCAAATGTAATACGACAAAATCTTTTTACAATATGATGGCTCAATATTCGTATACATTCTTTGTTATGACGGGATGGGGATCAGGATGGCTTCAGCCCATAGAAGGCCGAAATTTCGCAGATTTTTAATCAGTGGACTGGGATCTCCACTCCCCATCTAACAAAACCTGTAGCAAAATCCTTATTAAATTTTTGGTACTTACGCGTTATCCCAACCACACTCAAGAAGTAAAGTTAGGTTAATCATAATGAAATATAACAAAATCTGATGAAAATATATTACTTTAGTAACAAAATTATGAAACTACAACAGAGAATTGGGCCTATAGAAAACAGGCCCCCCAGAACGCATTATATTAAAACCTAACCTAACCAACTCTACATATCAAATACTGAATTAAAATATACCTACATAGTAGTTTATCTCACTCGGTCTAAGCTAATTATCTCCGAATGCAGACATAGAAGCCGGTTTTTACTCATCAAGAACTTGAGTGCAGTCGGGATAACACGCAAGTAACAAAACCTTTTTTGCAAAACACGACTGTTAAAAAAAATTTACTGAATATTCAAACTTTCTTTGCGGAAACAAGTAATTTTGTCTTTTAAAAAATCTGCATATTCAAGTATTGAAAGTAAAAACGAGTAAAGAGAAATTAAGACAATTAATAATTCCTAAATCAAACATAAACTCCAATTATGGATAAATTAGACCGAAAACACACGGAAAAATGATGTTCAAGCCAAACTTAAAACGAACAGAAATTACGAGAAACAGGTAATGAAACAACCCCCCTAGTCCCTCAATACATTTTTTTTTTTGTATTTTCACAGATAAATACTTTTTTGGTGTTTTTATTGAAAAAAAAACAATATTCTTCCCTAGATTTTGAAAATGTACTTTCTCCCCCCCCCCTTGAGTTTTTGAATTGACACCCTTGGTCGCAAGTTTACGATTAATTGTTAATTAAGTGTTTGTCTGCCCTACCAAATTTTTTTAGATACTTGGAGTATCTAAAGATACGTATCTAAAGGATTTTAGATACGATCTAGGGGTATTCGAATCCCGTCTCTTATGGAAGTCTCATGTGTTTTATGACTTTCCCTATAATTTCTTGCATTTTCCTTGCAATTTCCCGATTCCTTGAAATTGCCCCCCGTCAGGCATTAAAAAGACCATCTAGTAGTGTCAAGGGTTAAATTTAAGCTCAAATTTCGGAAGGGTAACTACCTCCCGGGAAGTTATGATGTTGGTAGACTACAGGATGAGAATTTAAGAGAAACTTTCCAGGAACAGTTGAATACTAAACTTCAGAATTTAAAATTTGATAATGTGGAAGATGGTCGGAATAATTTTAGAACAATAATTTGTGAAGTTGCTGAAGGTGTCGTAAGGAAGAAAGCTAGGACTGCAGCTAAGAATATTAGTGAAAAAGCTTTATGTTTAATAGAAAGGAGAAAGGACTTATACAAGAATTATCTGAGTGATAGATAATATGGAAACAAAAGGAATGTAAAGAAAGTGGAGAAAGCATTAAAATATGAGCTAAGGAGGTGTGAAGTGGAGGCCATGGATAAAATTGCCAAGGATCTGGAAGATGCATCTAGTCTAGACGGCACAATAGTAAAATATTGTACTGGCATGTTAATAAATTGAGAGAGAGTAGTCAAACCTGGACTTGGCTCAGTTAAAGATAGCAATGCTGCCACAATTAGCGATAAGGAAAGAATTAAAGAGAGATGGGAAGAACATTTTGAGAATTCGCTAAACCGAGATGGAGTTGCAGGAAAAGATAGAGAGGAAAATGAAAAAGTTTGTCATACCTTGGATATGGAGGAAGATTTGTTTTGTGAGGAAGAATTAGCGACAGTACTAAAAGGATTAAAAAGTAATAAGGCTTCAGGTGCTGATAGGGTGGTAAATGAGTTTCTTAAATATGGTGGCTCTGAGGTTAGAAATAAGTTAATGAGGATTATGTATATGATTTTTTGAAAAGAGGATGTATCTAGTGATTTTAGGAAAACCTTAATTAAGCCACTTTATAAGAAAGGTGAAAAAAGTGACTGTGGTAATTATCGAGGCATTAGTCTGGTCTCTGTAGGTAGCAAATTACTTAGTAATATGATACTTTTTAGACTGAGAGATGCCGTAGACAAAGATTTAAGAGAAGAACAGTGCGGTTTTACAAAAGGCAGAGGATACGTCGACCAAATTTTCACTCTTAGGTTAATAATTGAGAAGTGCCTGAGTTGTCAACACCTTTGGTCCTCGGTTTTATAGATTATGAGCAAGCGTTTGATTTTGTTGATAGAAGAGCTTTAGCAAAGGTTTTATCCTTGTATGGTATACCAGACAAATACATTAAAATGATTAGTTCTATGTATGAGAATAACACTGCTGCGGTTAAGGTAGGAAATGAGGTTAGCAGCTGGTTTTGTATTAAATCAGGATTTAAGCAGCGTTGTGTTCTATCCCCCTTTATATGGATTATTTCGATGGATTTTGTCTTAAGGAGCACAGGAAAAGCAATGGGAGACCACGGAATCAAATGGGGAGGAAAAAGCTCCTGGACTTAGATTATGCTGATGATTTAAGCATCCTAGAGGAAAGTGTGAGCAAAATAAATGAACTTTTAGAGGTTTTGCGACTTCAGGGTGCTAGAATAGGTTTGAAAATTAATGTTAAGAAGACTAAGTGACTAAGGCTAGGAATAAGTGAAGATGAAAAGGTGACATAAGGTAATGAAAAGATTGATCAAGTGGGCAGCTTCACTTACCTTGGTAGTATTATTAGTAAAGATGGCGGAAGCAGTGAAGATGTTAAAAGTAGAATAGCCAAGGCTCAGGTGTTTTTTCACAGTTAAAGAAAAGTTTGGAAGAATAGGAAGATAAGTCTACAAACCAAGATTAGAAGAAGAAGAAGAATATTAGAAGCGACAGTGATGGCAGTAATCAAAAAGTAGCTCTGAAGCATGGGCTTTTCGAAAAACGGATGAAGATTTGCTAGATGTTTTCCAGAGAAATTGCTTAAGGATTTTTCTGGGTACCCGGCTGACTGACCGTATTTCAAACAATAGGTTGTATGAAAAATGTGGTTCAATACCGCTCTCTAGGGCTATAATGAAAGAAAGGTTGAGGTGGCTAGGGCACATTGTGCGGCTGAAGGATGACAGATTGCCGAAGATTGTTCTTTTTGGCCAACCGTCTAGGGCTAAACGGAAAGCATTTTGTTCTCGTCTGGGGTGGGAGGACGTCATAAAGAAAGATTTAAAGGAAATGGGAACTTCGTGGGAGAGTGTAAAAAGGGAGGCTTTAAATAGATTGGGATGGAGGAGGAGCGTGCGTAGCTGTGTTGGCCTCAGGCGGCTTGGTGCTGTGGTGAGTTGTTAGTAGTAGTAGTAGTAATCCCAGTAAAAAATGCGAGCTCTCCTTCGTAAACTGTTCTCTGAGAAGGCCCAGCGCCCACCTAGCGTTGAAAAAGAGGAGATACATAGGCGATACCCAAGATAAACACGATTTTCAAAATGGTGGGTATTCGGCCACGGTTGCCCCCCCCCCTCGAAAGACTGCTTGCAGACATCAATAATAAAAAACAGGACTATTTTAGTGCCTGACTTACTCCTTGGTCAGACCAGATTTGTTTGCCTATATACTTCGGTCAAAATAGAAGTTCACTGGAAAAAGTTAAATTTAAAAATATATTAACTGAAGAAAAACACTTACCATCCTTTTGCTAAAAGTAGTTGTCACAAATCCTTTACAATTTGCTTGGCTAAATATTACAACAGAGGCTCTCCGAAACACTGAAAAAAATTGAGCAAGAAACAGCTATCCAAAACAGGTATTCCTTCGTAATTTACATGATTGTGTCTAATTATTATAACCAGAAATTTTATTACCATGGGGAATGTGGTTGCAGTTTGGCTATGAAAATAAGTGTAAATAAGACCGGACTCAGACGAATGGAATAAGGAAATATGATTTGACACATAATGAAGGCGCCACAAATCCACCTTTTCTTCTTCTTTCTTTTTTATAAAATACAATAGGCGGCAAGCAGACCAATGCGAAGGCTGGGTCTTCCCATTTGACACTGACTTCTTTTTATGTAGATTATGAGGTTTTTTTGGCAGATAGAACAGCTTTAATAAAGGCATTAATTGTCGGCCAGGAGGCAATTGCCACCCCAGATTTTGAAAAATAGATTTTTAGATATTTTCATTGAAAAATTTCCGTTCTTGTATGTTTATGTTCCGTAGATATTTCATTGAAAAACTCCGTTTTTTGAACGTTCAGTAGATTATAACAGACGTAGACTTGTCTTTGTGCAATTTCCTACGCCTTAGCATAGTTTACTGAAAGAGTAGAGATACACAAAAATAATCCTGCCTGCATAGAAACCACTTTTTGATTTTATGCCGGCCATGAAAAATGTACCTCTTTCATAACAGGACCATTCTCCCCCTCGAACTTGAATCCCTTATATATTCAGACATTTAAAAGATTGTAGAATAGCGAAAGAAAAACAAAATTTAAACTTAATATCCAGCTGTCATATTGACCCTCTTTCTTTTTATTAGCCTATTCAACTAATTAAAATGAGCAAGGGAAAAAAAATTCGTCACATGCGAACCTTATCAAATAGTTTGTGATAAAAACTCGAAGTAAGAAGTAACTTGGGCCAATATCCACCAAAACTAAAAATGGAATTCTCATGACAATTGCAAAACCGAGAGTAATGGTTTTGTATGCTGGTTCTAAATATATGAATTTCTTTCAGTTTATTGGTACCCACCCAAAACTAAAAATTTGAGAAATTTGCCTGATTTTCGAAAAAAAGAAGAAACAATCAAAAAAGCAAGCGCTCTTATTGAAAATCCCATTTTCAGATACATCATATCAGAATCAGAGAACCCTACCGTATAGGTTTTAAGCTCCAATCTTCAAAATATGGAGAATCGCATTGTTTTTCAGAAGAACATCGTCGATGCATGTTTATTTGTTCTGCTTTGTCCCAGGGGTGATTGAATCAAACCGAAGGTCCAAGATAATTGGGAGGGAGCTCATTCAAACATAAATTTGAAACTCTTTTTTAAGTGACCATACACGTTGGGCCAGGGAAAGTCTAGTTTTCTTCCATTTTAGGACACCAAACTACGACATTACCCCAAAGAGGACGAATTTGCAATCAATTCCAAACTCAGAGAAGCTAATTGATTCTGAATTCTGAGAAGCTAATTGAATTCTTAGTTCTGAATTCTGAGAAGCTAACTGATTTAAAAGTATCAATAACTATTTTAGGCTTCCCAGTTGCAAAAGAAGTAACGCCACACGGCGGCAGTATTGGATTCAACCAAGTTGATTCGCTTTATTTGTAATGAAATTAGGCTACGCTTGGTGATCTGTAATTGCATATCAGTTATAATGAGGGGGGGGGATTCATTGTTTAGGTAAGGATAGGGTAGATTCCTAAAAAAGTACATTTTAATGGACAAAGTCCTTACTCTTCATGAGACTTCAGAAAAATGTTGAAAGAGGTAGAGGGGAGTAGGAATTAATTAAAATGTTTCTCTTTACAGCTAAAATATTACATTTCCATATCTACCAACACAGAGGTGAAAAGGCAAGGCAGGCCATCATCAGCCCAGACAGGAAATTTCTTTGGAGCGACAAATACTGCTAGGAACATAGTTTTCAGCAATTTTAAATGGTAATATTTTTCTTTTTCTATTTATACGAAGCATGAAGTTTCATATTAAAGTATGAAGTATATTAAGTTTCTATTTATATAACTGAAGTATTTCAATGTATTTAAACCAATGTATGTAATGTATTTATCGATGAGAAAATCCTATTGTAGAGGTTGTGATAGCTTCAGTTATGCAGAAGATCCAAAGTCTAACATAATTTCCATCCATACAAACAAAAATACTCCTTTTCATCTAACCGAAATGTTTTAGCAGTAATATTAACAAGGACTCTTTACCATAATTACTATTCATCGCTAATTTTTTAAGTATATTCAAATTTTATCCAAAATTGAAACTGCAAATTTAAACTTGGACAGTACTAATCAACGTACAATTATTGATTTATACATTTCAAAAGCAAGTAACCAGGGATTTAATGGACCGGTACCTCAAATTATATCTTGGTGAGGCCTGGGTATGATTTGGAAAAAATAGTGGTACTGGGGTCAATTCCATTAACAAGAGCCGTATCCCAGTGCAAGAACGGAGTTACGAATTCCTCATATCCCATCTCTGCTGCTGAAAAAAGCCTTAACATTTTTTTTGGAAACAGCATTTTCTCGGCGAAACCATTCAATTGATACGAAAAGAGCCATATACACATGGTTTTATCTCAACTTCCAATTGATAAGGAAAATTCTTAAAAATGCTTGCCAGCTGTTATTTCTGTGAAAAAGGCCTTCGGATACAAGCGGCCAGGCCCGCGGTACCCGTCCCGTGATCATTGATATAAAAGTAATTTCTATGGAGAGTCTTAGCATTTTCCTGAAACATTATATTCTCGATGAAACCATTCAATTGATACAACAAGAGCCCTATACACATAGTGTTATCGTAACTTCCCGTTGATAAGGAAAATTCTTGGAATTGTCTGCCAAATATTTTTCCTGAAACAATACCATTGATAGTATTTTGTTCAATAATTAAAGTGAACTTGAAATGACATGATGTCTAATAAACGAGTTTTGATATGGATTCTAATATTCAATTAGAAGAGATCTTTTTGTATTCCAAATTATATCGAGCTGATTATTGATCATTGATAATTGATTATAAATAAAACCGGCCAGGTATAATTTGTTGTAATGTAAGGGTCCTGAGCATCCCAGTTTTTCATTACCGGGACTTGCGCATGAGTTTAGGCTCCCATATTCCCATCCAGGAAACAATGACCCCCATCAGGCCCCCGAGTCCCCTCCAGGGCAGCATGTCCCCCTAAAGAGCCCCGAGCCCCAATGCCCCTCCTCCTAAGTTTTTACCCACTCCTTTTTAGAACAGAATTTTAGGGCATGGAATTTGTAATTCCGCCCCCCCATTGTACTCTGTGGTTGGACATCAACAGTAGATGGTTAATTTTATGTTGTGATCAATATTAATTGTGCATTGGAAGAATAAACACTTACATCATATTAAAAAAAAGTGAAGATGAAGTATTCGAAGAACGTATGTGCACATGATAAAGTTACCGTTGCTTTGAATGCTGACAAGGATAAATATTTGAACTATGAAACAAGCGTTAATGGAGATCATATTGGAAATGTATGCGTGCGTTGTCATGACAGTGAGAGATTAGATTCCTTCGGAGTATCGAAGAAAATCGACATTGCTATTTGTGGATATGCATGAATGTCATTTCCAAAGAAGATAGTCCCCAAAGATAATGCCAGGCTGAAACTCATAATTGAAGACTAGGGCTAACTTCTTGCTCATGGTTCTGGTAAAAAGCTACCCGTTGATAGATCCTATCGTCATCTTTCCAGTATTAGTATTCAAATGAAAGCAAAGGGGAAAAGAAAGGCATACTGTTGCACTAAGGTCATAATGTATATCATGTCAATGTGCCAAAACTGCAAACTATGTAAAAATAATGTGGTAATAGACTGTGAAATCGAAAGCAAAATAAAAATGGCATTGGCAAACAGCATAACAATGGGACTATAAAGATGAATTAATGAAAAAATAAAGCACCTACAAACAGAACTACTGTCATCGATGGTTACCAACAGATACAGTCAATGAGCCCAACAATAACAATGATGAAATGTGTCAAGAAGTTGTAACTGAATCCATGTTAAAATTAATGTGTGACTAAAAAAATGGAATAAGTGACATGTCAAGAGAAAACATAATGAAACATTTTATGGAATAAACTCAAAGCATTAATTTTTTTAGGATGATACTCTACATACCAGTATTTTAATACAAATATTTTATGCATTCTTTTTTATGTCTCCATTAATTGTAGGGTACGCTAGCAAATCAAACGTTTAGAATGTTTACTGAAAAGCCAGACATGTTAGAAAAGGAACAGAAAGACAGGCAAAGAGCCGCTCAGACACATAGTCACGGAGAAAGAGAGACAAAAAGCACATACAAACACATAGTCAGACACAGGAACACACAAAGACAGACAAAAAGAGAGGCAAACACCCACTTATATTTTTAACATGTCTTAAAATGACATAAAATATACTTCAAACAAAAGAAATTCACTTTTGATATTTTCGAAATATTAAAATTAAGATTATATAGATATGTTAGTCATGATTTTCCCAATGACTTTTTTCTTTTTTTAACTTAGGATTTTTTGGGACTTAAAATTTTTTTTTCATATCTTAAAACCTTATGTACTTAAAACAAAAATTCACCTGTGATATTTCCGAAAAATGAAATGAAGATGATATAGATATGTTTAGAAAATTAATGTTTGTAGTGATTTTTTTTTCCTTATAATTTTTATACTAGAGTCTGAGATAGGTGAATTAGGCTTTTACCAAAGCCTGAGAGCGATGAATCGGATTCATTTTAGAGTTGGAGACATACGGACTAAGAATTAATCAAGATTCAGTCAGACTCAGTAAGAGTTAGAGACATGTGAAGTGGGAATCTATCAAGATTCAGTTAGACACAGACTCTACTACCAGCTCACAAGTGGTATCTAGACTTTGAAATAGATAAATTAGGTTTTAGTAAAGTCTGAGAGAGATGAATCGGATTCTTTTTAGAGTTAGAAACATATGAAGTATGAATTTATGAAGATTAAGTCAAACACAGAAATTACCATCAGCTCCCAACCAGTATACTAGACATTACCTTAAACCTTAGATCCATCTGTGCCTCCAGAGGTACCAGAGCATCAAGAAGGAGCCGCAAATCTTCTGAAGGTTTGCTGCTGCCAGTACGTCCTCCCACTGAGGTTGGATTTATGCGTGCAGGCTACGGAGATCTGTCTGGTACGTTCGGCGCAAGGTGTTTTTGGTTCTGCCACTGCAGCGTGGACCCAATAGCTGCCAATGGAGCACTGTATTTGGTAGTCGGAGATTGTCTATACGTAGTACGTGGCCAAGGTGTCTCCATCGGCCAACTCTTATGATACATGTCACAAGAGGCTATTAATATTGCTATTGAAGAGCCGTAGCTTTAGCCGTATAGATAAGTTTTGGGACCGCCAAACTTTCTGTGATCTATTGAATGCCCCTTTGGCTTGGCCAATTCTTGTGACCATTTGTTTTGTGGGCGACCCAGTACTTTCTATTAAGCTTTCCAAGTATTTGAAAGGGACAACTTGCCCTATGTGTTGGTCTCCGTAAGTGATGCTCAGGGATGAGTCTGTAGTAGCCATGCATTTATTTTCTTTTTAGAGTTAGAAACATATGAAGTATGAATTAATCAAGATTCAGTCCAACACACACTACTATCGGCTCAAAAGTAATATACTAGAGTCTAGAATAAATGAATTAGGTTTTTTTTATTAAAATATGAGAGAGATGATTCGAATTCTTTTTAGAATTAGAGACATATAAAGGAGGAATTTATCAAAATTCAGTCAAACACGGACAGTACTACCAACTCACAAGTGACATACTAGAATCTGAAATAGATGAATTAGGTTTTTTACCAAGGACTTAGAGAGATGAATCAGATTCTTTTTAGACTTGGAGACATATGATGTGGGAATTTATCAAGATTCAATCAAAAACAGATACTATTACAAGCTCACAAGTGGTATACTTTAGTCTGAAATAGATGAATTAGGTTTTACCAAAGCCTGAAAGAAATAAATCGGATTCTTTTTAGAGGTAGACATATGATGTGGAAATTTATCAAGATTCACTCAGACACAGAAACTACTATCAGCTCACAAGTGCTATACTAGAGTCTCAAATATTTGATTAGGTTTTTTACTATAGTCTGAGAGAGATGAATCGGATTCTTTTTACAGTTAGAGACATATGAAGTGAGAAATTATCAAGATTAAATGAGTTCACAAGTGATATACTAGTGATATACTAAAGTCTGAAATAGATGAATTAGGTTTTTTACCAAAGTCTGAGAGAGATGATTCAGATTCTTTTTAGACTTAGAGATATATGAAGTGAGAATTTATCAAGATTCAGTCAGAAACAGTAGGAGTTAGAGACATATGAAGTGTAAATTTATCCAGATTCAGCCAGACACAGACACTACTATCAGCTCACAAATAGTATACTAGGGTCTGAAATAAGTGAATTAGGTTTTTACCAAAGTCTGAGAGAGATAGATCGGATTCTTTTTAGAGTTGGAGACATATGAAGTGGGAGTTAATCAAGATTCAATCAAACACAGACACTACTATCAGCTCAAAGTGGTATACTAGAGTCTGAAATAGATTAATTAGGTTTTTAATAAAGTCTGAGAGAAATGAATCAGATTCTTCTTAAAGTCAGAGACACATGATGCGGAAATTTATCAAGCTTCAATCAGAAACAGACACTGCTATCAGCTTACAAGTGGTATACTAGAGTCTGAATCTCTTTTCAGACTCTAGTATACCATTTTTGAGCTGATAGGAGTGTCTGTGTCTGACTGAATCTTGATAAATGGTCGCTTCATATGTCTGTAACTCTAAAACGAATCCGATTCATGTGTGCTAGACTTTGATGAAAACCTAATTCACATATTTCAGACCCTAGTATACCACTTGTGAGCTGATAGTAGTGTCCGTGTCTGAGTGAATGTTGAGAAATTCCCGCATCATATGTCTGTAACTCTAAAAATAATGCGATTCATCTCTCTTTGACTTTGGTAAAACCTAATTCATCTATTTCAGACTCTAATATCCACTTGTGAACTTATAATAGTGTCTGTGTTTGACTGAATCTTGATAAATTCATACTTTTTATGTTTCTAACTCTAAAAAGAATTTGATTCATCTTTATTTGACTTTGGTAAAACACCTAACTCATTTATTTCAGACTCTAGTATATCACTTGCGAGCTGACAGTAGTGTGTGTTTGACTGAATCTTGATAAATTCATACTTCATATGATCCTAACTCTAAACAGAATCCGATTCAGTTCTCTCAGACTTTGGTAAAAACCTAATTCACCTATTTCATACTCTGTCATACAAATTCTAAGTAAAAAAATGTCACTAAGAACATTATTTTTCTAATAGGAAAAATCATGACAAACACATATTTATATCACCTTCATTTCATATTTAAAACATATCACAAGCGAATTTCTTTTGTTTTAAGTATATTTTATATCATTTTAAGACATGTTAAAAAAATAAGCGGGTGTTTGTCTCTCTCTGTGTCTGTCTTTTTGTGTTTGTGTGTCTAACTTTATGAGTTTGTATGTTCTTTTCTCTCTCTTTCTTCCTCTCTCTCTCTCTCTCTTTCTTTCTCTCTCTCTCTCTCTCTCTCTTTCACTCTCCGTGCCTGTGTATCTGAGCGGTTATTTGCTTGTCTCTTTGTTCCTTTTCTTACAGCTCTGGCTTTTAATAAAAATTCGAAACCTTTGATTTGCTACCGTACCCTACAAACAATGGAGACATAACAAAGTAGTGCATAAAATATTTTTATTGAAATGGTGGTATGTAGAATATCATCATAAAAAAATGAGTTTATTCCATAAAATGCTTCATTGTGTTTTCTCTTGACATGTCACTTATTCCATTTTTTTAGTCATACATGGGTTTTAACATGGATTTAGTTACAAGTTCAACGCACACTTTATCATTGGTATTATTGAGCTCATTGACTGTATCTGTTGGTAAGCCATCGATGATAGTAGTTATGTTTGTAGATGCTTTGTTTTTTCTTTATTTCATCTTTATAGGCCCCGTTGTTATGGTGTTTGCCAATGCCCCTTTTATTTTGCTCTCGATTTCACTGTCTATTATCACGTTATTTTTACACATTTTGCAGTTTTGGCAAATAGACATGATATGCATTATAGAGTAGAATATAATTTATTGGCTAAAATAGCATAAAAGCTAGCATAAGCACATCAGAATTACAATAATAAAACAGATGCTAGGGGATAAACATAAAACAAAAATTAAATCAGTTATTAAAATGGGAATCAAAATGAGCGCAAATAGCGCAAAAGCTACCATATGCACGTCAGAACATATACAATAATAAAAAATGTTAGGGGATAAACATAAAACAAAAGTTATATCAATTATTTAAATGGGAAACAAAATAGGAGGCAAAAGAGTTTTTGTACCTCATGGCCAACATTTGGGGACACAGGCCCAGTTGGGTAGCTGGAGCTCTACAAGCAATGAGTGTTGTATTAGGAAGGATTGGGAAATTTTCTTTAAAGGGAGAAAACGTCAATGATAGTCAAAACTAAGGCACTTGTGAGCAAAGTTCATGGTAAGGATGTGACGTCGTGATTCCAATGTAGTAAGTTCAAGTCTAGCCAAACCTTCATCGTACGTAGTATAGGACGTCCCCAATATAATTTTTATTGCTCATTTTTGAATACTTTCAATTTTAGAACATTGGTTTTTGGTCAACCCAGGGTGCCAGACAGGGCAAGCATATTCCAGACAGGGTCTTATATAAGAACAATAGATTATTTTAAGGTTTTGGATTGATATGGAGAACTGTTTGAGAGGGAAGAAAGATTTAAGGTGAAAATTACCAGATTTAAATAAGCGGGAAACGTGGGAGTTCCATTTAAGGTCGTTGTCCAACTGCACACCAAGCAGCAGTTTAGTAGTATTTAAATTTAGTATTCAAGGTAATTATTGATAGGGGGTATATTTTTTTAAAAAGAGAATAACATTAAACTGCTTTTGGGTATGCTTAAGTTGAGTTGACCATTGTAAAGATCATTCTTTAAATTGTTAATGAGTGAGTCGAGTGTAACGTTCAAAGTATTAGATGTTTGACAAGGAAAATTATGACATTAGTGCAACAGTATGCCTTTCTTTTCCCTTTGCTTTCATTTGAATGCTAATACTGGAAAGATGACGATAGGATCTATCAACGGGTAGTGTGTACCAGAACCTTAAGAAAGAAGTTGGCCCTCGTCGTCAACTATTAGTTTCAGACTTACATTGTCTTTGAATATTAGCTTCTCTGGAAATATTACTCTCTCATATCCACAATCAGCAATGTTGAATTTTTTCGATGCTCTAAAAGAAATTTAATTTCTCACTGTCATGACAACGCACGCATATATTTTCAATATAATCTCCATTAATCTTAGTTCAAATATTTATCCTTGTCAGCATTCGATGCAACGACAACTTTATCATGTGAGCATACTTTCTTCGAATTATTTCATCTCCACTTTTGTAATATGATGTAAGTGTTTATCCTTCCAGTGCACATTTAATATTGCTCAAAACATAAAATAAACCATCTACAGTCGGTGACCAACCACAGAGTACTCAGGGGGCGACCACATTAAACATCCCAAGTTCATAAATTCTGTTACAAAAAGGGGGATGGGGTAAAAACTTGGGGAGGGGGGCTGTAGGGGGCTCAGGGCCCTTAAGGAGGAAATGGGGTCCTGGTAGGAGAAATCGTGTCCTGAATGGGAATGTGGGGGCCTAAACTCATGCGCAAACTCCGGTAATGGAAAACTGATTTGCTCAGGACCATTACATTACAAAAAATGATACCTTGCCGGTTGTAGTCATAATCAATTATCCATAATCAATAATCTGCTCGATATAATTAAAGTACAGAAAATCTCTTCTAATGTATATCAGAATCCATATCAAATTTCGTTTATTAGACATCATGTCACTTAAAGTTATCTTAAATTATTGAACAACATACGATCGATGGCATTGTTTCAGAAAAAATATCTGGCAGGCAGTTCCAAGAATTTTCCTTGTCAAACGGAAGTTACGATAACACAATGCGTATTGGGCTCTTGTCGTATCAATTGAATGGTTTCATAGAGAATATATTGTTTCCGAAAAATGGGTACCTAAAATAAATTTTTTTTAAAAATTGGTATTTAATCACGTAATGGGTACAACGAGCACCTGACCGCTTGTATCCAAAGGACATTTTCACATAAATAACAGCGGGCAAGCGTTTCCAAGAATTTTCCTTATCAACCGGAAGTTGAGATAACACCATGTGTATAGGGCTCTTTTTGTGTCAATTGAATGGTTTCACTGAGAAAATACTGTTTCCTGAAAAAGTTTAAGGCTCTTGGTAAAAGCAGAGAGGGGGTTCATGAGGGATTGGTAACTCCGTTTGTACACTGGGATAGGGCTGTTATTAAACGAATTGACCCCATATTACTACAAATCAGAAATTAAATAAAATAAGAGCTTTTCAACAGAAAACAAGGAACAGATTTGAAACCTATTTTAACAGATTGTTTTTATATGAAGGGGCTGTCTCTTCCTTAGCTCCTTGCTCTTTACTGTGAAGTTTGGCTTTTGTCCAAATTTTTAAAGAAAATTTGCAATTAAAAAAAAAAGATTATTCAAAGCACTAAAAAAAACCTTATTTTTAAATGAGCAATGTATTGAGAAGGGGGCAGTCCCACTTATATATAGAGAAATTTCAATCTGTTTCAAGTTTTAAACTTGTCACTGACTTTAGTTGAAAACCCTTTTCTATTTGTTTAATTACATTTCATTAAACTGAAAGGAATTATGAATACATTACTTTTGGTAAAGCAGAAAAAACGATCGATATTTCAATGATCTCTGTTTGGATTATGATGGGTAATCAAACAGTTCGTGGTAACGAGATTTAAGTAAGGAGAAATTATTATTTATTCGAGGGGGTTGCCCCTCCTCAACACCTCACTCTTTACGCTAAAGTTTAAATTTTGTCCAAATTCTTTAAAAACGACTCCTGAAACGCAAGGGTCATTTAATTAGAACAATATGTAACGTTTTTTAAAGTGCCGAAAAACTGTAGCGTGAAGGTCAAGGTGTCGAGGAGCGGGGCAACCCCATTATATATGTAATAGTTTCTGTTCTTTTAAGTTTTAATGTTGCTTCTTACTTTCAGTTGAAAAATCTTGTTTTTATTTAATGAAGCTTAGAGAAAAATATTTTTCTAAAGGCAATACATAGGGTGTCAATTAAAGTAAAAGTATATAAAAAAAAAAAAAGTAAGGAATTACAAAAATACACAAAACAATAACCTACTTACAAAAACTAAGATATAAACTTCCAGAATTCAGTTCTGTTGAACAATGCCGAAGCATTGGACGAATATTTTTTAACAATAACGACAGTTTTGAACTTGGTTATCAAACAACAAAATATTTAATGCCTTTAGACTACTCAGGGTTTATAAAAAGTAATGCGTTACCAAAGTAGTTTTTTTCAAAATGAAACATTAAAACTAATATTAAGAAAATTAAACAACAACTTTTTATTCAATATTTGAATACCAAAAACCAATGTATTTGAAACCTTTATACTACATAACTGTAAAAAATTAGATATTTTTCAAACTGACAACTAGATGAATACAATCACTCCTGGAAAAAATAATAATAAAACACAAAAAAAACATATCCGTTCAGGGGAAAAATACAGAAATTCCCAGCATTCCGTTAAGGGGAAACATTTCTGATTATGGTGGCTTCTTATATCAGCTCATGGGTACTCTTGCAATGCAAGCAAAAGTTGACGGCATATTTTTTTTTTACCGAAATTGCCCCTTATTAAGTTGTTTTCCATAATTATACGAACTTTCTTGTGTAATAATAACTGCACTAATTACTAACGAACACTCATTTAGGATCACCATAAGAAGCTGATTCTTTGATTCAATGTTATGAATAGTTAGGCTCTTATACTTTCGTTATTGACAAGGATCGTTATTTACTTACCATTCAATGCTATGAAGAATTTGATTTTTTTTTTTGTTGCTCTAGCCAAATCAAATAGTAAAAATGTTTCTGTAAAACTAGAAAAGGTTACTCAGTCATAATTGGTACTTATATTTTCTTTATTAAGGGTCAAAATCTATTGGCAGGCAGCCATCAACGGGGCAACGAACATTTTTTCAATGGTTTCCCCTATTCTGCTTCCTTTCCTTTGGTTTCCTTATAATTACTTTACAGTCCCAAATTTCCAGGGATCAGGGGGCATAGCCCCTCTGCTCCTCCCTGCCGGCGGTCATTTTTGTATTCCCCCTCCCAAAAACACCAAACAAAAGCCCTGGATATGACACTGGGTATTATATATCAATTCTACCCCCACTCTCTCTTAAAACTAAATCTGTATATTATTTGAAGGGTCAATGAGAGTGGGGATGTTTTGGTATTAAAGCACACCCTTTGAGGTATCTCCCTCCCTCCCTAACTGCAAAACAATCATAGAACCCTATTGTGTAGGTTTAAAGCTTTTATATGCAAATGTTTGGGATTGTAAAACAACAGAGAATTTACCTAAGACAATGAAATTTGTTAAGACCTTAAAAATATTTTGGCGTGTTAGGGAGGGAGGGAGATACCTCAAATGGTACGTTTTAATGCCAAAACATCCCAACTTTCATTGAGCCTTAAGGTGAATACAGAATTAGTTCAGAACAGAATTAGAACCCAGAAGGGGAGAGTCGAGGTAAAAATTGATTTATAATCCCCAGGGCCGTATTTAAGACTTCACATCAACAGCTAATGTTCTCTCTTGATTTATGTAAATATTCCTGGTCTACGCTGTTATTATGAAAGTAAAGAGGAACATTACAAATCGAAATGGGCGGAACTTAAGTAGTATAAAAGGCACCATTTGGCTTGCTTCCCTAAACGTTTAATAGAGAATACGTAATCCCTCAGTCCCTAGGTCATGGTCATTGGGAAAACCCAGGGATGTTTTTGTCAACAAGGGAAGACTTTGGGGGGGAAAACAGTAGTTACCTAACTGATTTGTCAACATAATTTGGGGGAAACATTTATTGTTATTGTTGATTTTATAATAAGAAACCTAATAGGAAAAAAGCCATGGCCTTGTGAAGGCCCTTTATAAGGCGAGATACGGGAATTGATAGAATCACAAATTGAATATCCTTGTTGCTTAACTATTGGAGCCAATGATCTGTTACTTGCATCATTGAATAACAACTATCGTGAACCAAATGTCTGACAAAAGGAAATATTGTGACTCTATAAAAGAGGTGAGTAAAGTTTTATTTTTGCACTATTTTAATTAATATGAATGAGGGGAAATAGCTTTTATCACAGTATGTTTTATTAAAACACATTTACAAATTATTTAGCCATTATAATGAATAGGTATAGACTTTAAGATTACATAATATTTCCCAGGGATAAATACTTCCCACCTCCTTTCCCTTTTATTTTGGGCTATAGGTAAAATCCAAAACATCATAACAAAACATCCTTCAGATCTCATCAATTGAGAGTTGGATGGGCAAATTAAACACTTAATTTTGACACTTTATTACTTAACAATGTAAATATGGTAATTTAGAATATTGTCATTAAAAGTTTCCAAAACCTAAACAGTCAAATTACCCCCCCCCCTCACAATAGCTATATGATGCTCAGATACGTTTGCCAGTCACCAGTGACTCTTTGCCTAAGCTAGTCATAATAGTTTTAACTACATTTAATTTACTAAAGGTTCACTAGCTACCCATATCCAGGGGGGCACCAGCCATTTGTTGATGGAAAAGGACACAGGGAGGAGGGAGGATAATCATACATAAATAGACCATAGTTATAGGGGTACTATTATCTACCTACACATTTAAAAAAGTCTTAGTTATTATAATGAATTGGCATAAACAGTAAGAATACATAGTTTTTTCCAGGTAAGAATTATCTTTATATTTTGAACTATTTGCTTTACCCCCCCCCCCCCTCTTTATATTATCTTAATAAACTGGTAATTGAGTTCCTAACTGAATTTTATGTTTGGATTCAGGATGGAATTCTTAACCTAAAGATATAAATTTATGTCATACCTATCTTATTAGTGCGTTATCCCAAAAAATGTCTCAGATTGAGAAACAAATCATATTTTTATATTCCTCGTTAGACAAAGATTTTTTTTTTATAGTTTCACTTTTTATAACATAAAAGTTTATTTAAACTGAATCCTTGTTTTACCTTCAATCTATGTTCAAACGAGGGCAACATAACAATGCAAATCTTTTACGAAATTAAATAAAAAAAAACAAGTTTTTTAAACTGAAAGTAAGGAGCGACATTAAAACTTAAAACGAACAGAAATTATTCTGTATATGAAAGAGACTGTCCCCTCCTCAACGCCTCGCTCTTTACGCTAAAGTTTTTTATTGTTTTAAAAAATAAAGTTGTGAGACAGAGTCAAACTTTAGCGTAAAGAGCGAGGCGTTGAGGAGGGGACAGTCTCTTTCATATACAGAATAATTTCTGTTCGTTTTAAGTTTTAATGTCGCTCCTTACTTTCAGTTTAAAAAACTTGTTTTTTTTTATTTAATTTTTGAACGTTTTTGAATAAATGCAGGTTTTGATCTTGGCTCACCGTACATGAATAATTAAAACAAAATTTTCATATTAATTTACTTTTATTTAGTTAAATGGCTTTCTCGAAACTTGTTTAATTTTATTTACGAACGTTTTTATTAGTAATAAATATACGTAACTTACGAATTAACTTAAGTAACGAACTTCTATATTCATATATTTTTAATACATTTATTAGGGGGTTCGCCCCCTAGTCAATACCTTGCTCTTTAAGCGAAAGTTCAAATCTTGTTCCAATTCTTTAGAAATGACCGCTTAATCACAAAGGCCGTTAATTAGAATAAATAGCTCTTATGAAAGTACTAAAAAATCTTTGGCTTAAAGAGCGAGGCATTGAATACGGGGTGAACCCAATTATATATGTAATATTTTCTGTTCGTTTAAAGTTTCGATGTTGCTGCTGTTGCAGTTGAAATACTTGTTTTTTTATATTAATTTTATGATCTTTTTTTAAATAATGCTGGGAAGTCCGGCGTCCCCTTCATAGCAATGTCCCTTCCGCCATGAAAACTTCCTTCATGGAAAGACTCCTCCCACATAACCCCTGACCCCCCCCCTCCCCCCCACTACCAGGAAAAATCTCCCCTGAAAACGTCTGTATACTTCCAAATAACCAATACTATATGTTAACATTGGGTAAAGTTCATAACTTTCAGCCCTCCCCCCGGGAAGTTCCGGTGATTAAGTCATCCTAAAAGACATACTTATAATATTTTCGAACATGCTGAACAAAATGGCTATCTCAAAATTTTGATCAGGTGACTTTGGGAAAAAAATGAGCGAGGGAGGGGGCCTAGTTGCCCTCCATTTTTTTGGTCACTTAAAAAGGGCACTAGAACTTTCAATTTCCATTCCAATGAGGCCTTCCACAATATTCTAGGACAACTGGTTCGATACGATCACCCCTGGAAAAAAAAAAAAAAAAAAAAAAAAAAAAAAAAAAAAAAAAAAAAAAAAAAAAAAAAAAAAATAAACACGCACCGTGATCTTTCTTCTGGCAAAAAATGCAAAATTCCACATTTTTGTAGATGGGAGCTTGAAACCTCTACAGTAGGGTTCTCTGATACGCGGAATATGATGGTGTGATTTTCATTAAGGTTCTATGACTTTTAGGGGGTCTTTCCCCCCTTTTTCGAAAATCAGCCAAATTTTCTCAGGCGCCTAACTTTTGATGGAAAGGATTAAACTTGATGAAACTTATATATTTGAAATCAGCATTAAAATATGATTCTTTTGATGTATCTATTTGTATCAAAATACCGTTTTCTAGCGTTTCGGTTACCATTGAGCCGGGTCGCTCCTTACTTACAGTTCGTTACCACGAACTGTTTGACACACCTTAGGCTAGATTGACTAATCCAACCCGTTCGGGTACATAATATTAGAAGGTAAGCATATATTGTAGCTCAATCAAACTAGTTATTTGTAAATAATGTTTAAGCTTTAAAATTACTTGCAAATCTAAGTTATAAAATTGAAATTTGAAGTCCTGGGAAAACAGATCAAGATAAGTTGCAGAATGTGTGAATAGTTACTGATACATGCAATTAATTTTTTTCCAGAACATAGGAAATGATATTCACTGTGAAATCTCTGATTTTTAGGGGACTGAACCGAAGGACTCGAGGACTTAGCAGAAAAAAACAGCGAAAAACACTTGAAATGAAAAGAAATACTTACTTTTAAACTTAAAGCAGAAGCAAATTATTCAATGTTAAAGGAGCTACCACCTCTAAATCCATGGGCTTTACCCAGAAACTTGACTTTTATTTGAATGTTTTTAAGGAAGAACGCTCTGACATAAGAATGAAGTGATGAGAATTTGATGAAGGTTCACTAGCCATCCACATCAAGGGGGAGGAGGGCAGCAACCATTAAATAGCTCATCTCTATGTCCAAATTGACTAAATTTCAATAATACTTTAGATAAACATAGAAATAGTAGCAGGAGGGAGAGGTGCGGAAAAATGAAATGTGACCCTCTCTTGATTACCAGGAATATGCTATTTCTGATCTATGCTTTTATCTTGAAATAAAATACCTATGTCCAACCCAAGAACGAGAAGAATTTATCCCATACAGGAGGGAAACTACCCCCCCCCCTCTTGGTCATAGAGACTGCGGGGGAAGCTCGTTCAATCAGAAAATCAGACTCATAGTGTCACGATACAATATATAGGTAAAGAATATGCAAATTATAAGAAAAAAAAAATAAAATTTGAGGGGCAGCAACAGACTCCTACCATCGCTATAGACATAATTATAGAAACTTAAGGACAATCCAAAGTGACTGGGAAATCCTTGTTATGTAAGATGGTAACTTCCTTAACTAGTAAAGTAAAACTTGACTTGATGCAGCTTAGCAACTGACTTAGCTATGAAAGTGCATGGAAAAATCCTTTTATTACAGTTGGTATATGCCCTGTTTCTCTTTTTTCTTTTTTTCTGAAGTTCCTTTTCAATATTTCTAACTTCCTCTTACTTTTTCAGGTACAAATTTCTGCAAAGAAAATAAATCTACAAGACATCACTTTCAATAAACTTCCTCAATTTCAACCTGTCTCAGAGACTGCCAAAACAAAAACTCCGGAAAAACTCCAGATTCTTCAAGCAGAGCTGAAACTCAACTTACTACTGCCCTATCTAAATATTCGCTATTGAAAAAAGAAATTACTAAGTTGCAAATTGAAAACAGTACATTTCTAAATGAAAATGAAAGACTTGACTCAAGAAAAATTATTGGAGATCTCACCTAGAGCAAGCATTATTATATATAACTTGCCTTTTAAAATCAAACAAGTCTTTAAAAGAGGAAGTTGCTAAGTTGAATATGTAATATAATCAAATCTTGAAAGGGATTAAATAAAAAAAAACAAGTTTTTTAAACTGAAAGTAAGGAGCGACATTAAAACTTAAAACGAACAGAAATTATTCCGTTTATGAAAGGGGCTGTCCCCTCCTCAACGCCTCGCTCTTTACGCTAAAGTTTGACTCTGTCTCACAACTTTATTTTTTAAAACAATAAAAAACTTTAGCGTAAAGAGCGAGGCGTTGAGGAGGGAACAGCCCCTTTCATATACGGAATAATTTCTGTTCGTTTTAAGTTTTAATGTCGCTCCTTACTTTCAGTTTAAAAAACTTGTTTTTTTTTATTTAATTTCTGATCGTTTTTTAGTTAATGCAGGGGATGTTTCCCCCCTCTTTAAAAAAATCGAGTAAATTTTCTCAGGCTCGTAGCCTTTGATGAGTAATACTAAACTTAATAAAATTTATATATTTAGAATCAGCATTATAAACACATTCTTTTGATACATTTATTGACATCAAAATTCCGTTTTTAAAAGTTTCGATTACTATTGAGCCGTATCGCTTGTTTTTTTTATTGTTTTTTTTTATTACGTATATGTTATTACGTATATGAGGGGGTTCTCCCCTTAGTCAATACCACGCTCTTTACGTTAAAAGTTAAAAAAAAATTTGATTCACAAACCCCTGAATCACAAAGGCCGTTTAATTAGAATAGATAGCTCTTTTGAAAGCACTAAAAAAAAAACTGTAGCGTAAAGAGCGAGGTATTGACTTGGGGGAGAACCCCCTCACATACGTTATAATTTCTGTTCGTTTTAAGTTCTAATATTCCTTCTTACATTTCAGTTGAAAAAACTTGTTTTTTTTTATTTAATTTCTGATCGTTTTTTAAATAATGCTTGGAAATCCGGCGCCTCCTTCATAGAAATGTCCCTTACCCCAAAGAAACATCCTCCACGGAAATATTCTCCAGATTAACCCCCTCGTCTAGCCCCCCCCCCTCCAGAAAAAATCCTTCCTGAAAATGGTTGTATACTTCCAATAACCAATAAATAATGCTGGCAAGTCCGGTGCCCTCTCATGGCAATTTCCCTTCCCCCATGAAAACTTCCTTCATGAACAGATCCTCCAACATAACCACCGACCCACCCTTCCCTCCCACTACCAGAAAAAAAACTCCTGAAAACTTCTGTATACTTCCCAATAACCAATACTATATGTTAACATTGGGTAAAGTTCATAACTTTTAGCCCTCCCTCTGGGAACTTCGGGGGATTAAGTCATCCTAAAAGACATATTTATCATATTTTCGACCATACTGAACAAAATGGCTATCTCAAAATTTTGATCGGGTGACTTGGGGAAAAAAATAAGCGTGGGAGGGGGCCTAGTTGCCCTCCATTTTTTTGGTCACTTAAAAAGGGCACTAGAACTTTTAATTTCCGTTCCAATGAGCCCTCCCACGATATTCTAGGACCACTGGGTCGGTACGATCACCCCTGGGAAAAAAAAAAAAAAACAAACAAACAAACAAACAAATAAACACGCATCCGTGATCTTTCTTCTGGCAAAAAATGTAAAATTCCACATTTTTGTAGATAGGAGCTTGAAACCTCTACAGTAGGGTTCTCTGATACGCTGAATATGATGGTGTGATTTTAATTAAGGTTCTATAACTTTTAGGGGGTCTTTCCCCCTTTTTTTTGAAAATCAGCCAATTTTCTCAGGCGCGTAACTTTTGATGGGTAGCACTAAACTTGATGAAAGTTATATGTTTGAAATCAGCATTGAAATCTGATTCTTTTGATATATCTATTGATATCAAAAACCCGTTTTCTAGAGTTTCGGTTACCATTGAGCCGGGTCGCTCCTTACTTACAGTTCGTTACCACGAACTGTTTGAAAGAAGAAGCTGCTGTAAAAGACCTAGAAGAAATTTCATGTTTTAAGTCTTTTGCAGCATTTCTCCAAATAAAAACCAATACATTAGAAACAGGTTTAGAGCACCTTGAACAAGAAGTTGGAGACAAAACCAGCTTGATCAACACTCTAGAAAATATGGTTATTCATTTGAAAGACAGAGAAAAATAAAATTTCACGAATTGGATTTTTGTTATCGCGACTTGTTTTAACATGTTTAACTAATTTTGTTTCTTACTTCCTGAATATTTTAAAAAACTATGTTGTTTATGAATAAAAAATTCAATTCAAAGGACTTACAATACACTTTTTGTTAATGAATATGTTTATATTTTTCCTAAAATAAAATTCTCTTTAGAACATCCACTTATTGACAGAGGAAAAAATTCTCAGGGAGTAGGAGCTCATATAGGGAGATGGAAATTCTAGTATGTCAAAAATAAGGAGACTGTACAACACCATGCATTTCTAACTTTTGGTAAAACCATTTTCGACACTGTAGATCTAAAGCATAGTGCATGTACATCCAGGAGTACGCGTTGCAATACAACCACATGCTTCTGAATGGCTGGCAAGATGTTTGGAAAAACCCTGATACATGATTCTGATTGGCTCTCAAGTCAGACGTGCAATTGATGTCTGTAACCTTGGGAATTTAGATAAAATGTTTGAACAAATCACTGTAATATAATTAGTTTAAGAGTGTCTGAATTCATGATCCTTAGGATCAAGTAGGAAAGACTACCAAATGATTGGACTAATCGGTACAGAATTTATTGAATTGAAACATTCATCTTGTGGTATTATTTTTGAAACAACATTCTTATTGCTAGATGAACAGGGTAAAGAAATTGGCTGTTACAATTGGGAATTAAAATACAATATGTATTAGCATGATAGAAGATTGTAGGGTTCAAAATAACGTCATATGAACCAAAAGGGGATTTACGAACGAGTGATTAAGAATTATAATGAAAATGGTACAGAACTGAAGACTACTCAGGAAGATTTGAAAGAAATATACACCTTTTTTGGAGTTAAGATATTATGTGTAAACGGTGATACTCCTACAGACAAAATTCTATTTGAAAAATGTGAGCCTGACATTCCATTTTTTAATTTAGAAGAATTTAACTGGCCCAAATTTGAAGGGTTATATCATCGGCCTGAAGATGAAATGAGATACTTTGCACAGTGGATACCTAAACAAATATCTAAGAGTACTAAATGTATACGATACAATAAAAACTATACTAAAGCTAAACCAATATTATAGAATCATTTTTTCAATGAGTAATAGTGACCTTAAATATTGTTTTTATTATGTAAATATGTACATTTTTCCAAATATTTTTTCTTTGTTGAATACATTTAAGAATAAACATGTTTTAGCTTACTTTTCTTTTCTTTTTACAACTTATACATAAGCATAGTAGGATATGTTCTATAAGTGGACACCCAAAGCCATGAAGTATCCCATGATAATTCATTGACAATGACATTCTGCAGCTAACCGGTGGTACTCAATGATTGGTCCAGAACATTATTTTTATTTTTCAAGACGATGGAGGAGATTTTTTTTCAAAGGTCAGAGATAAGTGAACAGTTTACATAAGTCAGACAAGCATCAACGGAGACATGTGATCTTGATTTTTTTTGGAGCCAGAAGCATGCGAGTCGTTTTTTTTTTTTAAGTCAGAGACATGTGAATGAGTTTTATTTTTCAAAAGTCAGAGACACGATAACAGGATATTTTTTTCAAAACGTCAAAAAAAATAAATAAAAACCACAATTTATTTTTCAAAAGTCTGACTACATTTTCAGCGATTTTTTCATTTAAATGATCATACACTGTTTTATAAGCTGCATAGAACAACTATCTTCTGCAAGTTTTATATTTAAATTTTCTAAAAATATGTATCATGAAATGGATAAAAGCAATATTTTCTATGAGCTTTAAATTTAAATGGATTAAAATATGTTTCAAAAGATGAATAGAACCAATATTTTCTATGAGTTTTGAATTTAAATGGTTTAAATATACATCTTATGAATGGCATAGAATCAATATTTTCTCTGACTTTTAGATTCAAATGGCCTAAAAATAAATCTCATGTGCTGCATGGAACCAATATTTTCTGCGATTCTTATATATAAATGATCAAAAATTTGTTTCATAAGATACATCAACTAATATTGTCTATGAATCCTACATTTAAATGGATTCAATTTCATAAGATGGACAGAACTAAAATTTTCTGCGAGTTTTATATTTAAACTGCCTATGAATATGTTCTATAAGATGCAGAGAATCAATATTAGCGATGAGCCTTACATTGTAATGGTTGAAAATATGCTTGAGACGATGCATAGAACCATTATTTTCTGGGAGTCATACATTTAAATGGTCTAAAAGTATGCTTCATAAGATGCATAGAACCAATATGTTCTGTTAGTTTTACATTTAAGTGGTTCAAAAATACGTATCATAACTCTGTGACCTAGCTTTATCGAAGATCTACAACGAAATTAACAGGAAAAAAGATTTATTGCAAATATAAAGAAAAAAGTCTTATAAAAGTCAACAGTAAATTGATAAATTGGTGTTCTTCCAGGACGATATTGAGGTTTGTATATTCTATTTATTTTATACAAATCTTCTGTAGCATTTTTGAAATAATGTGAGGAATTCTAGTATATTGTATCTCCTTTCCAAGAGCTTCGTTGTGTTTTGAGCTTTCATGGGGTAGTAAAGTACCCTTTTTCAGTTAGTTTCTTATTTGAACAATATAAAGATACGTTTCTCTCCATTCTTGGTGTTCGTAATGAATGTCTCTCATCTAATATTTCCCCCCTAATCTGTGGAGATTCTCTGCATCTGCTCTAGAGTCCATAAATTCAAAATCTACTGAGCTAACCTATTCAAAATCGATGACGTTATGAAAACGACTTTTACAGGTGGTACAATCACAGTAAGACGATATTTCCATTTCAACATTTTAATCCATACACAACAAGTCTTTTTTAAACTGAATTCGGACATAGTTTGCAGGAAACTGATAAGAAAAATTTGGATGAAGTAAACAGCCTGGGACTTTTTCAACAGCCACTGAGATGTGAACGACATCCTCAAGACACACATGAACGTGAATTTCCATAGATTTTTAACTGGAATCTAAGATAAGTGAACTATATTTTTTTTCAAGCTCAGAAACATGAGAGAAAGAATTTTTTTTTCAATAGTCAGTGACACATAAGCACAGATTTTTTTCAAGAGTTAGAGACAGATGAATAGGATTTTCAAAAGTCAGAGACACTTGAAAAAAATAAATCGCCGTTTCTTTCTACTAATTCCTCAAGTCTTTGAGCTCAGTCCCCTAAAAATCTGAGAGTCCACAGTTAATGATCATTTCCTACATTTTGGAAAAAAATAAATTGCATGCATCAGTAACTATTCACACATTCTCCAACTTTTCTTGATCTATTTTCCCAGGACTTCAAATTTTAATCTTATAAATTAGATTTGCAACTCATTTGAAGCTTTAAAAATTATTTACAAATAACTAGTTTGATTCAATCACACTATATGCTTACATTCTACTATTATGTACCCTAACGGGTTGGATTAGTCACTATAGCCTAATGTGTGTTTCGTAAAAGATTTGCATTGTTAAGTTGCCCCCGTTTGAACAGATTCATTCTCTAGATTGAAGGGAAAACAAGGAATTAAGTCTAAATAAATTTTATGTTATAAAAAGTGAAACTATAGAAAAAAAATAAATATTTGTTTAACGAGGAATATAAAAAATGATATGCATCTCAATCTGGGAAATTTTGTGGGATAACTCACTAATAGGACAGGTGTGACATAAATTTATATCTTTAGGTTAAGAATTCCATCCTGAATCTAAATGTAAAATTCAGTTAGGAACTCAATTACTAGTTTATCGAAATAATGAAAGGGGGGGGGGGGGTAAAGCATATAGTTGAAAATAAAATGATAATTCTTTCCTGGGAAAAACCATGTAATATTACAGCCTACGCCAATTCATTATAATAACTAAAGCTTTTATAAATGTGCAAGTAGATAATAGTACCACTATAACCATGTTTTATTTATATATGATCTTCCTCCCCCTCCCTGTCTCCTTATCAATCAACAGATGGTTGCTGCCCCCTTGATATGGGTAGCTAGTGAACCTTCAGTAAGTTAAATTTAGCTAAAAATATTATGACTATCTTTTTAGGCAAAGAGAGTCACAGGTGACTGACAAACGTCTCTGAGCATCATATAGCTATTGAGAAAGGGGGGGGGGGGGGGGGGGTAATTTGGCTGTTTAGGTCACGGAAACTTTTAAATGACAGCATTCCAAATTACCATATTTGACATTGTTAAGTAAACAAGTGTCAGAATTAAGTGTTTAATTCACTGCCACATCCAACTCTCAAATGATGGGATCTGAAGGATATTTTGTTATCTTTTTCTTATAAGGTTAATCATTATCTATGATACAAAAAAACTTCAGTCCGTAGACCCATCGCAGGAAAGTTTCATTTTAGACCCTAACCTAACCCCTTTTCCAAGATAGCCAGAAGTAGCTACAGTAGAATTTTATAGCTCAAAATATAAGGGAAAGAAGGGGGAGGATAGTTTTTCAATGGAAAATATTATATAATCTTAAAGTCTATACCTATTCACTGTACTAACTAAATAATTTGTAAATGTGTTATAATAAAACAAACTGTGATAAAAACTATTTCCTTCCATCCATATTAATTAAAATAGTGCAAAAAATAAAACTTTGCTCACATCTTTTACAGAGTGAAAATAAATTCTTTTGTCAGACATTTGTTTCACGATAGTTGTTATTCAATGATGCAAGTAACAGATTATTGGCTCCAATAGTTAAGCAACAAGGGTATTAAATTTGTATTTCTATCAAATACCGTATCTCGCTTTATATAGCGCCTTTTTAAAGCCATGGCTTTTTCTCCTATTAGGCTCCTTATTCTAAAATCAACTATAACAATAAGGATTTCCCCCAAATCATGTTGACAAATTGTTAGGTAACTAGGTTTTTGCCCAAGGTCTTTCCTTGTCGACAAACTAGTTAGGTTTCCCCAAGATCTTACATTGTTGACAAACTAGTTAGGTAACTAGGATTTTCCCCAAGGTCTTCCCTTTTTGACAAAAACATCCCTGGGTTTACCCAATTACCTTGACCTTGGGACTGAGGGACAACGTACTCCCTATTAAACGTGTAGGGAAGCAAGCTAAATGGCACCTTATATACTACTAATTTATTCCGTATAGGAGATGGCTGCCCCTTCCTCATTCCCACCTCCACCTCATAGTCGTGGAAATTTCCGAGGATACTCTTTCGATCAGAAATTGAGAGTTCTAGTCCTTTTTTACACGTCAAAAGTGATTAGAAAACCAACCACAGGGGCGTATTTTTCGGGGTGTATTTACCGGAGGGAAGTAAAAGCCTAGACCCAATTTGAGCAGCCCTCACGGTCGTAGCCTTAGGGGACCTGATCATTTGTGTGACTACTACTGCTAACAACAACTCACTGCGGAACCTAGCCACCTGAGGCCAACAAAGCGACACATGTTCCTTCTTCAAGCCCATCCGGGGGTGGGGATAAACATCTAGACCCAATTTGAGCAGCCCTCACGGTCGTAGCCATAGGAGGGATAGGGCAGAGATGACACAGTCCTTGCATTAGACGGGGTCTATCTGCTCTCAACAGAACCCCATCATTTTTGTGACTACTACTACTAACAATAACTTACTGCAGCACCCAGCCGCATCAAGCAAACACAGCTACGCATGCTCTTCCTCCAAGCCAATCTATTCAAAAAATCCCTCATTCAGGGGCGGATCCAGTATTTTTTTTAGGGGGGGCGCAAAATAGGTTGATCCGATAGACTTGCGTTAGGAGCAAGTTTAATTAACACAAACTTGGGTTAATTAAGTAAATTACACTACTATAGACTGCACTAGGGGGGGGGCGTCCTCTCTCCCCCCCCCTGGATCCACCACTGCCCTCATTCAACCTTTCTGAGAAGTTCTAATTCACATTAAGTCCTTCGTTGCGACCTCCTCCCATCCTATTCAGGGACGAGCTGCTTTTCTTTGGCCCTAGATGGTAGACCGAAAAGGATGATCTTTGGCAATCTCTCATCCTTTATCCACAGAAGGTGTCCTACCCATCTAAAATTTCTTTCAGTATAGCCCTAGAACCACATTACTCGTACAGCTCACTCTTTGAAATACGATCAGTCAGACGGGTACCCAAAAGAATCAGTAGACAATTCATATGGAAAACATCTTACAAAGTCCCCTCTATCTTCCGGAGCGCCCACGTTTCAGATGCATACTAGACCACTGACTGTTATCATTATTGCTTCTAATATTCTATTCTCGGTTCGCAGACTTGTCTTCATCTTCTTCCAAACTTGTTTCAACTGGGAAAAAACATCCTGGGCCTTGGCTATTTCTACTTTTAACATCTTCACTAATAGTACTACATATCTAAGTGAAGCTATCCACTTGATCGATCTGCTCGTTGCCCAACATCCCCTCTTCGCCTTCACTAATCCCCAGTCTATGCGACTTCGTCTTTTTAACCACAATTCTGAAACTTATTCTTATGCCTTGAACTCTAAAAATCTCCAAAAAGTCTTTCATTCTGCCAACATTTTTATCTAGGGCACTCAAATCATCAGCATAATCTAAATCTAGGAGTATTTACTTTTCCATTTGATTGCATTCTCTCTCATTGCCTTTGTCGTGCTTCTTAGGATAAAGTTCATCAAAAAGATCCAAATAATGGGGATAAAACACAACCCTGCTTAACTATAGATTTAATACTAGGCTAGCTACTAGCCTCATTTTCCACCATAGCCGCAGCAATGTTATTCTTTGGGGAGGCATCTTGAGCGTCACCAGGAGACTTCCAAGAGGGGGGAGGCAAATGTTATCAGAGGGAAAGGTTACCGACGTTTAAATGGAAATAATGGATTTTATGGCCATTTTTTATATCTTAAATAACTATGTGGCAACGAAGTGTAAGTATGGCGTGACTCGTACTTACTGTAAAAAGAACTTAAAAAATAAGTTTTGACAGCAACCTATACATTAAAAGATCAATTTTTTTATGGCAATTCCAAACATATAAAATCTTCAAGTTTTAAGTTACCCAACAATAGCTATGAAAATGAGAATATTTGCTCCAAAGAGATTCAGGAGGCGACAAACCCCCTTTTATATGGATTAATTTCTTTTCGTTTTAAGTTTTGATGTCACTCCTTACTTTCAATTGAATTTTTTCCACTTACTATTGTAAAAAAAAATGAGCTAAGATCAGATTTGGTGCAAAATGATCGAAGTTTTGAATCGCCGCAAGCACAAGCTAAGTCTTGACTCAGCACAAAAACTAGCCAAGTACTGCAAGAACGACAAGAACAAGGTAAGTCATAACTGCAGACTGACTCGGTCCAAAACAGACTTACTTGGTGCAAAAATAAGCTAAGTCCTTTCTTGGCTAAAAAATAAGCCAAATCCTGATTCAATGTAAAAAACAATCTCAGTCAGAACTGCTACCTGATCCGATACAAAAACCATCTAGTTCCTGGTTCAGCAAAAATACGAGCTAAGTCGAAGGTGAAGATGACTCAGTGCAAAACGAGTAATTAATGACTTATTACAAAAAGAAGCTAAGTCCAAAATCTGGACTGAATCAGTGCCAAAACGAGGTAAGTTGGTACAAAAGAGAACTTCTCCCTAACTCAGTGCACAATGAAACTACGTCATGACTCGGAGTAAATGAGCCAAGTCCTAACGCCGTGCAAAGATCTAGCTTATTCCTGACTCTGTGAAAAAGCAAGCCAAGTCCTAGCTTGGTGCAAAAACAAGAAAGCCAAGCATACAGCAAAACCTAGCAGCGTATGAAGCAACCTGACTTGGGTTCAAAACAAGTGAAGTCCAGGTTACAAACTGACTTGGTGCAAAAACGAGCTAAAACAAACATGAAGAGTGATCGTTTAAATATTTACTTACAATTAAAGGTCCCAATTTCAAATTTCCTTCCTAAGTGATAAGTTACCTGAAACTTTTTAATTGTTACAAAATATTTAAGAACAATTCTTTTCAGAAAGCAGTTCCGTTTCTGCAAGCCAACAGAAAACTATAGGCAATAAATTGAGACGATAGTGTCAAGCTCAGAATGTCATACTTGGGGGCCTGTGTGTACTCCTCCCGGAAAATACCCCCCCCCCCGTGGAAAATAAAGCTTTCCAAATTTGAGAATTTATTTGAGTTTTGTTTTTTGATTTTTTTTTTCGTAGGGGGTAGGAATCTTGGTAGTTGTGTATTATACGTCACTAACTCAAGTTTACGCTGTGTAAAACTCGAGAACGAACCGGTTTCTTCGTTAGTTTCTTTCAGCTTAGCACGAGACAAGACAAAGACAAGTGACAGAATAGATGTAAAATATATAATTTGGGCTATATATTTTCATATAAGGGGGAAGGGGGTAAGGTATTTGGACAGTTTGAAGTCAGAAAACAATTCTTACTCCATAATATGCAGAATAATTGTACCTGACCTATTATGCATGCAGACCCGCTGTACTTTACCCCCATCCCCTAATGTGCAAATATATAGCCCAATTTGTTTCTTAAGTAACGAAGAAACCGGTTTGTTCTCGAGTTTTACACATCATAAACTTGAGTGAGTGGCGTATAATACACAAGTACCAGAATTTGCCATGGAGAGAGCCGGATTTCCCGGTATTATAAAAATCTTGTTCCGTATGTTTCTCATTAACAAATGCTATCTGTAAGAAAATTAACAAGAAAACAACAAATTTTTCAACTGAAATTAAGGAGCAACCTCAAACCTTAAAACGAACGGAAATTATTACGTATCAAGGAGGCACACTTGTGCCTCTATAAAGAGGCGACCCACCACAATGTTAAGCGATTTCAGGTCCTAGAGGTCGCAGAGAGACGGCGGCAATCGCATTTTATAGCCCAAGCTCAAACTAAGAAACTTGCAAAATTTCATCCTCCTCCGACTTTATCTTCATGGGGTAAACTGGGCCGGAAGTTTCGACCCTCCCACCACAGCCCCCCTTTAACGTTGTCCGATTGGGCTGAAATTTAGAGGTTAAGCTTTCCTAGGGCCCAGGAGCTTATCCTCGAAATTTCAGCTCAATCCGATCACTCCTTCCCTGTTTTCAAAAAACCAAATATAGCCACTTAAAATTCATCATTTCTTCTTTTTTTTCTTATCCACGCCTACAGGTCACAGTTGGCAACTGATCCGGGTGAATGAGGACTCATTCGAAGCAGAATTCGACCTGTTAGGGCCTTTTGATATTTTCAGACCGAAAAAATTATCCCCCGAATTTACATTTACGAAAAACCTCGTTTTCCTATAATAGCCCATGTTAATTTTTCCCACCACAACCCCCCTTTAACGTTGTCTGATCGGGCTGAAATTTAGAGGATCAGCTTTCCTGGGGCCTGGGAGCTTATCCTCGAAATTTCAGCTCAATCTGATCACTCCTTCCCTGTTTTCCAAAGACCAAATATCAAGTTTTGTGGGAATTTGCTTGCGTCGAAATAAGATTCCATTTACTAAAAAACAATTACAGTTGTGTCTCTTTAGTCCAGCGGTTGATACTCCAGACTGTCAGGTGGAAAACCCGGGTTCGATTCACCGTCAGAGCAATTTTTTATATACTGAATTTAAACTTTAAAAAAGAAACTCAGTTTCTTTTTTAAATTATTTGAAAAAAATTACGTTTTCTAAAGAGTTAAAGAGGCTGAGTTACAAGGTCGACCCTTAAAACGTACAGGGATTAGGAGGCACAGTTGGGGAGCTGTTAAAGAGGCTGAGTCACAAGTTCGAACCTTAAAACGTACAGGGATTAGGAGGCACCCTGTACGACGTGATTTGAGTATTCAGAAATTAAAAGCCTTAACACAAGAATGTTCACAAAAAAGCGGGGGGTTTGGGGGGCGGCAGCCCCCCAACTTTAACTCCTGACACGATCAGCTAACAGTTAGTCAAGCAATAATAAGTAATAAACTGTACAAAAACGTGCATAAATTATTTGAAAAAAACTACGTTTTCTAAAGAGTTAAAGAGGCTGAGTTACAAGGTCGAACCTTAAAACGTACAGGGATTAGGAGGTGCAGTTGGGCGCTGCCACCCTCCAAACCCCCGCTTCTGTATATGAAAGGGGCTGTGCCCTCCTCAACGCCTCGCTCTTTACGCTAAAGTTTGACTTTCTCACAACTCTTTTTTTTAAACAATAAAAACTTTAGCGTAAAGAGCGAGGCGTTGAGGAGGGCACAGCCCCTTTCATATACAGAAGCGGGGGTTTGGGGGGGTGGCAGCTCCCCAACTGCACCTCCTAATCCCTGTACGTTTTAAGGTTCGACCTTGTAACTCAGCCTCTTTAACTCTTTAGAAAACGTAGTTTTTTTCAAATAATATGAAAAGGGTTGCCTCCTCCTCAAGACCTCACTCTTTACGCTAAAGTTTTTATTATAGAATTTTAGAAGAAAGCTTATTGTTCTAATTAAACGGCCATTGTGTTTCAGGAATCGTTCTTAAAGAATTAGGATAAAAAGTCAAAACTTTAGCGTAAAGGGTAAGGTCTTGTGGAAGGGGTAACTCCTTTCATATACTTAATAATTTCTGTTTGTTTTAAGTTTTGATGTTGCTCCTTACTTTCAGTTGAAAAAACTTGCTTTTTAAATTCAATTTCTGATCGTTTTTTGAATAATACCGGGAAATCCGGCTCTCTCTCCAAGAAAAATTCCGGTACTTGTGTATTATACGCCATGCAATGAAGTTTTCGCTGTGTAAAACTCGAGAACAAACCAGTTTCTTTTTTACTTTAGAAACAAATTTGGGCTACATATTTGCACATTAGGGGGAGGGGGGTAAAGTATAGCGGGTCCAAATGCAAAATGTGTCAAGTACAATTATTCTGCATATTATGAAGTAAGAATTGTTTTCTGACTTCAAACTGTCCAAATACTCTACCCCCCCTCCCCCTTATGTGCAAATATATAGCCCAAATTATGTATTTTCCATCTATTCTGTCACTTGTCTTGTCTCGTGATAAGCTGAAAAAAATAACGAAGAAACCTGTCGAGTTTTTATGCAGCATAAACTTGAGTGAGTGGCGTATAATACACAAGTGCCAAAATTCCTTCTCCTTCGGAAACTTAAAAAAAAACTCAGATAAAATTCTCAAATTTGGAAAGCCTTATTTTCCGCGGGGGTATTTTCTGGTGTGTGTGTGGGGGGGAGGGGGGGTATTTTCTGCAGGGGGGTGGGAAGTATTTTCCGCAGTGGTGTGTTTTCCGCGGGATAATCACCAGGGGGGGGGGGGGGGGGTAAACGCCTAGAACCGTCATATTTATTCAATACAGGCTTAAATTAACGCTATTTATGAGCATTTTTTTTTACCCTGACTTATCTGAGTCAGATAGTTTGACTAAATAAAGCTAAATATTTTCAACACCGTATTTTTCGAAATACTTATTATAGAGGTGTCATTTCATCCGATTACTGTTAAAAGGCTGCTTAATGGATGTTCCAGGTAGCTTTTATTCTTGGACTGTCTGCGTTTATATATTTGAAATACGTCCCGAAGAAACACTGCCTTGTCTCTGCAAAAGCCAACTTATTGTCCAAACTTGTTAGCTGTTAAAACACTGGGGAAAAACGCCACTTTTCTGAGGCTTTATTATGCTCATTAAGTAGGACTTATTAGTCCCCCGATTGGGCCAAAGAAATGCTAAGACATTACTGATGAAGTACATAAAAAGTACAAATTTACATCATATTAATAATTTTGTGTCATTTTATGCAGAATAGTCTTTAATCATCTATTTCATTTATTTGACTTTTGTAATGTGATTGTATTGTATTATATTACTACAACTGGACAAAGTGGTAATTTAACATAAGGAACAAAATAAGCGAATGAAGTTAAGAAGTGAAATAAGTAAGATTACTCTGTTCAAGGTTTTATCCAGCCTTCATTTTAAAATTATTGGTAAAACTCTGGATAAGTGGCTCTTGTCTATTCTATATCGAAAAGTTACTGAGTTAGGTGAATGAAACTCTCAGGAAAAGATCTAGAGCCTAAATAATCACCAGGTAATGTATTCTCAACTACCTATCTCTACCACTTCCCCCTCCAAGGGATAGTGACCTTTTGCAATCTTGGCATAAAAAGATTAAACCTTGAGAAATAGATCTACTGCTTACAAGAGGCGGAAGGTGAGCGTTTTGAGCCTCATACCTTGATTGCTCAGTTCTGATATATAAGGGTTTTAAAGATTTGTGAATTTATTTTTTAAATTAAGGAAAAAATCTTGATTTGGCTTAAGATCCTGCTGAAGTAATAGGATTTACATTTCCAAAAGCAAAAGCTAATAAAAAGATAATAATAATAAAAAAAAAAAATCAAAATTCGGGTAATTTTTTCTTAAAATTTTATTGAACTTTGTCTTTGAAACTTGGTAAAACACAATCATTTTCTCAAAATTTGACAAGGCCTGGTGGCCAACTTTATTTCTGTGAAATCAAATTGACATGACTCTATTATATAGATCAAGTGACGAAAAAGAATTGCAGATATTACGAGTAATTGATTTGCTCAAGCGTCAAATCATAGTGTAAACAAGCCAAATTTTTCATCTATCAATAATGTTGCATGAAAAATCTAGAAGCTATGTGTTCAACCAAGGAGCATATAGAGAGTGATAGCCTTTCCTACAAAGCAATTACAAATTATTAAAATGTAACAAAATAAGAAAACGGGAAATACTTATATGTAGTAGCCTAGTTAGTCTAGTAAAAATAAAACTTTTGGTAGGAGAATTTTCTGGGTGCACTCTTGGCTGAAGCATGGCTGTCTGAGCCTAATTTCAATTTTTTTTAAATACTATCCCTTTTTCTTTTTTTACAATGTTTTTTTTTTTCATTATTTAGAATAAATAATGCTGAACTTTCAATGATCCCTTCAAATTTTCACATTACTGAGGCATATGGATTTAAAATGCCACCTAAATGACTGTCAAATTTTAGTAGATGGTGTTTTTATCACAATCAAAAAGAAAACAACTAATATTATAGTGTTAAGTAAGTAACTCATTAAGCACTGTTTATCTAAAAATTAACCTAATTTACTTAACCAATGACTAAAGCTTAAGCGAGGAATATAGGCCAGTAACAATACTTACTGAAACAGGCTTTCATAAGCTTATTGTAATGAGAAGTATCGATACATAGTTAAGCATCCGATACAAAGAGTATGCAAAACTGATACCAGTTTTCCATACGCTGTATCCGAGATCTAAAATTAAATGCCTGAATAAAATCTTTGCAACTTTTTTTTTTGCTTGGAAATTCAAGGTTTTCTTGCTTCAGAATAAGAAATTGTAGAATATATAATAACGACTTCATCTCTTATTTGCATGGTTACTAAGATCACCAAAGCTATCGTAAATTAAAGAAATTGAAAACTCACCTCGACGAGCATAAGCTAAGCAAAAAAGTCATAGGCTAACTGAATGACCTTTTATAGCACGCAAGCGGAAGTTACTTTTCGATAGAATGCTCTCGCGAATAAAATGAACACAGATGTCGTTGCTAAAAAGGAAATTCACATAGCTTGAAATTAAGAGAACTACTTGCTTAAACTATACGTCTATTCCAAAAATTTGCACTATAGCATTATTACATGATATTTTATTTCGAAACTTATAATATCCTTGTTGAGTGATGTTTCTTCCTTTTTTGCTAATTGTTTGCAGCAATCCTCTGTCCGAATAAATTAGTCTATCCATTATAGGTTCTAAGATAACGGTCTGTGACGAAAACGCTTTCTTACAACTGACTTTGACATGAATTTGAGTTTCCTCCACTTGACTGCTTTCAGTTACAAAATATGATTTTATTTCCCTCCTTCTTCGGCTCAACACTTTGAACTCCTTTACCTAATAATAAAATTTTTAAGTGGCCCATATTCCTTTGCAATTTTGGCGCCTGCGGGTCCATATGCTTGATAGCAACAGACCCGTATTAAATATTTTTTACAGCAAAAGAAGAATAGGATAAAAAAAAAGGCCGCAATGAGTCAATTCTTGTTGTGTTAGAGACGATTTCAAAATAATGTTTGGTTCATTAGGTTACATTAACGTCACGTCCCATTGCAAAGGCATGCTGGAAATGAGCTTTCCTAAATCGGTTTCAAGTCTAACTCGTTTTTAACATTGAAGAATTTAAAAAAAAGGAGAAAAGTCAACAGCAACCATTTTCAAAAAAAGAACAGGGGCATTTCACAGTATGTCTGTTTCAAAAATAGTGTCTACACTTTAGGGTTGACGAACACAGATATTCGAATAATTCCAATTTTGAACAAGGGTTACAATAATCCTAGTATTGGCGTTAATTTACAGAAATTTGACGGGGGGGGGGGGGGTTGAAAAAAGTATTTTTATTAGTCTAGGGGGAAAATTTGTTTGTTTTTTTTTCCTGGCTGGAATGCCAAAAAAGGGCATTTTTTTCAATGAAGACAACCTAAAAAAGGGCTTATGAAAGTACATAAGGGTAGTAGAGACAAAAATATTTAGAAAGGGAGAGGCAAATCCCTCTGTTTGATTCCCTGACTCCTATGGGGTAAATTTTAAAGTGAGGGAAGACACTTGCCAAATTTTTCGTTATAAAAATCTTGAGACTGTTTAAACCGTGTTAAAGCTGTAGGAAATGATAAAGGAAACAAGGAAAATTTCTGAAAAAGGTGATTGCGAAGTTATAGATAAATTTATGAATGATATTCTTGAAAAAGAGAAAGTACCTAGAGATTTTAACAAAACTTTAACTTAAAACCTTTTCAAGAAAGATGATAAGAATGAGTGTGGTAATTATAGAGGAATTAGGTCAGTTTTTGCAGGAAGCAGATGATACTTATTGGACTAAGAGCTGTTGTAATTATAGTTTTAAGAGAAGGACAATGCAATCTTAGAAAAGAGACAGGATGCGTTTGACGGATTTTTCTCTATTAGATTTGTAATTGAGAAGAGCCTGAATCACCAGACCCCTTTAGTACTCAGCTTTATAGATTATATATATAGAGGAAAATGAAAAAAGTTTGTGATACCTTGGATGTGAAGGAAGATTTGTTTTGTGAGGAGGAATTAGCAACAGTACTAAAAGGATTAAGAATAATAAGGCTCCAGGTGCTGATAGGGTGGTAAATGAGTTTCTTAAATATGGTGGCTCTGAGGTTAGAAGTAAGCTATTGAAGATTATGAATATGATTTTTGAAAAAGGGGGAGTACCTAACGATTTTAGGAAAACCTTAATTAAGCCACTTTATAAGAAAGGTGATAAAAGTGAGTGTGGTAATTATCGAGGCATTAGTCTGGTCTCTGTAGGTAGCAAATTGCTTAGTAATATGATACTTTTTAGACTGAGAGATGCCGTAGACAAAGTTTTAAGAGAAGAGCAGTGCGGTTTTAGAAAAGGTAGAGGATGTGTTGACCAAATTTCCACTCTTAGGCTAATAATTGAGAAGTGCCTAAGTTTTCAAACACCTTTGGTCCTCAGTTTTATAGATTATGAGCAAGCGTTCGATTCTGTTGATAGAGGAGCTTTAGTAAAGGTTTTATCCTTGTATGGTATACCAGACAAATGCATTAAAGTGATTAGTGCTATGTACGAGAATAACACTGCTGCGGTTAAGGTAGGAAATGAGGTTAGCAGCTGGTTTTGTATTAAATCAGGAGTTAAGCAGGGTTGTGTTCTATCCCCCTTTATATGGATTATTTTGATGGACTTTGTTTTAAGGAGCACAGGAAAGGCAATGGGAGACCACGGAATCAAATGGGGAGGAAAAAGTCTCCTGGACTTTGATTATGCTGATGATTTAAGCATCTTAGATGAAAGTGTGAGCAAAATGAATGAAGTTTTAGAGGTTTTGCGAGTTCAGGGTGCTAGTATTGGTTTGAAAATTAATGTTAGGAAGACTAAGTCACTAAGGCTAGGAATAAGTGTAGATGAAAAAGGTGACGTTGGGTAATGAAAAGATTGATCAGGTGGGCAGCTTCACTTACCTTGGTAGTATTATTAGTAAAGATGGTGGGAGCAGTGAAGATGTTAAAAATAGAATAGCCAAGGCTCAGGGTGTTTTTTCACAGTTAAAAAAAGTCTGGAAGAATAGGAAGATAAGTCTGCAAACCAAGATTAGAATATTAGAAGCTACAGTGATGACAGTGGTCAAATATGGCTCTGAAGCATGGACGCTCCGAAAAGCGGATGAAGATTTGCTAGATGTTTTCCAGAGAAATTGCTTAAGGATTGTTCTGGGTACGCGGCTGACTGACCGTATTTCAAACAATAGGCTATACGAAAAATGTGGTTCAATACCGCTTTCTAGGTCTATAATGAAAGAAAGGTTGAGGTGGTTAGGGCATGTTGTGCGGATGAAGGATGACAGATTGCCGAAGATTGTTCTTTTCGGCCAACCATCTAGGGCTAAACGGAAAGCAGGTCGTCCCCGTCTGGGGTGGGAGGACGTCATAAAGAAAGATTTAAAGGAAATGGGAACTTCGTGGGCGGGTGTAAAAAGGGAGGCTTTGAATAGATTGGGGTGGAGGAGGAGCGTGCGTAGCTGTGTTGGCCTCAGGCGGCTAGGTGCTGCGATGAGTTGTTAGTAGTAGTAGTAGTAGTAGTTTATAGATTATGAGCAGGAATTTGATTCGGCCGATAGAAGAGCTTTAGTGAAGGTCATACCCTTATATGAATATACTAGACAATTATATTAAAGTGATTAGCAATATGCACAAGAACAATATTGTTGCGGTTAAGATAGGAAGTAAGGTTATTAGTTGGATTGGAGCTGAACTAGGAGTTAAGTAGGATTGTGTCATATATCTGATTAAGTAGATCATTCTGATGGGCTTGGTTCTGAAGAACACGACAATTGTTATTGGAGAGTATCGAATCAACCGGGAAGGTAAAATTACTCTAGAATGAGCTATATAGATGATTTGAGTGCTCTAAATAAAATAATAGCAAAATGAAGAAATGTCGGGAGGTTTTGGATTTTAAGGTACAAGAATGGCCTATTCTTGTACACATTTTTTACCTTGAATTTTTTTCGGGGGGGGGGGGGCTACTAATTTTCCACTAATTTCTCATGCAAAAAAAGGTCTTTAAATTCGAATAATTGCTTATTTATGTATTTCAAAGCTACAAAGTGGTAACTTCTTTAATATACATATTGCCAACCAATTAGAACTAAAACGATTAAATATATCAAGATGTAAAATTCTCTCTAGTACTTAAGACACATTTTTCCAACACGTGACCTCTGGGAAGGGGTTTTACCCCTTTGCCATTTTTGAGCTCACCCCTGCTTACAACATTAAGTTACTTGCTTAAACAATATGTCTATTCCAAAAGCTTGCACTATAGCATTATTACATGGTATTTTATTTCGAAACTTATAATATCCTTGTTGAGTGATGTTTCTTCCTTTTTTGCTAACTATTTGCAGCAATCCTCTGTCCGAATAAATTAGTCTATCCATTATAGGTTCTAAGATAATGATCTGTTGCGAAAACGCTTTCTTACAACTGACTTTGACATAAATTTGAGTTTTCCTCCACTTGATCAATTTCAGTTGCAAAATATGATTTGATTCCCCTCCTTCTTCGGTTCAACACTTTGAACTCCTTTACCTAATAATAAAATTTTAAAGTGGCCCATATTCCTTTGCAATTTTGGCACCTGCGGGTCCATGTGCTTGATAGCAACAGACCCGTACTAGATATTTTTAACAGCAAAAGAAGAATAGGAAAAAAAGCCTCAATGAGTCAATTCTTGTTGTGTTAGAGACGATTTCAAAATAATGTTTGGTTCATTAGGTTACATTAACGTCACGTCCCCATTGCAAAGGCATGCTGGAAATGAGCTTTCCTAAATCGGTTTTCAAGTCTAACTCGTTTTTAACATTGAAGAATTTAAAAAAAAGGAGAAAAGTCAACAGCAATCATTTTCAAAAAAAGAACAGGGCATTTCACAGTATGTCTGTTTCAAAAATAGTGTCTACACTTTAAGGTTGACGAACACAGGTATTCGAATAATTCCAATTTTGAATAAGGGTTACAATCGTCCTAGTATTGGCGTTAATTTACAGACATTTGACGGGGGGGGGGGGGGGTGTTAAAAGTATTTTTATTAGTCTAGGGGGAATTTTTTTTTTTAATTTTCCTGGCTAGAATGCCAAAAAAGGGAATTTTTTCAATGAAGACACCCTAAAAAAGGGCTTATGAGAGTCCATAAGGGCAGTTGAGACAAAAATATTTAGGAAGGGAGAGGCAAATCCCTCTGTTTGATTCCCTGACTCCTATGGGGGAAATTTTAAAGTGAGGGAAGACGCTTGCCATATTTTCCGTTATAAAAACCCGTTATGTTTTTACATTTATAACTTTAATAAATCAAATAATTTCAATATTTTGATTACTAAATATCAGTTTATGTATATTAAACTGACAATGCACATTCGTTTGTATTTTTTCAGTAAAGTGCAAATTTTGTTCTGGCTTTGGAAAGGCATAGGGGTTTTGCGCCCGACTTATGTTAATTTCTGCTCGTTTTGAGTTTGACTCGGTAATTTATTGTAATTTCTGTTCGTTTTGGGTTTCATTTATTTATCGATGCTGATTTGTGGTAGTTTCGAGCTTGGTAAATTATTTGATTCTATTTTTGCTCATTTTTTGTTTAATGGAGTTTTTTACTTTTCTTTGAAAAACTTATTTTGTGGAAAAAGTTTTTTTAATTAATTTCTGTTCGTTTTATATTGACATAGTCTTTTCAGGGAAAAAGAAAATAACAATTTAAATCTTTTCGTTTTTAAGACTTTATAGTTTGGCCTGCTATTTGTATGCTGGAGAAAAATTTTCAGCAATTTTTTAACAACACACACCATTATAAAAATATGAACACAAATAGTACTGTTTAACTTAGTTTCATACCTTCTCTAGTTGACCTGAAATTGAAAACTTGATACCATTCGCAAAAAAATATATTTACTTTCTTTGATAGCTTGGATACACTTACACTATTTTAATTTTGTTAAATTTTAAGAGCAGAAGTAGCCCCGAAAGTTTGAACATAATACCCTCAGTCGTTCTTGGGATACTACTGAGATGCCTTATTGGGAAATAGCATTATCACAGTGCATTTTGATATAATCTTAAGGCAACATTTAGTTTTTAAACATAATGAGCCAATGGGAGGGTGGGAGTGGAAGGAGGATTAGTTGCCCTCCAATCACTTTCGACTATTAATAAAGGGCATCAATCCTTTCTATTTTCAATCGAATGAGCCCCTTTTGATGTTCCCACGACAACTCCTTCGATACGAAGTGGCCTGGTCTAAACAACAACAACACCATCAAATATTAGTAATCACTTTCGACTATTAAAAAGGGCACTAGCCTTTGAACTTCAAATCGAATTAGCCTTTTTTTGAAGTTTCTACGACAACGCCTTCTATAAAAACCTTGTATGCGCCCAGGGCATAACTTAAAACCCTTGCCTGGAGAGTTGTGGGGATTGTCCTTCTCAAAAACATATTTTTTATCTGCAAATCAACTAGCCTACGCTAAACAAAATGGCTATCTCAAAGTTCTGATTGAATGTGTTTGGGTGAATGATGGACGTGGGGGGGGCTAGTTGCCCTCCAATCAGTTTCGACTGTCAAAAAGGGCACTAGCCCTTTGAATTTCCCATCAAATGAGCCCCTTTTGAAGTTTCTATGACAACGCCTTCTACAAAAACCTTATATACCCCAGTACATAACTTAAAACCCTTACCCTGAGGGTTGTTGGGGAGTGTCCTCCTCAAAAACATATTTTCTATCTGGAAATCAACTACTCTGAACAAAATGGCTATATCAAAATTTTTATTGGATGTGTTTGGGGAATGAGGGGCGTGGGGGAGGGCTAGTTCCCCTCCAATCACTTTCGACTATTAAGAAGGGAACTAGCCCTTTGAATTTCCAATTGAATGAGCCTGTTTTGAAGTTTCTACGACAACGCCTCTTATAAATCCTTATATGCCCCCAGGGCATAACTTAAAACCCTTGCCCTGAGGGTTTTAGGGGAGTGTCCTCTGGGGGAGTGTCCTCCTAAAAAAAATATTTTTCTATCTGGAAATCAACTAGCCTACGCTGAACAAAATGGCTATCTCAAAATTCTGATTGGATGTGTTTGGGGGAGTGATGGGCGTGGGGGCTAGTTGCCCTCCAATCACTTTGAACTATTAAAAAGGGCACTAGCCCTTTGAATTCCCAATCGAATGAGCCTGTTTTGAAGTTTCTACGACAACGCCTTCTATAAAAACCTTATATGCCCCCAGGGCATAACTTAAAACCTTTGCCCTGAGGGTTGTGGGAGAGTGTCCTCCTCAAAAACATATTTTCTATCTGGAAATCATCTTCAAATTTTGATTGGATGTGTTTTGGGGGAATGATGGGCGGGGGGGGCTAGTTGCCCTCCAAAACTTTCGACTTTTAAAAAGGGCACTAGCCCTTTGAATTTCCAATTGAATGATTCTGTTTTGAAGTTTCTATGACAACGCCTTCTATAAAAAACCTTATATGCCCCCAGGGCGTAACTTAGAACCTTTGCCCTGAGGGTTGTGTGGGGAGTGTCCTCCTCAAAAACATATATTCTACCAGGAAATCAATTACGCTGAACAAAATGGCTATCTCACAATTTTGATTGGATGTGTTTTGGGGAGCGATGGGCATGGTGAGGGGGGCTAGTTGCCCTCCATTCACTTTTGACTATTAAAAAGGGCAAACGCCATTTGAATTTCCAATCAAGTGAGCCTTTTTTGAAGTTTCTACGACAACGCCTTCTATAAAAAACCTTACATGCCCCCAGGGCATAACTTAAAACCCTTGCCCCGAGGGTTGTGGGGGAGTGTCCTCCTCAAAAAGATATTTTCTATCTGGAAATCAGCTACGCTGACAAAATGCCTATTTCAAAATTTTGATTTGATGTGTTGGGGGAATGATGGGCATGGGGGGTCTAGTTGCCTCCAATCACTTTCGACTATTAAAAAGGGCACTAGCCCTTTGAATTTTCAATCGAATGAGTCTGTTTTGAAGTTTCTAGGACAACGCCTTTTATAAAAGCCTTATATGCCCCCAGGGCATAACTTAACACCCTTGCCCTGAGGGTTGTGGGGGAGTGTCCTCCTCAAAAAACATATTTTCTATCTGGAAATCAACTACGCTGAACAAAATGGCCATCTCACAATTTTGATTGGATGTGTTTGGGGGAAAGATGGGCATGGGGTGGGCTAGTTGCCCTCCAATCCCTCTGGACTATTAAAAGGGGCACTAGCCCTTTGAATTTCCAATCGAATGAGCCTTTTTTGAAGTTTATACGACAACGCCTACTATAAAAACCTTATGCCCCAGGGCATAACTTAAAACCTTTGCCCTGAGGGTTGTGGGGGAGTGTCCTCCTCAAAAAACACATTTTCTATCTTGAAATCAACTGCGCTGAACAAAATGGCTATCTCAAAATTTTGATTGGATGTGTTTGGGGTAATGATGGGCGTGGGGGGGGGGGGGGGCTAGTTGCCCTCTAATCACTTTCGAATATTAAAAGGGCACTAGCCCTTTGAATTTCCAATCGAATGAGCCTGTTTTGAAGTTTCTACGACAACGCCTTCAATAAAACCTTACATGCCCCCAGGGCATAACTTAAAACCCTTGCCCTGAGGATTGTGGGGGAGCGTCCTCCTCAAAAACATATTTTCTCTCGGAAATCAACTACGCTGAACAAAATGGCACATCAAAATATTTATTGGATGTGTTTTTGGGGGAATGATGGGCGTGGGGGGGGCTAGTTGCCCTCCAATCACTTTTGACTATTAAAAAGGGCACTAGCCCTTTGAATTTCCAATCGAATGAGCCTGTTTTGAAGTTTCTACGACAACACCTTCTATAAAAACCTTATATAGCCCCAGGGCATAACTTAGAACCCTTGCCCTGAGGGTTGTGGGGGAGTGTCCTCCTCAAGAACACATTTTCTATCTGGAAATCGACTACGCTGAACAAAACGGCTATCTTAAAATTTCAATTGGATGTGTTTGGGGGAATGATTGGCGTGAGGGGGGGGGGGGGCTAGTTGCCCTCCAATCCCTTTCGACTATTAAAAAGGGCACTAGAACTCTCAATTTCTAATCGAATGAGCCTCTTTTGAAGTCTCTACGACGGCCCCTTCTATATGAAGTGCCCTGAAAAAATAATAATAAACTGTGCATTGTCAACATTGATCTTATATACCCTCAGAGCATAACTTAAAACCCTTGCCCTGAGGGTTATGGGGAAGTGTCCTCCTCAAAAAGATATTTTCTATCTGGAAATAAACTACGCTGAACAAAATGGCTATCTCAAAATTTTGATTGGATGTGTTTGGGGGAATGACGGGTGTGGGGGGGGGGGGCTAGTTGCCCTCCAATCACTTTCGACTATTAAAAAGGGCACTAGCCACTCCAATTTGCAATCGAATGAGCCCTTTTCGAAGTTTCTACGACAACTCCTTCGATACGAAGTGCCCGGGCATGGAGAAAAAAAAAACACATTGTGCCCACATCGTTCTTTACTTAGGCGGCGTTAGAGCACTGCCTGTGATATTGCCAACCAATTAGAACTAAGACGATTAAATATATAAAGATGTAAAATTCTCTGTGAAACTTAAAACACATTTTTCCAACACGTGGCCTTTGGGAAGGGGCTTCACCCCTTTGCCATTTTTGAGCTCACCCCTGCTTACAACAATATCCTATGATTTATTTTTGGCACAATAGTATTTAGCCTGCCATTTACAGCCCAATAAAATGGAATTTTCCGAGACCATGATTTTACATCGCAACCTCAGTAGCTCACACTATTTTGATGCTGATAAAAAATAGTGGGTACTTCTGAAGAATAGCGCGATACCAGGGGCTATTAGAATAGAGCTCGATCATTAGATTCAGTATCCTGTTCTGGGCGTGGGAATGGGGGAAGTGGAGGGACGATATGTGCTGCAGCATTAGTGGTGAATATGGCTGAAAAAAGCCGAGTGTATACGACATTCACCTTCGCCCACCCGAAAGCTTGTTTTACGCTGTACTACTGTCGTCTGCATTGCAGCAAGCTCATTGCTGACAAATTTTCCCGCAAATAGAAATACTGTCTGTAGCTACGCCCCAGGTTATCAGTTATCCCCTATTATCAGTTAGCCATACTCTTTGAGACGCTATTTCACATCTGAAAAATTATTTTGTCAATATTGCGATACTTCATCATCATCATTATCAAGTTCAAACCCAAACTTGGCGCCTTCTGAACTTCCAAGTCCAAGCTGAAAGTGAATATTCATTTAAATTACAAGAAGTAGTAAACGGTTTTGGTGCTCATAAAAATAAACGGTTTAAAACTTTTCATGCTCATTGATTGTACTTTGTTCAAACTTAATGAGTTAGTTGGTAAAATTTTTTTATGTGGGTAGGCTGCAAACTTGTGAATAGCCTAAGATTGGCTTAGGGTAGTCTAATAGGCTTCAGTAAATAGGCTAGGCTGCTCAGACAGTGTACAGGCTAATTTCAGATAAATATTTTGATTAAAATGCATTTGTTAAAATTCTAGACAAGCTAGGCTACTTTTACTAGGCTAGGCCTATCTTGGAAAGTGGGGTAAATTTCTACGAAATCATATTATTGACTTACGCATAAAGTGAATATACCACTCGATGCCTTTTTTATGCTGATTATGAATATAATAATCATTTCTATTGGAAATGAATTTCAGCCCCCCCCCTATAGCCTATATGCCAAATTCAGGGTAGGCCTATATATTTCTACATTAGGGGGGTGGGGGCAAATTTTGTTTCTGATGTAAATGGGAGGTAAGTTTAAACTTTACCCCCCCCCCCCCCCTAATGTAGAAATATGTAGCCTACCCTGAATTGGAATATATAGAGGGGGGGGGGGATGAAATTCATTTTCAATAGAAATGATTATTATATTTGTAATCAGCATCAAAAAAAAAGGCATCAAATGGTGTATTCACTTTATTCCTAACTCAATAATATGATTTGGTAGAAAATTTACTGAAAGTGGTTAGGTTAGGGAAACAAAAAATTCAGTACAGGGCCAAAAAATATTCTGGGTGGTATTTCCAAGATACTATGTTAACCTTCTTCTGGTTTCTATGTCTTAGAAATTTGCCTACTTGAAAGCAGGGGGCCTAATGCCAGCATTTTTATTGGGGGGGGGGGGGGGGGGTGTTGGGTCAAGAACTTTATTTGATTGTGATAAAATTCTACTTTAGCTACTTTTGGCTATCTTGTATAGGGGTTAGGTTAGGAAAATGAAACTTTCAGGGATGGGTCTTCAGGCTAAAGTATGTCATGGGAAGGTATTTTGAAGTACCTACCTCCATTCCTTCTCTCTCTAGAGGTCCTGACCTTAGATGACCTTTAGAAATCTGTGTGATGTTCCTTGCAGAATAGATCTTCTGCTTAAATGAAGTGCAAACAAAATTGTTTTCAGCTTTACAACTTTGCTCAATCCCAATTTATAAGGTTTTAAAGATATGTAAATACATTTCCTAAATTTAAAAAAAACATCAACATTAATATGGCTTAAAATTCTACTCAAATAACAGTAATTACATTTTCAGAAGTAAAGCCAGAGAAAAAGAAAACTGATAACTGAAAAATCAAGGTAAAATATAGTTTTGTCAAAATTTCAATAGGTAGCCTATAGACCTGTCATGGAGGCAAATTTCAGGACCCTCTAGGGAGAGAAGGAGTGGAGGATGGATACTTCAAAATACCTTCCCAGGACATACTTTAGCCTGTAGACCCCATCCCCTGAATTTTTCATTTTCCTAACCTAACCCCTTTCCAAGATAGCCAAAAGTAGCTAAAGTAGAATTTTACCTTTGAGTGCTATTGAAGAAAAGTTTACCATTTACAAAAGACACTACTAGGTTAAATTCAAAATATTACACAATAGGCTAAACAATAAACATACAATAAGTAGTTGTACTGGTGATCAAGCTTTACTAGTCTAAGATATCAGCAATGAGTTGCAATAGTAGTATTAATTCACCTAGACTAAGGTGAAATTTCATATAGCCTACATTTGGCCTTTTTCATCAGCTTCACCACTAATTTTGAAGAACCCTATCCTCCCTCCATTTTCTCCAACCTCCCAGTCCAGCACAGGATGCTCTATCTTATAGTTGAACCAAGCACCATTCTGACAGCCCTGTTTATTATGCTATTTAATTGCTGTAGCCTACTATTTAGAATTGGCAAGTACACAAGGAATTGTATTGCAAAAATCAGATAGGCATTACCTGGTACTTATATGAGATGCTGTATAAACAATCAACACATCTCACTCTGGGAACTATATTTTAAATTTTAGTTTTTGGGGTTTAGAGGAATTAAAAGGTACCTAGGTTTGGTTAGGTTTATATATATAATATATGCTATTTATGCTTTTACCCCCCCCCCCCCCCCACTGTGCAAATATAGAGCCCACATTGTTTCTGAACTATTATATTTTTTACTCCTATTATGTTTTATTTTATTAACATTAATGAAACTCAATCTCATGTGCTTACTGGATTCTAAGTAAGTACCTTAATTGCAAACAACTTTGAACACATTTTGGACTGTAAAATTAAATTGATTGTGCCAAACTTTTGCTATGCATGATTCATTAAACAATTATTTATGACTTGTTAAATTGATTGGTAGTAGGTTTGCTGCTTTATATTAATAAATAGCATTGAAATAAGTGGGTCACATGAAGCAAAAGCAAAAATACAGGATAATTATAAGCTTTATTACATATAATTCAAGATCTAATATTATATTGTAGCATGAATCTTATGATATTTCAAAATTAGACAAAGGTACATATAAAAATAAGCCTACATTACACAATTGTTGCAGAAATTGTAGTTGTCTATGTTTTTCTATATTAAATTCCTTTGGCACTTTATCAAGGTCAATTTGTACTTCTCTATTATCAATTGCAACAGTGCAAACAAAGGTAATCTTTCTTGCCCTGTGGTGTTTGTAGCAGTATGGTCTTCAACCATTTTAAGGAAAAAGATTGGTACTTTAGTAAAAAAGATTGGTACATTTAGTAGTATCCATTATATGGGCAACAAGCAGGAAGAACTAAGCCATGTTACAAATCAGATTGGGCTGATAACAATAAGGGTAACTAGGTAGTTGAGTCTCATTATTTAATAGCTGACGTTATGACCCTCCTGGTGTCTGCAGAATAATAGATTGTTAAAATAAAGATTTGGGCTGATAGGGGCAATACTAGGTGTTTTATTTCATTAGGTCTGTAACCAAAATCACTGTTGCAGGCTAAGCTTACAAAATAGGTAGACTTTAATATGCTATGCTGTACTAGTTTTACTCCCACCCTTCTGATGCATGCTTTTTACTAGTCCTAACGAATTGCAGCAATATATGGCCAAAATTTGTTTCTAAATGGTTATATTTTTTTTATCATACTTTTGTTTATTTCATCTAGCATTAACCAAACTTCACTTGTTGCATGTTGCCAAGCTACTACAAAAATACCAAAAGATCTTTCACAGAATGCATAGAATAGTGAAGTACAGTTTAAATAGATCAAATATCAGAGGAAACACCACATTTCAAGTATTTTTCAGCAAAAAAAAAAAAAAAAAAAAAACAGATGCTGTTTCTAGAATTTGTTTTCTTATATCCTCAAATCTGTAAAAATACTGTAACTCAGACATGCAACATTCAAAATTGAGCTTATAGTATTTGCACACAAAGCTTACACTGTCTTTGTTCATTTTGTTTGCACCTAGCATTATGCCTAAGTTGTTCAAAACATCCAAACTGTTTCTCTTCTAGCCTTCTTTCAATCTCTGTAGTTAGAACATCACTAACAGGATACTACACTGTAGTTTTGAAAAACTCTTGCACTGTTGCATTTGTACCCCCCACCTAATTTCACTGTAACTTTATGTTTCTGTGGTAATTCAGGACCTCTCTAAAACCACATTTATTATAATTCTGAGCTGTGAAGGCAATTATAAAGTGCCATATGACACCCACAACATGTACTTATGTTAAAAAAAAAAAACCTATGTTTTTGAATTAATATTGTCTTATATATCTTAAATATTTAATATTTTTTTTATTTAATTTCATGGGTGAAACAAGAGTGATGCATGGCAAAATACATGGGAAAATATATAATTTGGGTTATATATTTGCATACTAAAGGGCAGGGTGGTTGTGGGGTAAACTGTAGTGCAGCTGGAGTAATAAGGTTTTAACTACAATTATTTTACACATTATGAAGCAGTCTAAGAATTGTTTTTTTAACATATTTCCTTCTCAACCACCTCGGTTTTATAATTAAAAAAAATTTAGGAGGGGGCAATTTTTTCCTTTTTTTCCAATGAAAATACCAAATAAAAATTTATTTTTGACATCAAGGGATATGGGGAAATCCAGGAGGCAATTCCTACCCCCCCCCCCCTGTTATTGGTGCCACTGGAGCTAGTTTCAATAGTAACAAAAGCATAATACCATTTAATACTTGGGAGTTTTAGGTTCTTAGACCTCTGTAGGTCTGAATTCCTTTGCCCACTGCCCTATGGGATAGTCTAGACCAAGTATCAAGTAATTGCTTAGTCTAGCTTAAAATGCCAAAGTTAACATACCATAGTCTAATTCAGATATTGAGAATAGTTAAAACTTGTTTCTCACTATAATGTATTTCAAGCACTAGACCTGCCGAAAAAATAATAGCAAAATCTCCCATGTTTGATGTTATGCTCAGCTTGTATAAGAATTAGATGACCTATTTCTTTGATTATAAGACTTCAAAGGCGGTATATTTGTATAAATATTAACGAGGAACATAATGAACCACTATTTGTTTTTTGCATTTTTTTACATAAAAAAATAAGCTGGGATTAATTAAAAAAATTATCTAGTTAAAGTAAGAGCAACTTTGAAGCTCAAAACAAGCAACATTTTTAAAGTTACTTAATGAATTACAGTTTTTCTCCACATTATTGCCCCCCCCCCCCAAACAAACACAACTGCTTGACAGGTTTAGAATTTTGACAAAATAGCATTATATCTTAATTTTCTGTTCCTCTTTCTTTGGTTTTAGATTTGAAAATACAATTCCTGTTATTTCAGTAGAATTTTAATACACATCAACAGGTTTCTTCTAAATTTAGAAAATATATTTGCAGACTTTTGAAACCTCATAAATTGGGATTGAGTAAACTTGTGAAGCTGAATATACTTTTGTTTTGCTTCATTTAAACAGACAAACTATTTTGCTAGATTTTACTTTTATAAAACAAAGATTTTAAAGGTCAGTGCCCTCTAGAGAGAGAGGTGAGTGCTTTAAAATACCTTCTTGGCACATACTTGATTCTATAGATCCATCCCAAAAGTTTCATTTTCATAACCTAACTACTTTCCAAGATAGCAAAAAGGAGCTTGTTGAGAATTTTATAAGAGAGAGAGATACATTTATCAGACCATAAAACAACATCAGTATTGACACCCTCCTCAAGAAGTAAAAAACTTGTCTTATGGGGTGTGGGAAAAATATACTAAAATAATTTAAGGTAAATAAATTATAAAGCAACTATACAAACTGCAAATCTTAATCAGCACCACAAACCTTACAATCAAACAAATTCAACTTTACCATTAAAATTATACTTATTAAGAAAACTTAGACCAATCTAAAGGTTGAATCAAGCCACTTTTCAGGTGTTGGGGGGTAAAATACACAGTGGTTAAACACCTATTTAACACTTTTAAACGGTTAAATTGTCTAAAAATCTTTTATACTACCTGGAAAGTAGGTTGTTTCAGCATTTGACTTTTCTAATTTTCTTGATAAGTATATGCTAAGCTTGACATTACATGCACTGATAGTCAAAAGTAGACCTTAATCATGGGCACAAACTTAAAGTTTGAGCCCAAATTTGAAAAAGTACTGTCTGGTCCTAGACATAAGATTGTAAAAAAATAGAGCAAGCAATTAAATCATAGATAGACTCAATCACAGATGCATTCAATCTATGGCAAATGCTGTGGAGCAACTTAATTGTATTTAAATAGGCTAGGATGTAAGGGTAGCTTGTGTTTAAGTTTAAATAAAAAGAAATGTGTTTTCTGGGTTGTATTAAGCTAATACCAACTAAGCTAGCCAAGTTCTAACTATCTACTTCATATCCCAGATCAAGAGCCTACAATCTAGGTTTATGTAACTTGTATTATAACTAAAATGTTTGGCCAAGATTAGACTGTCTGGGTAATGGGGGTGTTACCCTATAATAGATTTTCCTGTGATATAACTGTTGAAGTGGTGATCAGTTGTCCAACTGCTATGTATATTATTCTAGTAGCCCATTATCATTATATTATTAGGGTAGCCTCTTTGTGGGCATACTTGATCAACTGAGTTGAAGCTCTTTATGCATCTGTTGCTACAACTACCACTTGATGCATCTGTTGTACTTTTTCAGAATTTAGTAGACTAATCATTGTCCTCTCAAATGCCTGCCAGCCCACCTCTCCTGATGGGGCTTGATAGGGTATAGCCTTAGGATACATAGTCTCAAAAATTTGCTGAAAGTTTCATCAATAGTATATTCATAAGTTAACACCAAATAGTCCAAGTCAGTTTGGGAGAAAAAAAATAACAGAATAAGCAAAACTTTTATGTACAGCCTAGGACTATATCAAGCCCATTAGGGGGGGGGGGGGGGGCTAGGATGCATTTTTAAGGGTAGTGATTTGTTTATTCAGAAAAACATTAAAGGGTTTATGAGTGATATCCTTGTCTTTTAGCTAGTAAATTAGTCTAAGCACAGATAAATTTACCTCAATTTCAAGGAATCCTACACAACCTAGGGCCTAGAACAAAGGGGTAAGATTAAATCCACAAGTAAGGCTTAATTAATGATATGGGGTCAAATTAAAGGAGATCACAAGTAGGATGAAAAAAAGAACATGACCATGCTTACTACTACATCCTTTAAATCAAAAGTTGACAAAGAGTAGAGTAATAAGCCATAGAAGTGTGAGTGGAAACAGTCCATCTGACTGGCTTTTGTGTGCCAGTAACACAGTGATTATGTAATACTCATCACCATTAACACTAAGCAGAACAGATCCAGCAAGGACTTTATTAGCTTCAAAGTCCAAATTAAGGTATAAAGCAATAATGCCAAGCAAAGGCAATTAAAAAAAAAATAAAGCCAACTCTAAGCATTTTGGACTAAGGTTAGTTATAGGACAGAATTATAGCATAAAACAGAAGTCCAATTAACTGGATAATTGGACATACTTGTGATACAAAACCAAGTATTTTGAACTAGGATTCACATGAATATGGTGAAGTAGTTAATTTTACCCTGCAAAACATAGTTAACTTTGTATTTGGTGGTGGTTTCACTTTTGTGGCTAACAATCTTGTATCTCTGGCTTGTTTTTCTCCTTTACTTAGTGTCCAATGATGATGTCCATGAACCTACATGTCCAAAACAGGCAATTGGCTTTCTTATCCTTTTTTGCTGGGCATTTGTTCTCCCGTGGCATCTCTATTTGATGGTTTTGGTGAAATCATCTGATTTTGGGGGGTAGACATGTAGGCTTGAATAAGGGCTATGGGGAAATATTTTTCCAGAATGCAATGCACAGATTAGATTAATCAGTCATAGCTAGATCAATCACAAAGGCAACTTGCAATCCTGGGTAGATGTGCAGTACAAGCTCAAGAAGTGATAGATTTTTTCAGCCCCACTTTATTGGCATTGTACATAATTCCAATGCTTCTGTTTCTGGAACTTTGTGTTTTCATCTTGTATTGTGTTATTGCAGTTTCCTCAACAACAAACTCAATGCCCTAGAGACAATACTATAGTCAAGCCATCTGAAAATTAAGTCATATATAACTAATATAATTTCTTCTACAAATCTTTGTTGCCAATGATTAGTTTCCTTTTCTGGTTTGATAGGGCATCATGTCATATGGTTGCTATGGATAGTTCCTACTGCCTGCCATCCAGTCTATTTCAGTGCTTCAAGTAGAAGAACTAAAGTAGAGAAATTATCAAACAAAGAGCTTTATCTCCTTAGGGGTACATCTTTTGGTCATAAGCTACATAGTAGTACCACCCCCAAATGTCAATGCCCTGTATTTGTTAGGGATCATTTTATCCTTCCCCAACTTCAAAATTCAGTGCTAATCCATCAAAAATGCTCAATTTGTGCAGGTTGGTATCCTTAGACTGTTATCTGCTCAATTTTCTTATCAAAATCTCTATCTTACAAAGCAATAGGTCTAATACAGTCTGAGTTAAACTCTATCCATTCATTTTTCCAGTTCAATCGATATTACTTTGACAAGTAGTTGCAAGCAATCAAAGTGTTGGTTGTAATAACAAAATATGCATTTGCGGCACAGCAACTGTCTTATAATACTACATTTTTTCCCATTTGTTGTATCCCTTTTTGTAAAGCATGGAAAAAATCTTAAATCTTGCATAAAATGTTTAGGTTGAACATTAAATGATTTAGTTGAACATTCCTGAAAGCTTCACCTTAATACTCTTAGCCTCAGTTGTAGTTGTAGTATCAGCATGCGCATAGTTACTTTTGGTTAGTTCATCATCCTCCTTTACATGCCCTGAAAGTTTCAACTTAATACCCTAGGCCTAAGCCATTCTTGGGATATTGCTGAAATGCTTTTTTGACAACCTGCATGTACATTGCGAATTTTAACTGGTTAACCCGCTCCCCCCCCCCTCAGCATTCCCTGAAAGTTTCACATTAATATCCTTAACCTTAGTAATATTAGTATTTGTTACAGTAGCAATATAATAGTAGTAGCATGCACATAATGCTTTTTGTTAGATCATCACCCCTCTCAACATACCATAAAATTTTTTTTTTAATGCTCTAAGCTGTTCCAGAGTTGTTGCTTATATGCCCTTTTGAAACCTGCAATACACACAGTGTGTTCTGATTAGTTCAACAATCCTGGTTGACATTTCCTAATATTTTTGCCTTAATACCCTTAAACCTTAATAGAAGCAGTAGACTAGCAATAGAAGCTGTTTGCAATTGTAGTAGGGCACTCAACATGCCCTCAAAGTTTTAACTTAATGCTCTAAGCTGTTCCTGAGAAATTGCTGATATGCCCTTCTATAGACTGTATGCACATTGTGTGTTTTGATTTATTTCAGGGTCCCCCGAAACTTTCTCTGAGAGTTTCACCTTAATACCATTAGACTCAGTAGTAGTAGTACTAGTAGTATGCACATAGTCTAGGTGGATCTAAGGTCTAAAGTAAGCACATAGTGCCTTTTGGTTAGTTCATCACCCCCCCCCCCCTCAACATCCCCTGAAAGTTTCAACTTAATACTCTTAGTTGTTCCTGAGATGTTATTTAGTTCAGCATCTCCCTGAAAGTTCCACCTTTACTCTTAACCTTAGTAGTAGTAATGGTGATAACAGTAGTAGTAGTAGCAATACTGGTAGTATGCACAGAATGCATACTACCAGTATGCTCAGAAACGTCAAATAGCTATACCTCTAGTATGCCCAAAGTGTGCATACTAGTGTGCAAACTAGGTAGCAACCTACATGCACATGATGTGTCTTGGATTAGTTCAATGTCCCCCCAAACATTCCCTGAATTTCATCTTAATACCACTAGGCTAGTAGTAGTAGTGCTAGTCATAGTAGTAATAGAACATCCATAGTTGCTTTTAGTAGTTCATCATCTCCCACACCATGCCCTGATAGTTTCAACTTAATGCCCTAAGCAGTTCCTGGGATATGCCCCCTTTTGACAACTTGCATGCACATAGTGTCTTTATTTAGTTCAATATTCCCTGAGATTTTCACATTAATGTCCTTGGCTTTAGTAGTAGTAGTAGCTATAGTGATAGTAGTTGCAGCCGTAGCAGTAGCAAGCACATGCTGCCTTCTATTTAGCTGATTATCCCCTTCAACATGACATTTAAATTTCAACTTTACTTTAAGCCATTCTTAAGATATTACTGATATGTCCTTTTGAGAACCTGCATGCACAAAGTATGCTTTAATTTAGTTCAAACTTCTCCCTCAATATTCCCTGAATTGTTTGCCTTAATGTCCTTAGTTTTAGTAGTAGTAGCAGCAGTAGTAGTGTGCATGTTTGATTAGTTCAATATCACTCTTGAAATACCCTATAAGTTTCAACTTAATGCTCTAAGCTGGTCCTAAGATGTTGCTGATGTACCCTTTGACAACCTGCATGCTCATAATGTGTTTTGATTTAGTTCAACACTCCCTTCAAAATTTCCTGAAAGCTTCACCTTAATATCATTGGCCTGTTTGAACACCAAAGATGAAACATTTCGCCCTTCCAAATAAGAGATACTATATGCAAACAACAGGAAAATTTCATAACTTACAGCCCTTGCCAGATGGGCTGTGGGGATTTTGTCATCCCCAGAGGTATAGCTATTTGACCTTTCAACTATGCTGAATAAAATAGACGTCTTAGAATTTTTATCAGATTTTTAAGGTCATTGTGCTGCCTATGATGAAATTTCCTCCTAACTTTTCATGAAACACTGCTTCAAAAAAGATATTCATTTTTTTTTTAGTTTAGTATTGTTTTCGTATGTGTTAACAGCAGCAAAGTTAAAGCTAATGTCAAAAGATATGCAAGTTGCTGAAACAAAATCAGTCTTGATTTCTTGTAAATGTTCAGTTTAAACTTCTGAGATTCATTACAATTGCATTCAATGTTCACACAGACACACACACAAACACACATGTCTCTTTTTGTCTCTTTCTGTCTTGTTCTGTCTCTTTCTATCTTGTGTGTGTCTGTGTGTCTGCAGACACACACACACAGGCGCACAAACAAGTGATATCCCTCCCTGCCTTAGTATTGTCTGCTATCATTCTTGTATTGTTAGAAATTGAATAATTGCTACCCATCAAAAGCTACAAGCCTAAGAAAATTTGTCTGATTTTTGAAAAAAAAGGGAACATCCCCAAAAAGTCTGGCAATCTCAATGGAAATCATACCATCATATCCAGGCTATCAGAAAACCCTACTGTAGAGATTTCAAGCTCCTACATGCAAAAATGTGGAATTTTGCCTTTTTTTGTCAGAAGAAAGATCACAGATGCATGTTAGCTTGTTGGTTTTTTCCCAGGGGTGACCATGCCAAACGAGTGATCCTATAAAATCAGGAGAGGGATCAATTTGTCAGAAATCAAAACTTCCTGTGCCCTTCTTAAGTGACCAAGAAGATTTGAGGGCAACTAGCCACCTTTCACACCCCTTTTCTTCCCAAAAAATATCCAATCAAAATTTTGAGATAGCCATTGGATTCAGCATAGTTTAAAAGTCCAATAACTATGGCTTTGGGTATGATATGACCCCCTAGTTCCCAGGGAAAAGGCTGTAAGCTGTGCAATTTATCCATTGTTCACATATAGTATTTGCTATTGGAAAATATATGGAATTTTTTTTTTTGGTAGGCGGGATTTTCTTCTGGGAGATTTTTTTGTGGGTAGGGAAGTCTCTGGGGGAAATTTTACAGGGAATATTTTACACAGTGGAGGGAATGGGATTTCCTGGCATACTTTGTAAAATGGTCAGAAATCATTGGCAGCGCAATCGCGCTGCCTAAGTAAAGAACAATGTTGGCACAATGTAATATTTATTAATTTTTTTTTTTTTAGACCAGGGCACTTCGTATCAAAGGAGTTGTCGTTTAGAAACTTCGAAAAAGGGCTTATTCGAATGGAAATTGGAGTGGCTTGTGCCCTTTTTAATAGTCAAAAGTGATTGGAAGGCCACTAACATCCCTTCCACGCCCACCATTACCCCAAACACATCCAATCAAAATTTTGAGATGGCCATTTTGTTCAGTGTAGTTGATTTCTAGATAGAAATTACGTTTTTGAGGAGGACACTCTTCCACAACCCTCAGGGCAAGGGTTGTAAGTTATGCCCTGGGGGCATATAAGGATTTTATAGTGTGTTGTAGAAACTTAAAAAAAGGCTCATTCAATTGGAAATTCAAAGGGCTAGTACCATTTTTAATAGTCGAAAGTGATTTGAGGACAACTAACCCCTTTCTCACGCCCACCATTACCCCAAACACATCCAATCGAAATGTTTAGACATCCATTTTGTTCAACGTAGTTAAAGGTTTTAGAAATTAGGTCTTTGAAGATGATAACCGCCTCAGAGCCCTCGGGGCAAGGGGTTTAAGTTATGCCCTGGGGGCATATAAGGTTTTTATAGATAGGGATGTTGTAGAAACTTCAAAAAGGCTCATTCGATTGGAAATTAGAAGGGTTTGTGTCCTTTTAAATAGTCGAAAGTGATTGGAGTAAAAAAAACTAACACCCCTCTCACACCCACTTTTTCCCCAAACACATCCAGTTAAAATTTTGAGATAGCCATTTTGTTTGACGTAGTTAAAAAGTCCTGAAATTATGTTTTTTGAGAATGACACTCCCCCCCCATAACCCTCAGGGCAAGGGTTGTCAGTTATGCCCTGGGGGCATATAAGGTTTTTTTTTTTTTTTTTTTTTTTTTTTTTTTTTTTTTTTTTTTTTTTTTTTTTTTTTTTTTTTATAGAAAGCGTTGTCGTAGAAAATTCAAAAAGGAATCATTCGATTGTAAATTGAAACGGCTTGTGCCCTTTTAATAGTCGGAAGTTATTGGAGGGCAATCAACCCCCCCTCTCACGCCCACCATTTCCCCAAACACATCCAATCAAAATTTGAGATAGCAATTTTCTTCAACGTAGTTGAAAGTTCTGGAAAGTAGGTCTTTGAGGATGACAACCGCCCCCCCCAGCCCTCAGGGCAAAGGTTGTAAGTTATGCCCTGGGGGCATATAAGGTTTTTATTGAAAGTGTTGTCGTAGAAACTTCAAAAAGGGCTCATTCGATAGGAAATCGAAAGGGCTAGTGCCTTTTTAAATAGTTGAAAGTGATTGGAAGGCTTGACATTTTTCAAACAGTTCGTGTTAACGAACTGCAAGTAAGGAGTGACCCGGATCAATAGTAACCGAAACTCTAAAAACGGAATTTTTATACCAAAAGATACATCAAAAGAATCATATTTTAATGCTGATTTCAAATATATAAGTTTCATCAAGTTTAGTCCTACCCATCAAAAGTTACGCGCCTGAGAAAATTTGGCTGATTTTCGAAAAAAGGTGGAAAGACCCCCTAAAAGTTATAGAACCTTAATGAAAATCACACCATCAGATTCAGTGTATCAAAGAACCCTACTGTAGAGGTTTCAAGCTCCTATCTGCAAAAATGTGGAATTTTTATTTTTTTGCCAGAAGTAAGATCACAGATGTGTTTTTTTTTTTTTCAGGGGTGATCGTATCGACCCAGTGGTCCTAGAATATCGTGGGAGGGCTATTTGGAACGGAAATTAAAAGTTCTAGTGCCCTTTTTAAGTGACAAAAAAATGGAGGCAGCTAGGCCCCCCCCACGCTCATTTTGTTCTCAAAGTCACCCGATCAAAAATTTTGAGATAACCATTTTGTTCAGCATGGTCGAAAATATGATAACTATGTCTTTTAGGATGACTTAGTCCCCCAAAGTCCCCGGGGGGAGGGCTGAAAGTTATGAACTTTGCCCAATGTTAACATATAGTATTGGTTATTGGGAAGTATACAGACGTTTTCAGGGGGGATTTTTTTCTGGTAGTGGAAGGGGGGGGGGTCGGGAATTATGCGGGAGGATCTTTCCATGGAGGAAGTTTTTATTGGGGAAGGGACATTGCTATGAAGGTGGCGCCGGATTTGCAAGCATTATTTAAAAAAAGATCAGAAATTAAATAAAAAGAACTAGTTTTTCTACTGAAAGTAAGGAGCAACATCAAAACTTAAAACGAACAGAAAATATTACGTATATGATTGGGTTCGCCCCTTAGTCAATACCTCGCTCTTTGAGCCAAAGGTGTTTTAGTACTTTCATAAGAGCTATTTATTCTAATTAAGAACCTTTGTTATTAAGGGGTCATTTTTAAAGAATTTGAACAAAATTCGAATTTTAGCCTAAAGAGCGAGGTATTGACTAGGGGGTGAACCCTCTAATCTACGTGTTAAAAATATATGAATATATAAGTTCGTTACGTAAGTTAATTCGTAAGTTAAGTATATTTATTACTAATAAAAAAGTCCGTAAATAAAATTAAACAACTTTCGAGAAAGCCATTTAACCAAATAAAAGTAAAATTAATACGCAAATTTTGTTTTAATTATTCATGTACGGTGAGCCAAAATCAAAGCCTGCATTAATTCAAAAACGTTAAAAAATTAAATAAAAAAAAACAAGTTTTTTTTAAGTGAAAGTAAGGAGCGACGTTAAAAATTAAAACGAACAGAAATTATTCCGTATATGAAAGGGACTGTCTCCTCCTCAACGCCTCGTTCTTTGCGCTAAAGTTTGACTTTCTCACAACTCTATTTTTTTTAAACAATAAAAAACTTTAGTGTGAAGAGCGAGGCGTTGAGGAGGAGACAGCCCCTTTCATATACGGAATTATTTTTTGTTCGTTTTAAGTTTTAATGTCGCTCCTTACTTTCAGTTAATTATAGTAAAGATCAATGTGGGTATAATGTATTATTATTACTTTTTTGTTTAGACCAGGGCACTTCGTATCGAAGGAGTTGTTGTAGGAACTTCGAAAAGTGCTCATGCGATTGAAAATAGAAAGAGCTAATCCCCTTTTTAATAGTCAAAAGTGATTGGAGGGCAACTAGTCCCCCTCCCACGCCCACCCTCCCATTTGCCCATTATGTTTAAAAACTAAATGTTGCCTTAAGATTAAATCAAAATGCACTGTGTTAATGCTAATTCCTAATAAGGCATCTCAGCAGTATCCCAAGAACGACTGAGGGTACTATGTTCTGACTTTCGGGGCTACTTCTTCTCTAAAAATTTAACCAAATCAAAATAGCGTAAGTGTATCCAAGCTATCAAAGAAACTAAAGGGATTTTTATTGCGAATTGTATCAAGCTTTCTATTTCAGGTCAACTAGAGGAGGTATGAAACTAAATTAAACACTACTATTTGTGTCCAGATTTTTAAAAGGGTGTATGTTATTAAAAATTGCTGAAAATTTTTCTCCGGCATACAAATAGCAGGGACAAACTATAAAGACTTAAAAAAAAACGAAAAGATGTAAAGTATTATTTTCTTTTTTCCCTGAAAAGACTAAGTCAATATAAAACGAACATAAATTAATTATAAAAACTTTCCACACAAAATAAGATTTTGAAAGAAAAGTAAAGAACTCCATTAAACCAAACATGAGCAGAAATAAAATCGAATAATCTACCAAGCGTGAAACTACCACAAATCAGCATCGATAAATAAATGAAACCCAAAACGAACAGAAATTACAATAAATAACCGAGTCAAACTCAAAACGAGCAGAAATTAACATGAGTAGGGCCCAAGGCCAGAACATAATTTGCACTTTCCTGAAAAAAAAAATACAAATGAATGTGCATTGTCAGTTTGATATACATATACTGATATCTAGTAATCAAAATGTTATTATTATTTGATTTATTAAAGTTATATACAGTTAAAAATATTTATATTTTTCAGTAAAGTGCAAATTATGTTCTGGCCTTGGGAAGGGATAGGGGGTTTTGAGCCCTACTCATGTTAATTTCTGCTCGTTTTGAGTTTGACCCGGTTACTTATTGTAATTTCTGTTCGTTTTTGGTGTAATTTATTTATTGATGCTGATTTGTGGTAGTTTCACGCTTGGTAGATTATTTGATTTTATTTCTGCTCATTTTGGTTTCATGGAGTTCTTTACTTTTCTTTGAAAAACTTGTTTTGTGGAAAAAGTTTTTTTAATTAATTTAGCACAAAAAGACAAAGTTTTTCAACTGCATGTAAGGAGCACCATTAAAACTTAAAACAAACATATTTTATTCTGCATATGAGGTGGGAGGGCTGTTCCTTTCTCAACCCTTGCTCTTTAAAACTAGAATTTGACTTTTTTTTGTCACAATTCTTTAAAAAAGACTGCTCAGACACAAGACCCATTGAATTAGAACAAGAAGTATTTTTAAAGAACTTCAAGAGTTTAGTGTAAAGATTGATAGTTAAGGAAAAGACAGCCCCCTCATATACGGAATAATCTCCGTTCGTTTCATGTTTTAATGTTGGTTTTTACTTTCTGCCGAAAATTTTTTTTTTTTTTTATTGTGGTTGCAGCAGTAGCTGTAGCCTAGTAAAGGACACCTCAGTCAATAGGAGCCCAAAAATTAATTATTTTTATTACAAAAGTCGCTTGATCTTGGAACTTACTTTGAAATGAGCCTTAAAACATTTCTCTATGATGTTTCAGTGCCCTGCTAACAGTGCAGAAAAAAGAGGAAACATCTAATCAGTACAAAAAAGTCCTTTCCTTTCTTTTTTAAGGGGGGAAGGGCTGTCATCTCTTCATTTAGAGTTTTTGATAAAGACAATTCCAATGGTTTTCGTTTTGTTCTGACAAAATTTTAGACTTCTTTCAAATTTCTTTAAAATTGTTTTCAAAATAACTTTCTACTATTACGATTAATCGAAATAATGGTTACCATTCCTGAACCAGCTACAAATGGAGATTTTTCACACTAGACAGTTTTTACAAAAACGTATTTTTTAAACTTCGGTTACTGTGGGCTAGAGTTTGTTCTTACTAGCTTGCAGCTATCACTGTGAAAGTAAATGAAACGAGTATGCTATGAGGGAATCAAACTTAGTATTTAAGATAAATTGGAATCAAATTATGTTCGGTTTCTTTAAATTTGCTGTTTATAAGTTTTAATTTCAAGCTTAGAAATGTCAATGCATGGTCAGAATTTTAACAAGTGGATTTTGCCACTTTTTTTTTATTTTTCCAAGGAAGGATTTTGGATGAGCTTAGGCCAACCATGTCCAGATACGTCTCTTAAGTACAGTTGTATACAGGTCTGTGTGGAGGAGATCATAAGACTTCTCTAGGCTCATAAAAGCAAACAAATGCAGTTCTAAGATTACAGTCTTTCTGGAAGCATTTCCACATCCCCTCCTATGTACGGGTATGATCAGAAAGGCGAGTAAGAGTCATTTTTACTAAAAAATCGTTGCTAAGGCTGCCGCATTTAGGTGTTAGCTTTTTAAAATTTGACATTTACTGGAGTTTTTTTTTTCCAACTCCAACGCGAACCGTAATGTGAACTATCAACTCCCTCCTTTGACAGTAAATTAGAGTAAAGTAAGTAAGTAAGTGTGATGGCACTAGACCCTTTAGGTCCTAACTGACGGTGCTGATCTCCATTTCATGGCCCTTCAGTCAGGAAGTACAATGGGCGTTTGGGGGCAGCCATCCTGTGCTTTCGCACACCCTTCCTGCTTACCTTCTTCAGGTACCCATTTAGAGCTGGGTCGACTCTGGCTGAGCTTACAGAGTCACACCACTGATCCCTGTCCCAAATAAACTAGCCACGCCAGGAATCGAACCCATGCGCCCTAAGACAAAGGATTCCCAGCCCAGCGCGCCCACCACTTAGCTGGGATGGCTGTTCTAGCTAAGTACTAAATTAACACTAAATTACAGTTCAGTACTAAATTAGTACTGAACTGACTCCAGCCCAGCGTCTTAACCTAAATGGTTCTGATAGTTTGAAATAATTTTGGAAGTTTGACCATTTTCTGCAATGAAACAAATTTTAGATCACAGTATGATGTAATGGCTGCAGGGTAATTTGTGTTCTTTGAAACTGTAATGGGTATTTCAAGAATTTAATTGGTGCGTTTTTTTGTTGCAAGTTCCATGGTTTCATGGTAAACAGTGTATAAGATCACTATCTAATAATATAATTGTATTGCAGAATAGTCCCATTTGATTGTCAAGGACCCTCTCATAATCTACAAAAATGGCCACTGGTTTTGATTTCGCTGACGTAATGTCACTGTCCATCCCTGAAGAAATGAGAGCTGATGATGAATTTGGCGATGTTAGAAATAATGCAAGAGCTGTGAAGAATAAGTTTTCATCATTTTTGCTTGAATTTCATGAAGGAAACTTCATTTTATAAATACAGGTATTTATGGTTTTATTTACCAAGCTTTAGAATTCTTCTGTTTACTTAGACTTATGTTCCCCATACCGGATGGCACATAAGGTGACAACGGCATCTCAGTTCAATTTGCTTGGTTATTTGACGAAATTATCGTCATCCGATTTAACCATCCGATTAACCTGTCATCTGATGAAAGTAGTCAAATCCTTCAACACTTAACACATAGTTAAGTGTTGAACACTCCGTGTAGAAACTGTCATGCAAGTTTTGCCTGGCATGTGGAGAGAGGGATTATATTTCAGTATTTGAGCTGTTTTTGAAATCAAGTTGGTTAGGTCTGGCTTGAATTAGGTCCCATCTAGCCTTTGTGGCTGTATTAGGGCTTCTTCTTTTCCGAATTTTCGATGAATCTGGTGACGATATTTTGCTTGGTCTGACGCTAGTTGGAGTGGCTGGTGGACGCTGTAGGTCTAGTAGAAGTTATCAATCCGTCTCTTGCAAGGTCAGTCTTGGGGGCGTGTGCCGTGTACTCGTCCTTTAAAGGTGGTTTTTCAGAGGTATTTGGCTGACATTTGTTGAGTGTGACCAAGTCCATGATGGTGCAAGAACAACGGAGGAGTTTGTGGAGGTTTTCATTTGACGCTCGGTCTGCGTAGGTGATCTCCACTATATGGCGGAGGCACTTGGTTTTAACTGCGGAGATTCTTTGTTCATCGTCGGCCTTTATTGTCCAGGTTTCACTTGACTATAAAGAAATGGGGATTATTAGCTGGTTAAATAGTTGGACTTTTAAACATGTTAACAATGCCTTGCTTTTTAAGATTGATTATTGACCCTTGAAGCAACAACTGGCTGAGGCAAATCTTCGTCTGTTCGATTTTGAATGGTCATTATTAGGAGTTGTGAGACTGTATAGACTGGCAAAGAACTCGAAATTTTAAACTGACTCTTCATTGAGTGTTGTCTGAGCAGGTTTAGACGAAGGAGCTCAAGATACCCGCATGATCTTGGTTTTAATTATTTTTACTATCACCCCAAAGGCTGACACTAGTTCGTCATTTTCTCCTTGAAGAAGGTATTCTAGACCACCAAGTTTCACATAGCGTCTGCATCTGCCATTTCATCAATTTGTTACCCGCTAATCACTGGGCTGTCAACAGTTCAATCACTACAGTCACTGGGCCGGTAAAATTGTGCGATGCTTGCTTTAGGGTAATGAAATGGGATTTTAACTTAAGGATTAGTGGTGTAAAATATTTTTGCACCAGCAGAGTAACCATGGTGCTATGTTCCCACATGGGAACGTTTGGCGTTAATGTTGTCCTTGGAACTGAAGGACATATATCGATATATATCTTTTCTCAAGTTTAAGAAAAGTTAGTGTAAAAGATAAATTAAAGTTAGACATGGAATTGCTTGTAATACCGTTGCAAATGAAGTTTGACACTGCACTCTAGCCGTGCAGTTTTTTTTGTATATTTGCCGTCGATGCTACTTCACTGCTGTCACCACTACACAAATAGTTGATCTCTTAGGGCAGATGTGTGGAGATCCTAAGCTCTCACTATTGCCAGGACTGTAGGTTTAGTCCCGGGAACGAAACCGTGTTTTCCCTGGTGAAGGGGTTGTGTATGGTCGCAGTTTGTTGCTAAACAAGTGGCTGTGCATCTTAACATTTTATTGCTTTGTATCCAAATTGATTTGGTTTATCTTGGATAATAAATATTTTGCAGCTTTGACGACCAAAGAAAGGTGCCATCTGTGCATCCACTGAAAGATTTTTGACAGAACGTCCCGTATTGCTGAAGTTTAGTGTTCATCACGTCTACAAGTAGCCCCGCCTTAACTATTTTATCGCTTTCCTGGAGCTCATTATTATTTGCAAAATGTAGGTTTTTCTTTATCTTTAGAAATCTGATGCGGCTCATGTCTTCTCCAACTATAGGGATCACTTGGTCGTCATAGTAGCACAATTCCAAAAAAAGTTGTCTTCAAAGGTCAGTTTGAAGCTGATGTTTCCATTCTGAGAAGCATATCGTGTTGTTACCATATGAATATAGCACGAATAGTTTCTTCCAAGAACTGACAAAAAACTCGACTTTGAGCATGCTTATCATTTCACTGACCTTGTTTCCCAGTCTAGATAGTGGTTCTGATGGAATATCTCCAGACTGTACTATCTTTTTCCATTTTGGCATATCCCTCTGTTTCTTTGAAGGTTAAGATTTTTTAGATACGGGATTTTAAGACTGTCCTTGCAATACTCTTGGGGCTGTTTTCCTACGACCGTAATATATGGAAAAGCTTGTGGTTACCTTTTGTTGTTTTGCAATAAACAGTAGCTTTGAATCTACATGAAAATTAAGAACTCAGTGAAAATTATGGCTTTTTTCAGTGAAAAGTTATGGTTGTTTAAGATTTTGATTTAGCTTGCTTGTTTCCAGTGATTGCTGTTGAGAACTGGAAAAGCATTGAACAAAAATCAAGTCAAGGGAGATATTAAGTAATATTTGTATTGGATACCCTGCATTTCAAGTTTTGTTTTCATATTGAACATAACATCCGGAAAAATGCATAATGTTATAATTACTGTGGCAGTATCATGAGAAGTTTTATCATGAGAAGTCTGTAAGATTTTGTATTTTTAGTGTATAAAGCACTATTTAGGTTTTATTTTTTTTTTTGTTCTCCTTTTGTGAGGTAGTTTGTTTTGCTACAAATGACAGGAGTGACTCATTTTAACTTTAATAGCCGCGTTAATGCATACGTTACATGGCAAAAAGTCTTGCAATTCCAATTAACAAGGTTGAAGGCGAAGGCCGAGACCGAGCCCCTTTGTTGCATTCAAGCCAAAGTTGCATTCAAGCCAAGGCTAATTGGAGAAAAAGCTAAGACAGATAGTCTGAATGAGAGGCAAAGCTGGCATAAGCCTTTTTCAGGATTGTATAAAATGATGTCATTTTCACCTATTGATTTTTTTTTCTTGCAGTTTTCTATTCAAATTACGTTTTTCATTTTAATTTATTCAAGGATCTGAAATTTTGTATTAAAAAAGAAAAAAAATGGGAAACAACTTGCTTTTGCTTTATTTTTTTTTTTTTGTCATTGTGAAAAAGAATCACAAATGATAAATTGAAATTTGGACCATTTTTGACTTTTTTGAAATTTTGGACTCTTAATCGAAATTCCAGGTAACTCTACTTTTTCTTATAAGTGAATTTATTTAGAGTAAGCGACGCAAATAGTCTTTAACTGCATGATGTTTTGGTACTTAAGCCCCCCTCCCCCATATTAGCAAATTTTAACTTTTATAGAAGCATTAATGCATGCGTTACATGACAAAAAGTCTTCCAATTCAATATATTTTCTTGCCGTTTTTGTTCAAACTACGTTTTTCATTTTGATTTATTCAAGGATCTGATATTTTTATATTAAAAAAAAGAAACAATTTGCTTTTGTCCTGTTTTACATATATTTCTATTTTTGCTCAGGGACATGCTCAGACGTCACTATAACTTGAGACAGTACTTTATAGAAGTTTCAATGGAAGATATTCAGAGTTATGATGAAGATTTGGCTGATAAACTTCGTAAACAACCCACTGAGTATATTGCATTGGTAATGTATTTGGACTTTATTAATATTTGTTTCAGGTACATAAAGAGCGGAATAAGTAGCCAGAATTGAAGTTTGGTATCACACTGGCCAAACGAAAAGCAGGTTGTCCCCGGTTGGGGTGGGAGGATGTCGTAAGGAAAGATTTAAGGGAAATGGAGCTTCCTGGGAGGGTATAAAGAGGGAGGCTTTAAACAAACTGGAATGGAGGAGGAGCGTGCGTAGCTGTCTTGCCATCGGGCGGCTTGGTGCTGCAGTGAGTTTGTAAGTAGCAGTAGTATCACACCTTGAATCTCAGTCTATATGATTTAATTATTATGACCAATTTTCTTTTCTTTTAATTTTTAAAGGGTGAAAGGAGGTCATGTTAAAATCCCCCGAAAATTGGGACTTATACAGTATATGAATTTTGATTCATATAATAACTAAGAAGGTATTGTTTGTGGTCTTACCCTTTCCAAAATAGAATTATGGCTACTGTCAAGCTGCTAGGATTCTAAAATTCTAAAAAACAATTTCTTTACTGAACAAAATACAAGTGAATGTGCATTGTCAGTATAATATACATATGCTGATATTTATTCCCTTAAATGTAAATAATATTTGATTTATTAAAGCTATAAAAGTGAAAACATTAAAAAAAAAAAAAAATTCCAGTAAAGTGAAAATTATGTTCTGGCCTTGGGAAGGCATTGGGGTTTTGAGCCCTACTCGTGTTAATTTCTGCTCGTTTTGAGTTTGATTGGGTTATTTATTGTAATTTCTGTTTTTTTTTGGGTTTCATTTATTTATCGACGCGGATTTGTGGTAGTTTTACGCTTGGTAGATTTCTTGATCCTATTTCCTTGATCCTACAGTCTTTTTCAGGGAAAAAGAATATAATAGTTTTAAATCTTTTTGGTTTACTTTAAGAATTTATAGTTTGACCTGCTATTTGTATGCTGGAGAAACTTTTCCAACAATTTTTTAACAACATAAACCCTTTTAAAAATCTGGACACAAATAGTAGTGTTTGATTTAGTTTTTTACCTCCTCTAGTTGACCTGAAAAATACAACTTAATACCATTCACAAAAAATTCTACATATACTCTTTGACAGCATGGATGCACTTGCACTCTTTTGATTTAGTTAAATTTTAAGAGCAGTAGTAGTAATAGAAGTAGCCCCGAAAGTTTGAACGTAATACCCTGATTCGTTCTTGGGGATATTGCTGAGATGTCTTATTGGCAACCAGAATACACACAGTGCGTTTTGATTTAATCTTAAGGCAACATTTAGTTTTAAACATAGTGGGCAAATTGCATAACTGTGTGGGATTGACCTACGCAATAGCCCTAGAGATACAGCTACAAGATTTCAGCTATGCTTAACAAAATAGCTATCCTGAAATTTTGATTGAAAGTTTTTGGATAGTTATGAGCTGAAGAGGAGGGGATGATTGCTCTCCAATCACTTTTGACTCTTAAAAAGGGTACTAGAACTTTGAATTTCCAGTCAAATCAACTGTTTTAAAATGTCAATGATATTACTTGCTATGATAGAGCAGCGCTGCGTATGATATTGCTTGTATGCCCATTTAATGCTTGCATGCTTATAGTTTTTTTCGTTTAATTGAAACTCCCCTAAACTTTTCAACTTAATGCCCTTCGTGTCATTAGTTACAGTAACCGTAGAAGTTGTATTAAAAGTATACACATAGTGTCTTCTGGCTAGTTCAAAATCCGTCACGACTTAGCCTGAAAGGTCTAACTAAACAATGTAAGCCGTTTTTGTGATATTGCTTTTTCAGTCTTTTGACAATCTACATGATCATAGTTCGTTTTGATTTAGTTTGACATCCGCCTAAATATTCCTTGAAAGCTTTACCTTAATACACTTAGCTTTTGTAGTAGCAATAGTTGTTGTAGCAGTAGTAGCATTAGTAGCAGTATGCACATAGCACTTTTTTTTTCAACATCCCCTTCAACAAACAATGAAAATTTCCACTCAATTCCATCAACCGGTCTTGAACCATTGCTGATACATCCTCTTGACAACATATGTGGGCATAATGTACAAGTATTTCGATTTATTTCAATACAGTTTCAATATTGCCCAAATTTTCGCCTTAATACCCTTAGGTTTATTGGCAGTAGTAGTAGTAGCACCAATAGTTATAGTAGTAGCAGCAGAAGCAGAGTTAATAGTAGTAGTCTTAGCTTTAGTAGCAGTAGTAGTAGTTGTAGGAGTAGAACCACTAGTTTTATGATGCAAATATTTTCTTTTGGTTAGTTCAAAATCCCCCACAATAAGCCCTGTAAGTTTTAATTTCACGCACGAAACTGTTCCTAAGATATCGCTGACGTGCCCTTTTGACAACCTGCTTACGGATTGCAGATTGTCATCCGTAAAACAGAAATTTTCAGAGAATATTCTCTGAAAATTTCACCTTTATACCCTTAGGTATAGTTGTAATAGTAGTCACAACAGTAGTATTACTACTCAACTTAATGCAATTAGCCATTGCTATGACATTGTCGATATGCCCTTTTGATAACCTGTATATTCATATACTTCTTGAAATTTTCATCTTAATGCTCTTAATCTTACAAGTAGTTGCGATAGAAGTAGTAGTTGGAGCAATAGTAATAGTAGTAGTAGAACTAGTAAATGTTGCAGTGGTAGTAGTATTAGTAGTAGTGTACACATATTGCCTTTTGGTCAATTGATCTTCCCCATTCTCTGAGAGTTCCAACTTAATGCACAAATCAATTCTTAAGATACGCTATTTTTGACAATCTAAATGGACATAGTGTCTTTTGTCAGTTCGAATTTGCCGTCAAAATTCCCTCAGATTTTACCTTCATAGACTTAGCCTCAATAGTACTACTATCACAGTGGTTTCGGTGGTAGTAGAAGTATTTGCAGTGTTAGTTTGTATTAGTATTAGTAGTAGCAGCAGTATCAATAGCGGTAGTAGCATGTGCATAATCGCTTTTGGTTAGTTGAAGATCGCTGTCATTGTGCCCCTAAAGTTTCCTCTTGACACGGTAAGCTGTTCCATAAGTATTGTTGATGTGCGCTTTTGACACCCTTTTAACGCCCCTTTTCACGTTAATACTCTAAGCCTTGCAAGTTGTTGCAATTGAAGTAGTAGTTGGAGTAGTTTAGTAGCAGTAGTAGTATTAGTAAAAGTAGCAGTGGTGTTAGTAATGACATGCTTATATTATATTTTTGTCAATTGATCTTCCCCTTTAAGTATTCTCTGAAAGTTTCAACTTAATACCCAAATCCATTCTTGAGATACGCCCTTTTGACAATCTGCATGCGCATAGTGTGCTTTGATTTAGTTCAAATTCCCCCTCAATATTCTGTCAAACTTTCACCTTCATACGTGTAGTCTTAATTATACTAGTATCATAGTAGTAGTGGTAGTAGAAGGAACAGTAGTAGCAGTAACAGTGTATTATTATCAGTAGTAACAGTAGTAGCAGGTACATTTTGCCTTTTGGTCAACTGAACATCCCACTCAGGATGCACCTGACGTTTCCTCTTGATACGATAAGTAGTTTCAAAATATTGCTGATATGCCCGTATCAGCAATCTGTATTCACACGGTATGTTTTGATTTAGTTCAATCTTCCCCTCAACGTTTCCTCAGTTATTTTTTTCAGTATCCTCAGCCTTAGTAGTACTCGCTACAGAAATAGTAGTTTAAGTGATATGCAGTGGTAGTAGTAATTGTAGTTGTGGTAGCAGTGGTAGTAGTAATTGTAGATATGGTTGCAGTAGAAACAGCAGTATTTGTAGTAGTAGTAGCGTGCAAACGTTGCCTTTTTTGTCAATTGATCATCTCCCTTATCATTTCCTGAAAGTTCCAAATTAATATACTCAGTCATTCCTGATTTACACCCTTTTGACAACCTATATACACATAACATGTTTTGATTTAGTTCAACACTCCCCTCAACATTCCTTGAAAGACTCATCTTAATGCCCCTCGCATTTTGGGAAAGTAGAAGTCAAACATGCACACCTTTTCTCAGTAACATATACTATAAGATAAGATAAGATTTGTTGCAAAAAGCCTGCGGGGCATAGCAACACAGAATACAGTCTACAAACAAAGCTCAGGAACAAAATATAACTTTAGGTAATATAAATAAAAAAATAGAACAACAAAAAGACAGAAAAGAAACACACCAAGGTTCAATATTTTAACCAACAACCACCATTCATGATAAAATTCGAATCCTAAAAACCGTAACAAGCTATCCCCTCAAACATGATTCTCTATGTTTAATCCCTAAACGAAGAAACTTACTCAACTGTTTCATAGTTATTTACCAAGACTGAATTTACCAACCCGTTCTAGGTGATCTTCGTCCAACGGGAATCAAAATCCCGATCTCAGAAGTTCCGGGGGTTAAAATTGGGGTGGATCTAAATTTGGTGGTTCTCAGGTTTAAGGTGCTATTCTTAATAGGGCTATTTTTCGAACTAAATTCAATGAATCCGCATTAATCTTGAAAAACAGGGGATAAAATTCCCTAAACGTAATGTTTAAGATGAATCTTTCAAGCCTAAATTCTCTTAAAATATCTTAACTAAACTACTTCTTACTTAGCTGCTTTAGCAAAACTCCAAACCTCAGAACCCCAATGTAAACTAAGAGCTACTTTTGTCGGGAAACTCTTTTCTGGATCCTCATGCCAGCTAGCTAATCTAAATTACTTCTCAAAAGCATATTTATTAGCCTATTACCCCTTAAACTATAACTTCTAAATGCCTAGACATCCCCCTTAATGCACTAAACTTAACGCCCAAATAAACAAATTCTTCTTTAACCTCTACCATCCTTCCTCCAAAATAAAACGAACCTCGAAATCAAACTCCGCTTTGCTCCTAAATACTAATACTACTGACTTCTTAGCGTTCATCTCTCTAATCCTTCTTTTCTAAGTAATTTTTTATTATATCTAAGTGCTTCTGAAGATTATCTCTACTATTCGCCACTAGAGCTATGTCATCCGCGAATAACATACATGATAGCCTAAACCAATCCAAAGATAAATAAGGGGCTCCATTACTTTTCATAAAACTATCTAAATCATTAACAAACAATGAGAAAAGCTTAGGAGATAAAGTACATCCTTGTTTCACACCCACATGAGACGGAGCCAGCCTAGAAAAAATTTCCCAGACCTTCACAACAAATTCCACCCTCCGATACATATCTGCTATTATTGCTACAAAACAAGACGACAAGCCTATTTCTAAAAGACTCAATTAACAACCTCCTATTTACCGAGTCAAACGCACTTTTCAGGTCTAAAAAGGCTACGAATAGCAGACCATTTTTCCCTCTATCATATTTCCTTCTCAGTATATCCAAAGTAAAAATATGGTCAACAGTGCTGAATGTCGATCTGAATCCCGCTTGCATCGGGCTAAGTATTTCCTCCTTATCTAACCAATCTCTTAGCCTAAATTCCAGAACCTTACAAAACAATTTACTTACCGCATTTCCCATAAAGATAGACCTAAAGTTCTCATGTAACTTCCTATTGCCTTTCTTAAAAAGAGGCACTGCTACTGAAGTGTTCCATGAGCAAGGCCAACAAGCTTTCTCCACTACAATGAGAAAATTGCGGCCAACATGGGTATTAAAGTTGTCCTTCCTAACCTCAGGGCCTTTGTAGATATACCATCTGTTCCTGGACACGAATTACCATTCATCTTTTCAACTGATCCTAATTTTCTTGTTGAGATAGAAGCCTAATGAAATCGTAATCATTCTGTCTTAAAGGATATGTTACCGTCCCCAGACCTAACTCTATCCTTTGAACTATTTGACTCATTCGCCCTGACATATTCTGACTCCGTGTTTTCAAAATAATCTGGCCACGTCTCAGCTGGTGGACGTCTCCTCTTATTCCCGGGCCCTGGATTAAACATTTAACTACCGACCAAAACTCTCTAGGGTTATTCACACCATAAGCTCTCTTAATTTCCTCATTAATCTTTATCTGCCTCTCTCTTTTTAACTCTTTTAACCCTATTATAATCTGACCTTAATTTTCTGTATTCAGCTAGCCTGCGCAAGTTTCGTTTCCTGATCCAATGGGTCTATTGCCTTAAGTATCCTGAATACCCTAATTAACTCTTCCCTTTTCTGCCTACATTCCTCATCGAAAAAACCCTCATCTTTTCTGGCCGGACGTTTCCTATCCTGAGATAAAGGCTTGATGTTTTCATAAATTATATATGTAATTACCTAAACAGCTTGATCCAATTCAGCTGGTTCTAAAAAATGCAAAGTCGAATGGCAATCATTTTGAAATTCCTCACTTTCTAGTTCCATCTTAACCAATTCTTCTTTCTCCTTGGCTATCCAAACTGGTTTACGGATCCTTTCCTCACACTTAGACCTTTCATTTACCCTTTCAGAACGTCGAATATACGCTCTCAGCTTAATACTCACTGGCAAATGATCAAATCCGACCAATTCTAGGACCCTGAGGCCCACCGTCCGGGGCCAGAGAGATAACTACATAAGATATAATCAATTAAACTCAGGCTAAAACCACTATAACTCGTAAAATCACCCTTACCGAAATCTCCTAACCTTCCGTTCATAATTATTAACCCTTCCTTATTTTCTGAGACCTATCCCTATTTTTCCTAATAGGGAAACATACTCACATTCATTCTCTAAAAAAAAACATTCTGACCTGGTTCATTTACAAGGGGTTCACCAACCTGTAACTCGTCCTCTTCACTAGTATATGTATCGAAGTCCCCAAGAAAAACCAAATTACGGCAAGGGTACATTCTTTTATACATCTGTGTTTCATTTTCAATCAATTCCCTTGTATCTTTTACGGCTGTAAGAACTATTATTCGGAAGCAAATAAACCACACAAGAAGGTGAATGTTTTCAACTTAATAATAACCATAATAAATTTTCAGACTCACTTTCTAGTCTACGAAATAAATTAAATACACCCTTCCTTACAAGCGCCGAAGCTCGTCCATAATATCTACCATTTGCCGAAACTTTTGTCCTACACTCAAAAACATCAAAATCTTCACATGACAAAAAATGATGTAGAGAATTCCACGTCTCAACAAGGCAAGCAACATCCCAACTTTCACAACCGGCTGATATACTTGACTAATAGATTTTATAACTTTTCCCTACTATGACTTTGTAAATTCCAAACTATGTTAGTTGTGTTATATGTTTTTTGGACCATTTTAAACAAAATGGCCATCGTACAATTTCAATCAGATGCGTTTGGTGAAAAGAGGGGTAGTTGGGGGGGGGGGGCTAGTTGACCACCATCACTTTTGACTCTGAAAAGGGAACTAGAACTTCCAATTTCAATCAAATGAGCCATCTCTAATGTTTAGGCAATCATCCCTTCCATAAGAACCTTAAATGCCCAGGGGCATAACTTACAACCCTCGTCCCCAGGCTTTGGTGGCTTCTATTAACCCCAAAAGCCTTGTATGATCTATGGACTGTTTGAATAAAAAGGCCGTCTGAAAATTTCTATTGGGTACATCCCGGGAAAACATGACGTGTGGAGGGGGGGCAGTGCTCTGATCACTTTGACTCTTAAAACGGGCACTAAAACTTCCGACTTCCAATCAACTGAGCTCCATCCGTTCCAGAGTTTATACGACCACTCGTTCCATAAAAAAAACTTGTATGCCCCGGGACATAACTTACAAATCTTGCCCTATCGGGCTCTGGGGGGTTGTGTCCACCCGAAAGACATTGTTATAGGCTATTTGGATTATTGGTAGCAAATGACAATCTTACAATTTCAGTTGAATGCTTTTCGGGAAAAGAGGATGTCAGGAGGGGGGGGGCTAGTTGCTCTCCATCATGTTTGACTCTTAAAAGGAAAGTAGAACTATACATTTCCAATAAAAAAAATCCTATTCAAAAGTTTACACGACCACCCTTTCCATAAAAACCTTATATTCCCCCTGGGGCATAACTTAGAACCCTAACCCCCAGACTCTGGAGGGCTATATCAACCTCAAAGGCCTTGTTGTATTAACTTTTGACTATTTTTGAACAAATGGCTATTTCAAAATTTCCATCGGATGCATTTGGGGAAAATACGAAGTGGGGGTAGGTGGCTGCCCTCTGATCACTTTGATTCTTAAAAAGGGAACTAGAACTTCTGATTTCCAATTCAATGAACCCCTCCGAAGTTTACACGACCACCACACCCTTTCTATAAAAACGTATGCACCTTCGGGGTATAACTTGCAAAACCCTTGCGCTAAGGGCTGTAGGGGGTTATCATCCTCAAAGACATAATTTCCAGACCTATTAACTACGCTGAACAAACTGGCTATCTCAAAATTTTGATTGAATGTGTTTGGGGCAATCGGTGGTGGGGGGGGGGGGGGGGGGGGGAGATTGGTCACCCTCCAATCGCTTTTGACTATTAAAAAGGGCACTAGCCCATTCAATTTCCAATCAAATGAGCTCTTTTCGAAGTTTCTACGACAACTTCTGTACGAAGTGCCCTGATCTAGAGAGAGAAAAAAAAAAAAAAAAAAAAAAAAAAAAAAAAAACACTGTGCCCGCCGCATCGCTCTTTACTTAGACAGTGCTATTGCGCTGTCTATGATAATCTTATCTTATTAAATGAAAAATAATTGTATACATGTATGTATATTTATTTTTTTACCTGTACATTTTTTCTCTGTAAAAAAACACACTATATTTTTTTCTGAAAATTGGTATACTATCATTTTTGATGCGAAATTAACAATCTAGATTTATTAGGACTTTAGTAAAGTTCGTTTAGGGCCTTAATTTTGGAAACATATTCTTCATAATAAATTCGTTTAGGGCCTTAATTCTTGGGCGCTATAATAAAATTTTGCTCAAGTTGAGTGTTTGTGCTAAATATTTAAAAAGTGATTATTATATTTTATTATTTTATTATATTTATTTTATTTTAAAAAGCGATAGATTATCGACAATATAGAATAATTTGTCGGTATAAATATGAAAAAAGTGTGCCGTATAAAATAAAATGAAATTAGTTGTTTTGTTTAGATTAAAAAAAAAATGAAATTAGTTGTTATAAAATGAAATTAGTTGTTTTGTTTAGATTAAAAAACTGCCCTTTTCAAGAAGGAAGCTCAGTCCTCTATTACTATAATTAATGGTGATAATATTAATAAAATTATGTATTTTTAAATGTTTTTATAGAATCATGTAAATGGTTCTTTTGTTTATCTTTTTTTCTTCCATAGCTCGAAGAAGCAACTAAAGAAGTAGCTGATGATATTACTCGTCCACGTCCACTTGGCGAAGAAATTGTTGATGACATTCAGGTTATAATTAAATCAGAAGCGAATCCTGTTCCTATTAGAGACATTAAGGTAACTAAAATTGGTCCTTAAACTCGCCACTTACCTCGCCACTTTACACTTACCACTTAAGTGTAAAGCTACGCGCTTTACACTTGGGCTAGGAAACTTTTCTTTTTATTACTTTAAAAAAATCCAAAATAAGGCTAGTAGGATAGGCTGTTGCATTGCTAAAGGTCGGTTGCTGCCTCTAGACAAGACAAATGGTTTGATGTTTTCTCATTCTGATTTCCTACAAGTAGGCCTGCACTCAACCATATCCTTGGAGCTTTGTCTCCTTCTGCTATCAATTGCCAAGAAACAAAGTCTGTTTGTCGTAAAACAAACTCAGTGACATTTTACCTACTCTAGATAAATTAACGTATAAGATCTAGGACAGAGCACTGAAAGAACAGCTTTGTTAGGTCCTGCAATCATGGTTGTAGCGGTAGCTGCAACTTAGTAAAGAACAAAATCACGGCCCATAGCAGCCAAAAATTAAAAACTGGGTTCTAATAAAAACTGGCTAGTGACAAAAATCGTCATTTGTAAATGATCCAGGAATGATAAATATTATCTTGATCAGTCTTAACAATAAAATGTTATTTCAAAACAAATTGATGGAAATTTCGAAAAATATCCTGGAACCCCAAAAAATGGTGCCGGGTTGAAACAAAGTACACTATTGGGATTGCTATGGCGGGAAACCTTATACAGGAAACCTATTATCCCCTGGATGGAACAACATAAAAATTACTTTTTGCCTAGGTAGTACTCATGTGTCCCCCTCTCTATAAAAATAAATATGGGTGTTTCGACGGAAACTAAGTGTGGTTTCATGATATCATAAAGCTAACTTACTACATAAGTGTTGAATAGTTAGCTTCCTTTATAGGTACTGAGACAATTATAAATCGCATGTAAAGTATTTTGGAACTGCGGTGGACGAATACTGATTTCAGGATATACAAAAGAGTAAAATAAATGTGATTTTTTTTAATTTAATATAACGAAACAAAAGTAAAAATTGTACGCCATCTGAAAAAAAAATTTTAAGACTGAAAATAAAAGCTGATTCTCAGAAGAAGAAGAAAAACTTAATTATTTCCATCTCCCCATTTATCTGATAATAAAAAAAAAAAGTGGCAGTAAAATAGCGGTGCTTCGTGCCTCTGTTTTACCAACTCGGTTTTTTTTTATTGACTGGCTACAACAAAATGCTTGGGGGAGGGGGTAGTTACAAGATATGTTATAACTGCCACGTGCTTTCATTTTCAGCCTTAAATAGTTTAGGTTTGAAGTAGAAGGAAAAAACAAAGTACTAATCTATTGTTCAATTTTTGTGCATTTGGAGATGAAATAGTCTTAAAAGAGTGTTTTATCAGGGCTTTGTTTGAAGAGCTCTTAACTGATAATTTATATCGCCCCCCCCATTTTTTTGGCATTTGGAAAATTTTTAGAGATGGTCGCAGGGATTATACACTTGGTGCATTCTTCGTAATAAAAAGTAGCTTTGTAAAAAGAAATAGGAAACAAACGGTACTGTTGTCAGCTTGATAATTTATGGTGCAATAGAAAGAAAACGAAAGTCTAACTTAAAACAAAGAAAGGAACAATGGGAATTCAGATACAATTCTGAGAAGCAGGAAAAATAATCAAAAGAAAACTTTAACTTAGATATATTAAATTAAAAAAAAAATTAGAGAACAAGAATTGAAGCCAAAAGCAAATGCTTTTTTGGAGAGAAAAAAAGAAAGAAAGAAAACAAGACAACCAAAAAACATGAATAGCCCTCGTTTGAAGGAGAACCGATAGATAGAATTGATGTATCGATATTTATTGCAACTAAAAAAAGCCGCTTTGGGCATGGCAAAAAAGTGGCCCAAAATAATGAACATGCTAATAACACACATAACAACCCATGGTACACTTGACTCTCGCTAACTCGAAATTCATGGGACCTCGATTTTTTCTTCGAATTACGTTTAATTTGACTTATGCATAGTTCGAGTTATAGAAGCCAAATGAAAATTTTTAGCTACAGAGGTACAAACTCGCTAAATTTACTCACTACAGCCACTACAAAGTTAAGAGTAATTTTATTAGTGTACTATAGAATTAACATATCAAGGCTTTACTTTCAAGTATCAGTAATTATTCAGTTTGCTAGGAAATAGAGACCTGAACGGTAACAGAATCTGATACAGAAATATGTTAGATAAAGTTCATGCATATCAACGTTTACACGTTGCAACCTACATACCGGGGTTTCGACTAACAGCGGTCCGTTTGAAAAACTTCGAGATACAGAGTTAAACTTTGACTTGTGGAGGTAAATTGACAATAAAATGAAAAGTTATGTACTGAATTTTGGGATTATAGAGGTAATTTTCGGGTCACTTCGACATACAGAGGTAAAATATAACGCAAAATTATTTCGAGTTATGCATGGTTTTTTCTTCGACTTAGACAGATTTTTCAAGGGGATTGGAAATATTTCGAGATATCGAGTTTTCACGGTTCGAGTTGTCGAGAGTCAAACTGTACATAACAATGAAAAGACATAACAATTCCAATTAAACAAACATAACAAAACACATAATACCATAAAACTAACTCACATAATTACACAAAATGTCGCACACATGATAGATAGATACTAAATGCTTTAAACCCACAGGGGCCATTGATACAAAAAGGAAAAATAAAATACTTCAAGCTCCCCCCTCCCCTCAGGAATCTCTATGGTCATTTACAGTTTAATATATTTAGCAATCCTTTTTATTGTCCCATAATATTTTGGTCCCATTATTGACACCAACCACTCGCTTGACCCCAAACTAACTAGAAAAATAATTCGTTTCTTAAATCCTATAATTCAGGACAAAGAGCCATGAAGTGAAGCAGATCCTCACTATTTCTCCAAACATGGGGTACGAGTAAAAGACTATCTATTACCCTTACTCTCCCTAAATAGTTCCTTCTTTCTCCAAATGCTAGGAAATATTAAAAATATAGGCCTAAATCACTTCTAGGCCCTGACTGAAAATTTAGTAAATTGTTCATAATTTATGGGCAACGAGGTTTTAGGCATTTAGTTTATTGTCAAAAAAACCTATCTTCCAGTCTGATCAAGTATCCCATCTTACTAAAGTGACAGGAATCTGTATTGCTGCGTCGGAATACGAGCTAAAGCCACAAGTATTACAATACAATGTCGTTCATGCAGGAATGTTGTCCCAAATCTACCTATAAGACCTGGCCTAGAAGGATACAATCTTCCTCGCCGTTGTAATACGTAAGTGTTTGATTTTTTCCCAAGTTTAATATCATTGATGCATCTGTGAAAGTGCAATGAAACTTCCTTTGACGGCTTTATCATAAAAATATGTCGAGTGTATGGTTCTAAATACCCTGACGAGACCCATCCATTTATGCATTAAATGCCAGTGTCCCTTAATTTACCTTAATGTAATTTAGTTTTTGCCCTTTTTTTCCTTAACTGTGCTTTTGCTTTACTATGGCTATTCTAGTTTTATGATGATATACCTATCTAATAATTTTTTCATATCCTTATCTCTATCTAGTTTCATCTAGTGTTATCCCTCCAGTCTTTCTGGAACTTCCTTCAATTAAAATGTACTCAATCCTGATAATTTAGCCAAGATTTTTTTCTTGCCATGTTATGTTTGGTTTAGGTTTACTATTACCTTCCTAGTCTGTATTTTTTTTTACCTGAATTCTCTTTGATTAGCAAAACATTTGCGTTACGTTTTATTATTTTTATTTGTGACTTCTCTTATTCATGATTAGAAAAGTAATTTGGTGGTGTTTTGATTTCGTGTTCACTTTATTTGAAAATTAATGAATCAATCTTATTTCCTTAAACTGAGAGCGCTTTAGCTTTTCACTTTTAAATCTTGTAAAAATGTATTACGTAAGAGCCACGCTTTTGAAGTAAATAACTGAAAAATAACAATAGGTGAAAGCTGGACTTAAATGGAGCTGGACTTAAAATTGAATTCTAATTCTGCATTTTAAATCACCAAAATAAAAGGGCCACCTAATTTATTTTCCAAATACACAAAAAAGAGCCAAAATCTATTTTTGTCTTGCTTATCTGTGAGACTAAAAATCTAATAGAAACTGTGAATAGTTATTGGAGCCCCCTCTGCAAATATTAATGCCCATCTGTTTTGGGAGTGCTTTGAAAAAAAGGGGGCCTGGGCTATGTGAATATTTCCAAATTTTGTTCTGGATCTATGGTTGTATCTAATGTATTTCACTTTTCGAAAATGACTTATTGTGCTCCTCTTGTGCGTGTTTTCTAATTGACACACCTGCATGGGGTATCTTTACTCAATAAACACAGAGGAACCAGCCCATGATTTTGAGATTTTTTTTTTTGTTCTGTATATATTCTTAAAATTAGTGTGATTTCATTTAGTAGTGCACTTACTTCCCCGGTTAAAAGGTATGTCAGTGCACCTTCAGTTATTTTACAATCTCATAAAAATTCCTCAAATCGATGTGGCACCGGGGTCAGTTAATCACATTTTTTTCTCGCAAAAGACGGTTTGTGTTAGTCCTCCAAGATATGGTGAAATCAATCTGTACATTAAAATTTTCAAAATCTGTATATTTATGGTAGCAATAGACATCGTTCCATTAATGTATGCATTATAGGCAAAATTGGGCGACAACTTCGTTTTGTTCTAGTGAACAACGAACTCTAGCCATAGTAACTGAAATATTAAATAAATCATCATGTGCATGATGATGCATCGTCGTTGCAGCAGTAGCTACAATCTAGTAAAAGACGAACATGTCCCATAGTAACAAAAGAATAGCCTGAAACTCCTAAAAATGTGTCGGATCGAAGCATTTCCGGGTTGCAGCGGTAGCTAGCAACCTAGTAAGAGACGATCACGTCCAATGTTAAGAAATATAAAAACCCATAGTTCCTAACAAGGAGTCAGATCAAAACAAAAAGTACACCATTAGAACCGCCTTGTCCGAAACCCCTGTATAGGAAACTTTCTGTCCCTTGGCTTGAACAGAAAGGGAAATATATTGGCTTGAAAATCAAGCAAATTGACTTTTACCACGTTATTCTCCCCAAACGGGATATTTTTTTCTTTTTTCTTTGTTTCCAGAGATAGCTTGGCACTGGAACATCGTAGAGGGTTGTTCAATAGCTCATTTTAAAGGAAATTAATTGGGTTAAAAACCTTTTGTAACTAAAATAAATTATTTCTAAAAGAGAATAAATTTTTCCAATAAAAACTGTATTTTTGATGCAGTGACGTCATAATTACTATATAAGAAACGTCAAAACTGTAAATGGTCTCATTCATGAATATCACAATAAGAGACGATCACGTCCAAATGCTAACATAACAATAAAGAACGAACTCTAATTAAATTTTGTTAGAGCTATGATGTGAATAGACAAACACGAAATTATATTGTTGTTTCTGAAGACGTCATGAAATAATATCATTGCGCTATGACGTCAATAAAATCATTACCTTGTGACGTCATAATTACTATATAAGAAGCTTCAGAACTGTAAAAGTTCACATTCATAATTACATAATGGTTTCAATCAAGCAAGCTGCACGGATATTGAAAAAACAGTACTACACAAACAACAGAGATAGTATCTTGAAAAGAAAAAAACAAAGGTATTCAACCGACCAGGCATATCGAGAAGTAATCAAACAAAAACAGCAAGATGTGTTATCACAATGATGAAGATTATAGACATGCAAAAATTCAGACAGCCAAACAAAAGATCAAGGAGAGTTATCACAATGATGAAGATTACCGCATCAAATATAAGAAAAACCAAAAGCAAAGGTATTCAACCGTCCAGGTGTATCGAGAAGCAAAAATTGAGACAGCCAAACAAAAGATCAAGGAGCGTTACTGGGGTGACAAAATCTATAATGAAAAAATTAAATTCTCTGCGAGGTTGTACCGAAGAACGCATAAGGACAGAGGGAAAAATTACATTCAGAAATATAAGAAGATGGCAAAAATGCAGGCTGATCTTCGTAAATTGAGAAACATTTTACGCATGTTTTATCGGAATCACGAAAAGTATTCAAAATTACAGATTAAAATTCTCTTTGAAAGAGCGGATGCTGTTGAAAAGTCGGCTAGAAATTCCTTGGCAAAGCTTCATAGTAATATCCAAAAGAAATGTTGTCAGTTTAATGAAAAGCTTCCAAGGTATGGATTGGCAACTGCGGAACAGTTTACAGATGCAATGGAAAATGTTCGACAACACAGTGAATATACGGAGGCGTACTTCTTTGAAAATTCGTATATTAATTTTGGAAGGAGCAATTGCAGTTTATGTAGCAGCAATAAAACATATATACAAGCATACCTATCAACAGCGAAGGAAAAGCAATGTTTTTCAATTATGGCGAAAACGAGCCTGTTAGGGTTATTAGTAAATGTGTTTGTAAGACTAATGATTTAGAACAAATTCCTGGAACACCGACTCAAGAAAAAAGCATTTCTAACTGTGTTTTAAACAGTTCTTTTAGTTCTACTGAATATTTGGCAAAAAATTCTCTGTGTAGTAGAACAAACTGTCCTGAAAAGTACGAGACAACTATTGAAGAATGCTCTGAATCTAGATCTGACAAGGAAATTATGATGGCTGAAGTCACCTATAACAATCTGAGTAAACATTCAAAACCAAAAATTGGGCAGCAGGTTACTTGGCAATGTCACCCTGATATCTGCAAGCTCTATCCGACGGATATTGAATTATGTCAAATTCTTTTTGATATCCTTGAAAATAATATAGCATTAAAATTTTCAACTGACAAAGTGGTTAATTTCTACCTTGGCGGCTTGGATTATTGTGAAATCAATTACAGGGACACAAGAAAGCATGGGCATTCGTTATACTGTAGCCCAAATGAGGGATGTCAGAGCTATTTGCGTTCTCTAAGGGCACTAGCTCCACATTTTCCTGTCTTGAACTGTTTCATTAATAGCGTATATAAGGCAGTATCAAAATGTAAGATTATACAACATATTAATCTACTAAAAGTCGAGGGCTCGTACAAGGAACTAAGTCATTACATAGAAGAAGTGTCAAGTAGACTCTGTCGTAATAATAGTCAAGACTTCATTTACGGTGATAGCAATATTAGAGTTTCTGTGGATGAAAATACAATAATAAAATTATTTGGTGAGAGCCTTGATAAGGTAGCGAACATTAGGGATGTATACCCCACAATGCATTGTGACAGTTGTGAGCAGATAAAGACAAAATACCAATTGAAGAGTCTAAGATCCCTTTCAAATAAGAAAGGTTTTGATGTAATGATGGCCACGATTTTAGAACACCTACAACAGGACATACCCAAAGATGACAGAGAACAACTAATTCAATGTACAGGTTGGAAAGAGGATGTCATAGATTCATTCTTTGTCTGTGATTACTGTGCTGGGAAAATGTTGAAAAGTCAGGAGAATGTCCGATCAGTATTAAATAACCTTCATATAGACTGTACACCGGAATGTATAAAGTGTTTAAATAATTTTGAAATGGCAATGATTCGATTTGTAATGCCTTGTCTTACGATCGTCAGATTAGGGCAAGTAACTGCATTGAAGAGACCTAGAACAGAACTTGTTGACGCTCTTAAGGGGAGAATAGTATATATCTACCTGTTGATGTGCAAGCAAATGCAGATATTCAGCCTGAAAAACTTCTTAACATTGATAGTTTTGTAGTCATTGTCAATGGTCAGCCTACTTACAACAAGAATGTTTGGACTGCACTAATAGATCTGAGAAAAGTCCATGAAGCACTGTTGTGGTTAAGAGAGAACAACAGTCTCTATAAAACAATACATGCATACACCCTAGAAGATTTAAAAAAAATACTTGAAGCCCGTCTTGCTGAAAAAGCGGTGGTGTTGATAATTTACCTGAAATACCGGAAGCTGCAATCCTTCAGAAACTGACAGAAAGCGCAAAATCTACATTGGTTTGAACATTTTTCTGTCCAGCCTCTCAATTCAGCGGTTCCAAAAGACTTCATTGAAGATTTTAAGCAAATGAAAGATCTTGGTACTGACCAATTTCAAATCAAGAAACTAAAAGGTGAGAGCGAAGACTTATTTCAGGAAGAACTTGATCTAAAAGTGTTTCCAAATCTTTTCCCGAAAGGCAAATATGGCTTGCGTGACAAGGCAAGACCATTTCGGATTAGGAATGCAGAATATTTTAAATCAAGGCTTCTTAGCAGACATACTAAGTTTCGTCTTGACAAACAGTTTCTTTTTCACAGCTTCCAATTGCAAGAATTCTCTTACATGTGTAATAGCGTTGGTCATATGTTGCGGACTGTGAAACCAAATCAAAATGCTCGTCAATTTATAGACAGGCTTCATTCCCGTGATGGAGAGATGGAAGCGACTTTGTTTTCTGTTCAATCAAAAATCAGAGGATCTCAGCAGTATTTTCAATCTCTTTCCTATAAAGTAAAGTCAATGATTGAGCAATTGGGTCCACCGACTTTGTTTCTGACAGTTTCATGTGCTGAGTGGTACTCTCCTGAATTTATTGACTATTTACGGACTGTCCATAAGAACTTACCTGGTGTGGCAAAAATGACCCCAGCAGAGTTGACGTGTCTAGATCCAATTGCAGTTTCCATGCACTTTGACAAAAATGGACACCTATATTTAATGAGCTAATTTGTTCAAAGACAAATCCTTTGTTTGGTAAAATTAAGGATCATTTCTGGCGTATCGAGTATCAGAAACGAGGTGCGCCTCATGTACACTGTGTGTTGTGGATTGAAGATGCTCCTATTATTGGGAAATCAACAGCGTCTGAAGTGATTCAGTATATCAATAGTATTATAACTTGTGAAATACCAAATAGATTTGACTAGTCCAACTCTTCACAAACTGGTCAAAGACCATCAAGTGCACCGCTGTAATACATACTGTCAAAGAAAGTATAAGAGAAAAAGAGGAAGATGGGTTACGTATTGTAAGTTTGGCTTTCCTCGTCCTACAAAGGAACGAACAGAATTATATGACGTCCTTGACTGCTTGGCTCATGGTACAAACCGTAAAAAGCCAAGAAAAAGAATATATCATCTGCTTCGAAGAGATGACGAGCGTTATATAAATGACTATTCTCCTGCGTTACTTATTGCTAATCAAGCAAACATTGATGTTCAATATATTGGCCATTTGGGGCTCTAAATTACCGTATTACATTACCGATTACATGACAAAAGCAGAGAGTGTCGAAATAGAAGCAATGTGGGAGGAAGTAAATAATGCATGCAAAAGTCTTGGTCAACGAACTATGTCCTACTTGTTGAAGTCCATAAAAACCCGTCAAGTTGGAGCAGTTGAAGCTGCTGATAGGCTTCTTGGTACTAAATTGTATAGTATTTCTAGGCAATTTAGATATATTGACCTTGCGAAAAAGAGCGAGGTGAAGAGGACACTGAGAAGGTATGAGGAGCTTGAAAAGCTTGCTAAAAAACGATCCACAGAGTAGTGATTTGTACATTGCCCACTGGGTTATTGATATCTACCCTAAAAGACCGGAACATATGGAAAATATCAGTCTTTTTCAGTTATTGTCTTGGTATGAACGGGAGCGTAATGGTACTGATGATAATATGATGTTAACTGACGGGTCCTTCTACCTCAGAAAAAGGCTTTTTAAACCGTATATCATACAGCACAGAAAGGTAAACCCATTTGAAACTGACGAGAAGAAAAATGCTTATTATGGAGATCTTTTAAAATTGTTTAAACCTTGGAGAAATGAAAATGAACTAGTAGTCAGTGGAAATAGCAACTACGAAACCTACTGTGTTGAAAGTGTAAACTATCCCGACATGGTAGCTTACCATGAAAAATTTGTTGTTAAGAGGAAAAGCGATATAGAATTTGAAGAAAGGGTCCGAGAACGTGCAAAAGAAATTCTGAAGGCAGAAAATATTGATGAAAACATTGAAGATGACCCAGAAAATGCAATTCAGGGAGGAGTCATTGACAGAGCAGCAGATGCTATGGAGGATTTGTTAGACACAAACAAACAGATTTTAAATGGTGACACCGAAGAATGGTTGAAAAATGATTATGAGTCGCTCAATATTGATCAAAAGAGAGTTGTTGACAAAATTTTAGACTCAGTTACCAAGCGCAATGGTGCAACATCTTTGAAGTTGATTGTATCTGGATGTGGGGGTACAGGAAAATCTAGGGTTATCAGTGTCGTGAGAAGACTACTTTGCAACAAGTTCAAGAATGAAGATTGTCCCGTTGTAGTTATGGCACCTACTGGTATTGCTGCACATAGCATAAATGGTTTAACAATACATAGTTGTTTAAGTTTAGCTATTGATCAGGAAAACACCACAAAATACACACCCTCTCTCCACTGAAAAACTTCTTACTTTGAGAAAGACACTTAAGGAGACAAGACTTTTTATTATTGATGAAATTAGTATGGTTTCGTCTCTTCTTTTAACCTACATTCATTTAAGACTATCAGAAATATTGGCAGTTGATTTGCCAATGGGTAATGCTAACTGCGTATTTTTGGGAGATTTCCTTCAATTAAGACCAGTAAGTGGTAATCCTCCTTATATGCCTCTCACACGACTAGAAGTAAAAAACAGGATCGGATCAGTTGGTACTTTTAACCTCTGGCATCTATTTGAGTATGAGGAACTAAGCATAAATGTGAGACAAAAGATGGATAAGAGTTATGCTAATACACTTGCTGAAATTAGACAAGGGTTTTGCACTGGTGAAAATTTGAATAGTCTTTACAAGAGAAAAATTGGGAACTCCTACAGAGCTTCAAATGACGAAATAATAGATGTTTTACTCAAAATTGTGTGAAGAGGGAAATAGACCTGTCATTCTTATGCCCACCAATGAAAATTGTATGGTAGTTAACGATTTACTTCTTACAAAAAGCTGCTCAGACTACGTTAAACTTTCTGCAGTTGATCGACTCTCTTCAGTTGTTGACGACAAACGAATCGAACAGAAAGCAGCAAACACTGTTTTAAACTTTGGCAACGACAAAAAAAGAACAGCCGGTTCTTTCATGAGCTTGTTACTTGCAGTAGGTGCACGTGTAATGCTCCAAAGAAATATTTGTGTTGCTAAGGGGCTAGTAAATGGATCAATGGGAACAGTAACAAGCTTCAAGTTGCTACCAAACGGAGAAATAATTGGAGTTCTTGTAAAATTTGATGGACTGGAACTTCCGGTTGAAATTGGCAGAGAAACGTGCGCTTTGAAGTTTTGAAGCAAGTCTTTTTTACGCGAAGACAGTTTCCTCTTCAACTGGCCTTTGCCATTACAATACACAAGTCCCAAGGACTAAGTTTACAGTGTGCAATTGTTGACGCAGGTAATCGTTGCTTCGGTCCAGGTATGTTGTACGTTGCTCTTTCCCGTGTGACCACTAGTGCAGGTTTACATCTAGTAGAATTTGATAAGACAAAGATTTATTGCGATGTTGATGCTTTAATTGAGTACAACCGTTTGAGACAAATTTATAGAACAGATCTTCCATTGTTTGAGTTCCCAGAAAGGCAACTCAGAGGTACACCAGATGAAGTATGTATAACAAATGAAGTAAACTCTAAAGGACAACAGACTCAAGGAAAAAAAAACTTTCCATTGTTGGAGGTCCCAGAAAAAGAATGAGAATCCCTTCAGTTGAAGAACCCTTATTAATAGAAATTTATCCCAAAAATAAGAAAAGGATAACTAGTGTCGGACCGGTGGTGTCAACAAAAGAGAAAAAATTAAATATTAATGCGAAACTTGATCACAATGATATATATTTCGTGTCATTCAACCGGCCCAAGATCGTCAAGAACAACAAAAAAATGCTAAAAATGCAAATGCACCAGCAAGTGCATATGTTACTCTTGATAGTAATAGAAACGTATCAAGAATTATACATGCTGACTGGAATCAAGCAGCAGCTAATATATTTCTATCTGGATACGCAGGCAGCCAATGCTTTGCCATGGTACTCGCAAATATTGTCCGAGCTGCTATTATACCTCCAAGGCAATGGAATAAAAATATTCTGAACAGAAACATGATTGAAGGGGATACAATTTATGCTCTCATACGTGAAAATAATAATAATAGAAATCCAAGAGTTTTTCCGATTCCTCCTAGTGGCTATTTGGTATGAAAAATTTAGATGTCATCAAGGACGATTTTCTAATGTATGACGCAGTGTTTTTCCCTAAATTATGACGATAATTGGTTGTGCAGCGGAAGCTTATTGGATTCTATAAATAATGGAGAATTAGGAATTACATTATTGGCTGCTTTAAAAAAATTATTTAGAGAACATAATGCTGGAATAATAGTTGCATACTCTAAATCACTGGGTCTTATGCATTATGATGAAAAATACTATTTTACAGATTCTCACTCATGCGGACCCAGAGGAGCACCATTGCAAAATGATAATGGAAAAGCATGTGTCATAGAATGCGACACGATTGAAGAATTATATCGCATTACTCGAAGAGTCTTCAAAGCTAAAAATGAACAATTTACTATTCATTATATTGACGTTACAGTAAGTACATTAAATCCGGGTTGCAGCGGTAGCTAGCAACCTAGTAAGAGACGATCACGTCCAATGTTAAGAAATATAAAAACCATAGTTCCTAACAGAGGAGTCAGATCAATATAATAAAGAACGACTTCTTGCCTATAATAAATTTTATACGTATAATAAAGAACGACCTCTTGCCTATACTAAATTTTATAAGCCACGTAACAATAGTACAAGTTATTATAGTAAAGAACGAACTATAGCCTATAGTAATTGAACTACAAAGCACTCCATTAGACTAATATGAAGGATGGGTCTACTTAATTATAGTCTTGCTACAGATTGATCAATGATGTCATAATCGTTGGTTGTAGCCAGGTCGTCTCTTACTATTCCAATTAAGAAAAAGCCAAGGGCTTTTTCCTGTTTGTAATCAAACAGTTCATGGTATCGAACTTTATAGTAAATCTGGGTTGCATCCGGGTCCAGCGTGCTTTGATTTTGGCACCTGGCCTTCCAGACATTTTGAAACTCTTATGGTGAATATCTGGGAGAGAACAAGACATAGTTTAATGGTAGCATTATAATAAAGAACGAACATTTTCCTATACTAAATAAGCCTATACTAGTTAATGATATAGTAGTGATATGATTTTACTGATACCTAAATTACTAATTAAATAAAATGATCTCAGGTGGCTTTGATCCGGGTTGCAGCGGTAGCTAGCAACCTAGTAAGAGACGATCACGTCCAATGTTAAGAAATAAAAAAACCCATAGCTCCTAAAAAAGCAGGCAGATCAAAACAAAAAGTTTATAATAAAGATCGAACTCTTCCCTATACTAACTTGGCATAGGCAACTTCACTATAGTTAAGATTACAGTATTTATATTATACATCATTATAAATTATAAAGGTTTCAAATGCTTGAAGATTATAGAGTTAAAAAATTTTCCCACACCAGGAATCGAACCCGAGCCTGTTAAGTGAAAGTTAGCTACCCTAGCCACTAGACCATATGGAACCATAAAATGTATGATTTAAGAGCCATATGCATATTATTATTTCACCATACCAATAATAATAAGGCCAAAAAACAGAATCGTCGACTTGCAACCTTACTTTGACACATTTATTTAAAATCTTCATCAGGCTTAAAAAATGTTTTGCTAGTTTTACATGATCCGGGTTGCAGCGGTAGCTAGCAACCTAGTAAGAGACGATCACGTCCAATGTTAAGAAATATAAAAAACCATAGTTCCTAAAAAAGGAGTCGGATCAAAACAAAAAGTACACCATTAGAACCGCCTTGTCCAAAACCCCTGTATAGAAACTTTCTGTCCCTTGGATTGAACAGCAAGGGAAATATATTGGCTTGAAAATCAAGAAAATTGACTTTAACCACGTTATCTCCCCAAACAGGATATTTTTTTTTCTTTTTTTTTTCTTTTTCTTTTCCACAGATAGCTTGGCACTGGAACATCGTAGAGGGTTGTTCAATAGCTCATTTTAAAGGAAATTAATTAGGTTAAAAAATCTATAGTAACTAAAATAAATATTTCTAAAAGAGAATAAATTTTTTTCCACCAAAAACTGCATTTTTGATGCCTTTTCACACTGCAGTCTTTCAAACATAATCGTATACCAGCGGTAAGATTTGAACCCACGCCTCCGAAGAGACTGGTGCTAACACCGGTGTCTTGGACCACTCGGCCAAGCTGCCTCTCATAAATAAAATATATATGTGAATTTGGGTTGCAGCAGTAGCTAGCAACCTAGTAAGAGACGATCAGTCCCATGCTAAGAAATATAACAAAAGTCCTAAAAATAGAGTAAGATCAAAACAAAAAGTACATCATTAGAACTACCTTGTCTGAAACCCTACTAGATAAATAATGAATGTCGTAGCTTTATATTAGAGCTATGAAGTGAATAGAAAAACACGAAATTATATTGTTGTTTCTGATGACGTCATGAAATGATATCATTGCGCCTTGAAGTCAATAAAATCATTACGCCGTGACTTCATAATTACTACTTAAGAACGACACAGATGTAAATTCTCTCATTCTTGATTAGAATAATGGTTAGATCGAAGCAAGCTATACACAATTTGAAAAAACAGTACTACACAAACAACAGAGATAGTATCTTGAAAAGAGAAAAGCAAAGGTATTCAACCGACCAGGCGCATCGAGAAGTAAAAATTGAGAGAGCAAAACAAAGGTATTCAACCGACCAGGCGTATCGAGAAGTAATAATTGAGAGAGCAAAACAAAGGTATTCAACCGACCAGGCGCATCGAGAAGTAAAAATTTAGAGAGCAAAATTATAATAAAGAACGAACTCTTTCCTGTACTGAATAAGCCTATACTAGTTAATGATATAGTAATGATATGATTTTACTGATGCCTAAATTACAAATTAAAGAAAATGATACCGGGTGGCTTTGAACCACCAACCTTTTGGCTTAAAGGCCGATCGCGCTTGCCACTTGTACTGCGACGTCATTAATTAAAGTTTTAATTTATAATAAAGAACGAAAATTTTACCGATTATCTACTAATAACCATATATGACGTAATAAGTGACATGACGTAATATCTAAAACCTATTGTGTTAACCATATATGACCTAATTAGCGTACGTGACGTAAAAATTGAAAAAATTAATTTTTATTTATTTTCGTTTTTAGTTCAGAATCGCTAAATTTACAGTAAAGAACGATTTAGAACCGCCTAGCTAGCAACCTAGTAAGAGACGATCACGTCCAATGTTAAGAAACATAAAAACCCATAGTTCCTAAAAAAGGAGTTATTATAATAAAGATCGAACTCTTCCCTATACTAACGCAACTTCACTATAGTTAAGATTACAGTATTTATATTTTTACATTAAAAGACGATCACTGAAATAACAAACCATTCCATACATTGGACTTAGTTAGCTACTTGATTGTTTGAGTTTCGTCTCTTACTATTTAAAAGAAGAAAAAAGCCGTAGGCTTTTTCCTGTTTGTATTTATAGTTAAAAATGAACTCAAGTCCAAAGAAACTGAACACTGTGGTTCATTCATATTATCTTCATTATTTTAGCTAGAATGTAAATAAACATGTTTCTTTTTTAAATTTCAAATTTAAAAGATAGTGCTTTTGATTAGACATATTTAAAAATTTCTCCCAGACGGGGAATTGAACCCCCTTCTCCCAGGTAACAAGTGGGCATACTTTACTCATTAGACTATCGAAGACTTATAAAATAAAAGTTACATATAAGATTTGATAATAATTTTTTTAATCCGGGTTACATAATTACAGTAAAGAACGATCTCTCGCCCATAGTAACTTATATACGGTGGTTCCAGGGGTAGCTACAAGCTATCCAGAATCTAGCAGGATCAGGTTTGCAGCAGCAGCTGTCACCCGGAATCTCTTTACTTAACAACAAAGAAATTATGTCTGCTTGTTAATAATCCGGGTTGCAGCGGTAGCTAGCAACCTAGTAAGAGACGATCACGTCCAATGTTAAGAAATATAAAAACCCATAGTTCCTAAAAAAGGAGTCAGATCAAAACAAAAAGTACACCATTAGAACCGCCTTGTCCGAAACCCCTGTATAGGAAACTTTCTGTCCCTTGGCTTGAACAGAAAGGGAAATATATTGGCTTGAAAATCAAGAAAAGTGGCAGCTACTACAACATTCTTCTAAACGGGATATTTTTTTCTTTTTTTTTTTCTTTATAGTAAAGGACGAACAGCCCATAGTAGAACTAAAAGTTGGATCACGGCAGGACTCTAACCTGTAATCTTTAGGTCTGAATCCTGATGCCTTATTCATTAGGGTCCGCGACCATTACTAAGCCACTGAGAAGGGCAGGCTAACCTTTCTTACAAAGTCACTCAAATATTTTCCTCAGCCTGCACTTTTGCACAATGGAGTCAATTAGTCAATTTAGGAGCTAAACTTTTATCCAATCAACTAAATCCTATATAAAATCTTGCACTTGGTTTTTAGTGCTTCTAGGCTATCTACCCTTTGCACACATGACGCACGATCCTGGGCTATATTTCCTTAAGCATTATTATTGTTCAACATGGCGGCTGATTTTGTTATTATTAGTGCAAATTTTGCCCGGAGGGACGCCGTGAATAATGAATAAGGTCTATAATGACTTCTTATTAGGTATACAAGGAAGCTTGCTTATGACTGACGTTATTAAAAATAACAGCAAAAACAAACGACAGCATCCTCTATCATCTTAGGTATGACGTCATAAATGGCGTCATCACCTGTATATATATATATATATATATATATATATATATATATATATATATATATATATATATATATATATATATATATATATATATATATATATATATATATATATATATATATATATATATATATATATATATATAAACCCTTATTATATGTATAAACCCTTATTTAAGAGCTACTTTATTAGTTGATTATAGTTGTTGCATTCGCCATGTATCCAAGTGAATCTAGTGAATTAAAAAAGTTTGAAAATATAGCTATGAGCAAAGATTGCCTTGATGTAGCATTCACATCAAAAAATTACCCACAATAGCCATGGAAGAAGTGGCAGATCCAGATCAGGCACAAAAGCATTAATTATAGCTTCAACTTCCTTAGATTATGATACCGCTAGGATGGATCATCAGAAACAGTCGTTCCAGCTTATAATGGTAAAAGAGTTTAACGCGAATCTTGACACAATTGAAACTTACGAGAGAAATGTTCCTCGTGAAGCCTGTTTAAAGCAGTATTCTCAAAAGCAATGTTCGACTCTGCATGTGGGAACCTACGCTGCTGAAAAAATATACGGATGTAAAAAAAAACTATATGAATGTGAAGTATGCAAAAAGTATTATTCGTCTAGGTCACTTTGAATAGCACATGGAGAGCCCACAATGGTGAAAAAACTATATGAATGTGAAGTATGCAAAAATAATTATTCTCACAGATCAAATTTGAAAAGACACATGAAAGCCCATAATGGTGAAAAAACTATGCGAATGTGAAGTATGCAAAAAGAAAATTTCTAGCAAATGGGGTTTGTCCCTGCATGTCATAATCCACAATGGAGAAAAACCTTATGAATGTGAACTATGCAAAAAAGGTTTTCTCGAAAAATGTATTTGATTGAGCATGTGAGAACACACACTGGTGAAAACCTATATGAATGTGAAGTATGCAAAAAGAAAACTTCTGGCAAATGGAGGTTGACTCGGCATATGAGAACCCACAATGGCCGAAAGCATCATGAATGTGAACTATGCCAAAAGAAATTTCCTCGAGAGATAAACTTGATTGTGCACATGGAAACACACAATGGAGAAAACCCCATGAATGTGAACTATGCCCCAAAAAGTTTTCTCTAAAGTCAGGTTTGATTAGGCACATGAGAACCCGTAATGGAGAAAATCCTTATGAATGTGAACTATGCCAAAAAAAATTTTCTCGAAATATATATTTGATTGTGCATATGAGAACCCACAAAGAAACCCAGAGTGGAGAGAACCAAAACTCTGAGAGAAGCCAACAGCTGTGAGAGCCCAAAGCTGATTCACGTTGCAAGTGAGCTTAGGAATAATAACATTTGAAGCATTTTGGGAAAGTGTTGATATAAAATGGTTTCTTTGCCTTTTGATCATGCAGGCTGCTAAGTTTAAGTGATTTAGAAATATGCTTGTTCTTTAAAAGTCCAGTTCAACTGTTAAGACCCCCTCCTTTCCTAAACTAGGTAAATCCTCACCAGCTGAGAGAAGTATTTTTCTAATTCTTGTTCAAGCATAGAGATCTGTGATTTTATTTCTTCCTTAAGTAATAGTAACACAGTTGATGTGCTGGGACTAACAAACCATGTGCTCAAGTCTGTTTCTTCTTATGTTGTTGAACCTCTTACCCATATTTTTAATCTATCTATTTCAAAAGGTGTATACCCTGATTCGTTTAAAATTGCAAAAAGTAATCCCTCTTTTTAAGAAGGGTGACCCCAGCTTAGTGTCAAATTATAGACCTATATCACTTCTCCCAATTTTCTCGAAATTATTTGAAAAAGTTGTGCATAAGAGGCTTTATTCACGCCTGTCTACTGGTGCTTCAACTGGAAGTGGTTCTGTTCTGTATGATCACCAGTATGGCTTCCGACCTAAACTCTCTACTGCATGTGCTCTAGTTGACGTTACAGAATTTGTGCATGTAAACTTAGACAAGGGTCGTTGTGTTCTAGGACTGTTTCTTGATTTTTATAAAGCTTTCGACATGATAGATCATTTTGTCTTACTGGGAAAACTGTCTCTACTTGGAGTTCGGGGAATTTCCTTTGAATGGTTTAAATCTTACCTGTCTAATAGATCACAGTTTGTGTGTTACGATGGGAAATATTCTGATCTAGCCTCGGTTTCCAAAGTGGTACCTCAAGGCTCAGTTTTGGGACCACTCTTCTTTCTTATTTATATTAATGACCTTCCTCCATCTCCCAACCTTGATTCCCACACTGTTTTGTTTGCAGACGATAGTAATTTTTTTGTGGTTTCTAATGATCTGCCCTCTGCTGTTGCTAAGGCTCAGCTCCTGCTCAACCATGTGCATGATTGGTGTGAGCAGAACGGGATGCTGTTGAATAGCTCTAAGTGTGGCATTATTCGTTTTCGAACCCCATACCACATGTCTGAACCTTCCCCAACAACCTTTGTTTTTTATGGTACTGATATAATTCCCCAGTGCTCTTGTGTTAAACTTCTTGGTGTGCACGTTGATTGTTTTCTTTCTTTCAAAACTCATATTTCCTATACACATTCTACATTTCTCGTCAAGTGTCTATGCTTCATCGTGCCAATCAATTTCTTCCTCCCGATGTAATGCTTTCTCTTTACTATGCATTTGTCCTTCCTTATCTTTCTTATTCCTGCACTGTATGGGGCAATACTAACCATTCTTCCCTTCGGCAACTCGGAACAACACAGAATAGAGCGGTGAAGGCAACTTTTCGCCTTCCCCGGCTCTATCCTACAGCTGATCTTTGCAGTGATACAGGTCTAGATGCCTTAGATGTAGTTATCGAGAAGCAGAACCTAAAATTAGCTCATCAAGCCTTCAATTTCTTGCTTCCTCCAAACATCATATCCTACTTTGGTCGAGCATCAACACGTAAGTGCCAGACTTTGCTTCGGAGCTCTGTTCACCAATTTCGGCCGCCTGAAAGGGTATCCTCAGCAGCTCAGAGGTCACCAATCTATAGAGAGCAATTGCTCTTTGGAACTCTATTCCCAGTGAACTTTCGCTTATTAAAAACTCTTCTTCCCTTTGCAGAAAAATATTCTCTAAGGCTTGAAGTGTTTTCGTTTTCTTTATTTGTTTATTCATTTTGCTTTATCTATTTTTTTCTGCTTTACTTTATCTAGTTTTTTTTTCTTTTCTTTTTTCTTCTCGTATTATGTTGGATCAGATTAGAACCCCGTTGTCTAATATATTATTATTAATGGTTTGGAATTTATTTAAATTACAGGAAATTTTCAGTTTGGAGAAAATTAAGTCTAAAGTTATTGTGTAGCAGTTGTTTTTTTTTTGTCTCTCGTATTGTGGTTATATTTTCGAGATATTGTTGTATTTTTTTTTTCCTTCCCTGATTTGTCCTGTTTTGTGTGGATTTTGTATTTGATACGAGGTCCTCCACAAGCTATCTTTCTTGGGACCCCTAGCGCCTAAGTCTATTTATGTAATTATTGTAGTATTTAATAAATTGAATTGAATGACGAAATTTCAGCTGCCTTTTTGTGCTGAATTAGCCGCTAGGCTCTAGTACATATCAATCCACTGATTGATGTTATTCGATAAAGATTGAACAGCTAAAAAAGGAAGATGTTTATGTGAGTTTGCAGTTTTGGCTGACATTCTTTAATTTTAAACCAGCATATTTAGTATTTGAACTGAAACGTTTCTGATACTAAAATTAATTATCTTGAAAGTTTGACAGGAGTAATGTCTAGACCTAACCCTCTTAAAGATTACCTTATTTCTTAGTAGAAGGACCACACCTCATTTGACATAACTATAAAAAAATAGAAGACTGTACAAAAGAAAAAAGAAATATCTTAGTTGGGTGGAGTAGATAATGTTGTTAAAGCACTGATTGTCAAAGTCCGAATTATATGTCATTTGTTTTTTTTAGGATTCGGAGGGCAGAAATATTTGTCAAATTAACGAAAAAAGAAGAAGAATTGATTGTCTTCTGGATCTCAGTAATAGGAAATGAGCTGTTACTTATTTTCTCCTTGTATGTCATTGCTCTTAGAGAATGTCACGAAGAGGATTCTGAATTAGATACATTAAACGAGTACAGAGAGCGATGAATAGAACTGTATATTCATTATGGTCTTCCTTTTCGTTGATGATTACACTAGGACGCATTACTAATCTATTCTTGTTATATTTCCTTTGATTTTTCCAGCCGTACCATTTTATGAATACTGATTCAAAGTTTATGATTAGGGACACAAGTGGGACGGCCGCCATGTCTCTGGATCCCTATTATATTGTTCCTGATAAATGCAAATGTGTTGATTTCCAAGTTTTGAAGCTGCAAGAGGCGCCTGATGATATTCCACAGGGAGAAATGCCGAGACATTTACAACTTTACTGCGACAGGCAAGTTATTACTTTTTTATTTTCATTCGAAACTGAGCTTACCAGAAGAATAATCCATGACAAAGAAAGAATCAATTGCTTTGATGTTGAATCTTTCGAGGCTGAAAAGCTCTAATGGGGAGTACTTACTCTGTACTACTACTACTAACAGCTCAGTGCAGCACCAAGCCGCTTGTGGCCAACACAGTTACATACGCTCCTCCATCTCAAACTATTTGAAGCCCCCCTCTTTACACCCTCCCAGGAAGCTTCAATTTTCCTTAAATCTTCCCTTGCGACATCCTCCCACCCTAACTGGGGACGATCTGCTTTTTGTTTGGCCCTAGACTATTGCCCGAAAAGGACGATGAATTAAATTAAAATTCGATTTTTTTTTTTGAATTAAAATCAAGTGTTTTGCAGGTATCAAGACGTGGCTAATTGTAGAAAAAGCCAAGACATATAGTCCGAGTGATCGAGAGGCAAATTTGGGATAAGCCCTTTTTAGGATCGCATAAAAATGATGTCATTTTATCATACGTAGAACATGCCCTAGCCTTCTCAGTCTTTATCTCATTATAGCCCTAGAAAGGGGGATTAAACCGCGCTTTTCGTAAAGCCTACTAGTTAGATTCCGTCAGGCAGTCGGGTACCCAAAACAATCTGTAGGCAGTTTATTACTATAAAGTATTCCAAATACGTCGTATGAAATACATCCTATTGTCTTAGGACTTTACCAGCTATAATCTCTTAAAGCACCTAGGGTACCCGCGACAAATTTTTTGGTGGGGAAATTGGGGAGGAGGAAAGGATTGCTATGCTCTTACGAGGAAGAGGAGGGTAAAGATTTGAGAAAAAATAGTTTTATCAGAGGTGTTATATCATTTTGAATATAAAAAATTGCCTTTTTCTTTAGCCTCCTATTAAGCTTTCTATTAAGCTTAATAGCTTAATATTCTATTAAGCTTAATATTATCCCTTTCTATTAAGCACCCATAAAGAAGTACTCTAAAAAACAGATAGTTCACTTTTTTTTGAAAATGATAGAGAAGGGTGGCAGGATATGGATGTAAATAACAACGAGTAGATGTCTCGACGGTGACTTTAGTAGAGCTTTTGTTACTCCTTTTAACTCTGTTCTCCGCAATATTTTGCATAAATTTGCCTTGACAGTTGAATCTCTCACATCTCCAGCTTATAAAATGCAAATCTGTCCATATCGGTACTATTATTTTTGCTGCGATAACGTTGCAAGAAAAAGATTGTACAGAAAAGGGAGGAACCTTAAATTGGTGTGACCAGTGTTTGACTTTAATGAATCCTGTGTACGTTAGGAATAAGAAGCAGAAAAAGAGGAATTATCGAAAGGGTACAAGTCATATGTACCTTCTATAGACAGCAAATACCTTCCTGTTTTTGTTGAGATGAGACTGTAGCTTGGAAAACAAGGTTGATGTGGGTATTATGACATATTATACAATACACTTATTTTATACTACATTCTGAAAATGTTATTGCGCTGGGAAAACGCATAATGGTTTCAGACAGCCCGCTGGTATTTGTTGTGATTTTATTGGTGGTTTGTACTCTTACCTAACAGACAAGCAACATTCCAAATGATTTACTGTTGTGGTTTTTCAAAATATTGTTTTAGTTTTCACATTTTAAAAGAATTTACTTTTATAATAAATTGTAGACAGTTCTTAGGGGACACCCCCTAAGGCATTACCCCTCCCCTCTATAAATTTGAAGTAAATAAAAACCGTTTCTAGGTAGAATTGATTCGTCACAGACAAGGATTTTCTGCCATGTGAGCCTAATGATAAATTCTTCATTGCAAAATGAAATTATCAGAGCTTTTGTGTAAATTTTGTAAGTCCAGAAAGCTTGATTGTCGCCCTGCCAATGTGTGGCCAACACTGTGAGATCGGTACTCAAAATGTAGGTTCGTTTTATGATTCTTATTGCTGGCGCTCTCATTCCTCCAACAAAACAAACGGATTTCTCCATCTTTCTGCTACTTCCGCTGCAAATTTGTGGTAGCTTCAAACCACCTGATGCTGGTACAATAGGTTATACTCCTTCTCCTGGAGTATATACTCATCCCATCCATTTGAAACTTTCCGAGATTCTGACCACCTTCCAAGAAATCCTCAAAGACTTTGTCATCTTCGGTTTACAGGATATTGTCCAGTAAATTTAATGAAAAGAGCATTTTTTTTTTTTTAGTTCGAAATCATATTGAAATTCTTAAGCCTATTTGGTTCAAGGGTATATCTTTGTAACAAAAGTCTTCATGGAAGATTCTACATAAATCGTTTATTTTTACCATATGAAAGGTGCAACAACCCTGTGCTTGTGTCTGTGCGGCGTTAATGTTAGGAATATGTTTTTCTGAAATTTAATCCAAGTGGAAAGATAGAGCTAGACAAACCCATGGCATACTTAATTCAAAGAATTGGATTCCCGGGACGATTCAAAAAACAACATAAATTTTCAAGGGATTTCCCCCATGACACATAAATTAGTTTTAGCAAGACTTATTCCCCAGAAAGGAAACAAGATGTTTTTCAGTGTCTTGCTTCCATGAGCGGATGACACAACAGATTTGTAATGGAAAGGAACACAATTAATACAGATATCATCTTTGTTTGTTGCCTTTGTTCTTTGCTGTTCAAGCAAGACTCGTGGCACTATAAACTGTTTGATCGTGAGGTGCCAGCCTTGAAATTAATGTTTCCAGTGGAATGGTTGAATCCTTTAACTTTCTTTCCTCAAATGACTGTCTTACAGAGGTGGAACATTTAAAATGTTCTATACTGAGGGGATATTTCATAATGTGATCAATTTTTTTTTTTATATGGTTATCGCGGGATAAGTTGTATGGCCAAACAAATCTCCCGAAAAAAACGTAGCTGCAGTATTCAGGGGGAATTGAGTATACAATTGTTGCAATAAATTATCTTTTTTTTTTTGTCAAAAAGGGAGCTTTGAGAAACAGTAGAGACCTCACATCTTTTTGTTCAGCCGCATTGAGGTGTATTACATCCCTTTGACATAATTCTACAAAGACTGAATTGTCAGATTCAGGATTGATGTTCAGAAAAGCGTTAAAGAGTGGTGCTTTTTCACCCCCTTTTTGTATAAGTTTAATTGAATTCCTTATCATACACTAGAATGGAAGCACAATTCAGGCAAAAGACATTGATTAAAATTATTCTTTTATAGAGACATAATATTCAAATATAGAGAATACTTCTTATCAAGTCCTCGGCTAAGATGAGTTGTCTGGATCGCATCGTAATCAGATCAATACAAAAAAGATGGTACGTCTGAGCCTGCTTGGACAGGGCTGCCACTGGCCCAGGGAAATGAATCCTTCCTCAAGCCGCCCAAAAATCACGACTAGAAAAAAATTACTCAAAATTCAAATGTACTTGATAAATCTCCTCGTTTTACAAAAAAGAAACACATTTTCGGTTCTATGAAGGCTTTCCGCTTGGAAATTGTGATTTTTGCTTCCGAATGATTGTGAACTTGATTTTAAACTTCAATATACATATGAATTGCAATTGAAATGAATAATCTGAATTGCCTGAATGAAATGAAAAACTGAATGGAATACTGAATCTAAATTGAAAATCTGAATCAAACAGTTCGTGGTAACGAACTGTAAGTAAGGAGCGACCCGGCTCAATTGTAACCGAAACTCTAAAAAACGGAATTTTGATACCAGTAGATACATCAAAAGAATCAGATTTTAATTCTGATTTCAAATATATAAGTTTCATCAAGTTTAATCTTACCCATCAAAAGTTACGCGCCTGAGAAAATTTGGCTGATTTTCGAAAAAAGGGGGAAAGACCCCCTAAAAGTTATAGAACCTTAATGAAAATCACACCATCATATTCAGCGTATCAGAGAACCCCACTGTAGAGGTTTCAAGCTCCTATCTACAAAAATGTGGAATTTTTCATTTTTTGCCAGAAGAAAGATCACGGATGCGTGTTTATTTGTTTTTTTTTTTTGTTTTTTTTTCCTATGGGTGATCGTATTGACCCACTGGTCTTAGAATATCGTAGGAGGGCTCATTGGAACGGAAATTAAAAGTTCTTGTGCCCTTTTTAAGTGACCAAAAAAATGGAGGGCAACTAGGCCCCTCCCACGCTCATTTTTTTCCCAAAGTCACCCGATCAAAATTTTGAGATATCCATTCTGTTCAGCATGGTCGAAAAATGATAACTATGTCTTTTAGGATGACTTAATCCTCCGAAGTCCTCGGGGGGAGGGCTGAAATTTATGAGCTTTACCCAATGTTAACATATAGTATTGGTTATTGGGAGGAATACATACGTTTTCAGGGGGGAGATTTTTTCTGGTGGTGGGGGGGGGTCGGGGGTTATGTGGGAGGATCTTTCCATGAAGGAAGTTTTCATGGGGAAGGGACATTGCTATGAAGGGGACGCCGGATTTCCCAGCATTATTTAAAAAAAAGATCGGAAATTAAGTAAAAAAAAAAAACAAGTTTTTCAACTGAAAGTAAGCAGCGACATCAAAACTTAAAACGAACAGAAAATATTACGTATATGATTGGGTTCACCCCCTAGTCAATACCTCGCTCTTTAAGCCAAAATTTTTTAGTACTTTATTAAGAGCTATTTATTCTAATTAACAGCCTTTGTGATTAAGCGGTCATTTTTAAAGAAACGGAACAAAATTTGAACTTTAGCTTAAAGAGCAAGGTATTGACTAGGGGACGAACCCCCTAATATACTTATTAAAAATATATGAATATAGAAGTTCGTTGTGTAAGTTAATTCGTAAGTTACGTATATTTATTACTAATAAAAACGTTCGTAAATAAAATTAAACACGTTTCGTGAAAGCCATTGAACCAAATAAAAGTAAAATTAATATGCAAATTTTTGTGTTTTAATTATTCATGTACGGTGAGCCAAAATCAAAACCTGCATTAATTCAAAAACGTTCAAAAATTAAATAAAAAAAACAGTTTTTTTTTAACTGAAAGTAAGGAACGACGTTAAAACTTAAAAACGAACAGAAATTATTCCGTATATGAAAGGGGCTGTCCCCTCCTCAACGCCTCGCTCTTTACGCTAAAGTTTGACTTTCTCACAACTCTATTTTTTTAAACAATAAAAAACTTTAGCGTAAAGAGCGAGGCGTTGAGGAGGGGACAGCCCCTTTCATATACGGAATAATTTCTGCTCGTTTTAAGTTTTAATATCGCTCCTTACTTTAAGTTAAAAAAAACTTGTTTTTTTTAGTTAATTTCTGAACGTTTTTGAATTAATGCAGCTTTGATTTTGGCTCACCATACATGAATAATTAAAACGATTCGCATATTAATTTTCCTTTTTTTGGCTAATTGGCTCTCGAAATTTTGTTCAGACGTAACTTACGAATTTACTTACGTAACGAATTTCTATATTCGTATGTTTTTATCACGTATATTAGGGAGTTCACTCCCTAGTCAATACCTCGCTCTTTACGCTAAAGTTCGAATTTTGTACGAATCACAAACCCCTGAATCACAAAGGACAGTTAATTAGAATAGATAGCTCTTTTGAAAGTACTAAAAAAAAACTTTAGCGAAAAGGGTGAGGTATTGACTAGGGGGCGAACCCCCTTATATACGTAATAATTTCTGTTTGTTTTAAGTTTTAATGTTGCTCTTTACTTTCAGTTGAAAAAACTAGTTTTTTTTATTTAGTTTCTGATCGTTTTTCAAATAATGCTTTGAAATCCGGCGCCCCCTTCATAGAAATGTTCCTTCCCCCAAGGAAACATCATCCATGGAAGGATCCTTACCCCGTAACCCCCTCCTCCGACACCCCCTTCCCCATCATAAAAAATCCCTCCTGGAACGTCTTTATACTTCCCATAACCAATACTATTTGTAAACAATGGGCAAAATTCATAACTTCCAGCCCTTCCCCGGGAACTGTGGGGGATTAAGTCATCCTCAAAGACATATTTATTAGATTTTCGACTATGCTGAACAAAGTGGCTATCTCAAAATTTTGATTGGGTGACTTTGGGAAAAAATGGGCGTAGGAGGGGACCAAGTTGCCCTCCAATTTTTTTGGTCACTTAAAAAGGGCACTAGAACTTTTAATTTCCGTTCAAATGAGCCCTCTTACGATATTCTAGGACTACTGGATCGATACGATCAACCCTGAAAAAAAAAAAACAAAAAAAACACGCATCCGGGATCTTTCTTCTGACAAAAAATACAAAATTCCACATTTTTGCAGATAGGAGCTTGCAACTTCCGCAGTAGGGTTCTCTGATACGCTGAATCCGATGATGTGATTTTCATTAAAGTTCTATGACTTTTTGGGGGTGTTTCCCCCTTTTTTTCGAAAATAAGACAAATTTTTTCAGGCGCGTAACTTTTGATGGGTAAAACTAAACTTAATGAAACTTATATATTTGAAATCAGCATAAAAATATGATTCTATTGATGTACCTATGGGTATCAAAATTCCGGTTTTTAGAGTTTCGGTTACTATTGAGCCGGGTCGCTCCTTACTTACAGTTCGTTACCACGAACTGTTTGATTGATTTAAATAGTTGATTAATTTAAGGATTGTGTAACAAAAAACTACTTTGCTTTTCTTGTGAAGAAGACGAACAAATTTTATTTTTGAAATGTTCATTGACTAAAGCAAAGAAAAGACTAATTCAGCTACATTATTACAAAACAAGCTTCCGCGTGTTCTTTAGATTTGTATTGATTGAGCCAAACAAAGAATTAATGCCGTTATAAAACGAATCGTTTCGGTTTGAGTGTCCGCTGAATCTTTATCAAAAATGTATCAGATTGTTGTAGAGTTGTTTGAATACGAGTTTAGCATTTGATGTTTACTTTTTCTATTTTTCTTTATAATAACTTCTGTTATTTATGATAAAAATAACACATTTATTCATTCATTCACAATTACAAAATAGTTAAAGTACATAATATTTTAAACGAAAAGGACCAAAAAAAACTTAAAGAAAACCCGTAAAAGCTTTTCCCGCGTTAAAGCCCACGCAGCTTCTATCAGCGGTTGAGTGTAAACCGCTGTCATAGCTCATCTCCACTATTTTTCTCTAAAATCTTGAGTATGTCACAGTTTATCGTCTCTATTATTGAGACATATAAGTTTAAGAACGCACGGCGAACTGCTATTTCAAAAATGCCATATATCCTCGATAGTTCTTCCAAACATCAGAAACGGCAAAAGGCAAACGAATGATCTCATTGGTTTTAGGGGGCGCGAAAAAGGAAAGAAAAAGAGGGCATGTCTACTAATCAATGTACCTTTGATCTGAAATTTAAAGGGTAGAAATCGCGACCCGTTTCACATTATTCACATCTTCTGATTATTAGTTATCCAACAACGCTCTATGGGTGATTTAATAATCCCAACCTAATTTTTCAAATACCTTTTTTTGCTCTTTCAAAATTCAATAATTTCTTCTGGGGCGAATTCCATTTTGATCCCTTAAAGGGGCTGAAATTGCCCATAGTAATCGAAATACTAAAAATGTGTTTTCTAAACAAACTGTTTAGTGAGAAAATTGCCATTTGTAGCTGATTCATGAATGGTAATTATCATCTTCGTCGGTCTTAATTGTAAAATGTCATTTTGAAAACAAATTTACAGTAATTTTAAAAAGAGTCTGAAACCCTTCGAAAAAGGTATCACAGAAAAAAAGTACGCCATTGGAATCACCATTGATCAAGATTATAAATAGGAAACGTACAGCCCCCACCTTGAACGACAAGGAAAATTACAGGTAAATTTTGTGATTAACTCACTAATAAGATAGCTAAGAAATAGAACATAATTTTAGACTGAGAACTTCATCTGAATCCAAATATAAACATCCGTTTCCGTCCGCAATGAGCTTCGGAATAATGCGATATAGTTACGGTATCCTGTTTAAGGTCTTTTAAAACTTTATCTGTATTAGCCGTTTTTCCACCGTCCTGAATAAATTGCTAGCTAACAACTTTACTAATAATTTCGTTTCCGTGAGATAACAAAGAAATTCTTTGCCAGCGATTTTCTCTAACAAATCAAATCGTTATTGAAGAAAATTGTCGGAAAATTCGAAGCGCGACGTTCAAAAATTGATAATGTAGCAAACATAGATTACTAGTTTCTATGCCTTAAACATGCAATATCCATGCCTGCAACTATTTATTCCAGCTAGCAAGTTCTTTTGTTGGTTTCCTACATATATTTTAAGAGATAAAATAGCCTTGTAGACTGCTGTATTTTTTCCCAAGGTTGCATTTTGTAATTTCCTGCCAAATTGTTTTATGAGAATTGTTAGCTAACCCTTTTGTTTTTTCGTAAAAGTTTTGGATAACAATCCGACGATTGGAAAAAAAAAAAAAAACTATTATCAGTGTGTTTTTGCGGCACAGGAAATGTTTAGAAAGGGAAGATCAAGATCAGAAAAACCAAGTAACCCAAATGACGGATCTAAGTTAGAAACCGAATGATAGGAGCCCTGGCAGTAACCATGAATTTTAAACTATTTCCACAAAAAGGTTCTTGCTCGAAGTTTTGTGCATGATAATTGTAATTTTATTTTGTTTCCTTAAAGGTACCTTTGCGATAAAGTTGTTCCGGGAAACCGTGTAACAATTTTAGGAATTTATTCAATAAAGAAGAGTGGAAAAACTACAACGAAGAAGTCTTCGAAAGAAAAGGTATCAGTCGGAGTTACGAGCACCCTACCTTCGTGTTCTTGGCATTCAAATCGAAACGACCGGTAGTGGTCGATCCGCTGTTTCACCGTTTACACCTGCAGAAGAAGAACAGATGAGACGACTTGCGGCATTACCAAACATTCACGAAAAGATCTCTAAAAGCGTGGCACCGTCAATTTATGGCTCGGATGATGTAAAAAAAGCAATTGCTTGTCTCCTGTTCGGAGGTTAGTCATTTCGTATCCTAAATAATTCTAAAACAAGCAACAGAAATTAATTGAAGTTTACCGTGTGTGCATGTAGTTGCGATTGGCAGCTGAGCTCTCCTCTTTTTTGATGTGTCCGAACCCTCCTCCCTACATGATGTCTTTGTGAAAATTTAACAAATTTCAGACATATGGCTGGAAAAAATATAACGTTTTTATTCAGACCAATAACGCCATTCAACCAAATTCTAGTGGGACCAAGGTGGTACAGGAGGTACCGAGTTCAATATGTTGGTGACGAATGGACACTTGAGTTTGTGCGCCTTCTCGAATTTAGGATAAATAGCTGTTTGTTCATACAATTAAAAACTGCAAAAGACGATCTTCATAGAGACCCCCCCTTAATACAAATTTTTGGTATTGTGAAATTGGGAATTTTGGGTAATGTTTGCGGTTTATGTGGCCGAGCCCCTCTCCCTACGGGATGTCTGTGTGAAAATTGGCAAATTTCATATATCTGGTTCGAAAACGAATAATGTTTTTATTCAGAGACATGGACGTCACTCTGCTGATTTCAAATGTAGATCCAGGTGGGACAAGAGATACCAATTTAAATTTTTAGATGACGAGTGGACACCGAGTTTATGCCCCCTCTCGAGTTTAGAAAAAAAAAAAACTTTTTTTTATATAGTCCAAATGTGGACCCAGGCAGTTAAAACATTTGAGACATTAAAGTTTTATTCCCAAGTTAAAGAGATATTTGGATGTGAATATTATTTTAAACTAGGATTATCGAAGGAGACATTAAGGACTTGGTTTCAGATCCGAGCGAATTGCCTGCCACTAAAAAATAGAAAAAGAGTATTTGAAAGAAAAAGGATGGTCCCAGATGCAGATGCGTATTACTCTTGCCCCAGATGTAACCTAGGTATTGAGGATGTGGCCCATATTCTTGCCGAGTGCCAGCAACTTTTTCTATTAAGGGGAAAGTATTTTAAGGGTGGTAACTTGGAGTTCCCGGGGATCCTGAAAACTACTGTAAAAAGGACAATCAGGCAGTTCTGTAAATATGTAAATGAAGCGTTGATATCAATGACTAAAACTTGATATTTGTTATTTTTCTGGTGGAGTGAATTTAAGAATACTGTGCTGTATTGCCTGTTTTTTGGCTTATAATAAATTATCATTACTATATAAATAAATTCCGCAAAAGACAATTCACAGTTGAATCTCTCCTCCCCCCCCCCCCCACCCTCTTAATAAAACTTAGGGTGATTTGAAATTGCCTAAGATTATCTTATTTTATTAAGAAATGAAAAATACTTCGGTAAAACTCAAGTAGAATCGATGCAATATTTAGTTGAAAGATTGTCGCCTAGTAACCTAATATCAAGAAGATTTATTTCCCTGAGAATGGATCTTATCTTTGGTGTCCGGAGGTGACGTATTATATTCACTGAATTAATAGAAACAGGTAATATTGTAAGGTAAATGCATGTGTAACTCTTGGACCCGGGTTTCTACGGCACATCCTATTTGAGCTATTATTGATTTTGTTTACTGTTCCTGATATTGTTTACTGATTGTTTACTGATATTGTCAACTGTTCCAGACGGTCCTAGTGACGAATGATATTCATGGTTGCTTTAATAACGATATGCACTACAATAGTAAGGTTAAAATTAAGATTAAACTGCCAAGGGGAGACTAGAAGAAGTTATTTTTACACCAGGGCTTCTTCAACATCAATAAAAGTAATCCTTTTTTGGTATTTCCCTACAATCCAGAACACATTTGAGAAGTGAAGTTAGGTTAATCATAATGAAATACTTGAGTTTATACAATAATTGGTTTTATAATAATATAATTTGGGCTATATATTTGTACATTAGGGGGTGGGGGGTAAAGTAACTTAACCATACCCAAACCCCTTACCCTTACTCGAATGTGCAAATATATAGCCCAAATTATACAAAATCAATGCATTCTGTGATGCCTCATTTGTCTTAGTAGCTATGAAACCGGTCATCTTTAATTTTACATTCAGCAAAGTTCTCGAGTGTGTTCTAGATTGTACGGAAGCACCGCTTGTTTTTCTTCAGTCCTGCGCCAGTATTTTTTTTTGTCGTTAAATCTATGCGTTGTATTCCTGGGTGGGGAGACGATCTACAACACCTTTGACCGTGAGAGGAGGGTACTTAATGTGGTTAGCCGGTATTCCTTTAGTATACCTACTCTTTTATATACTGGTAGTTTGGTTAATGCTAATGAAGTAAAATCAAATAGGATGACTATATAATAGTTTAGAAACAAATTTGGGCTATATATTTGCACATTAGGGGGGGGGGGGGGGGTGAAGCATAGCATATATTAAATACGTAACCTAACCTAACCTAGGTACCCCCCCCCCCCCCCCAAAAGAAAACCCAAAAAACAAAACTTTAAATATCGTATACGGAATCAAAAACCACGCTATACATTGTATTTCTCTACAACGGTGTCTTGTATCATCCCGTACAAACGGGTTTTTCAACGCGTCTCCAGCTTGGGATATATAAAAGAGTAGGTATATTAAAGGAGTACCGGTTAGCGTCGTCGAAGGTCAACCAACTGCAGCTCTCCCACCAATTGTATCAATATAAATGATCCTGCTAAATAAAATAATTACATTTTCTACAAGTATTTTTCACTATTTTGGAAACATAACTTACTGTACTTAACAATGTGCTTATGTCTCCAGAGGGCTGTTTAGATAGCTCTTTCTGAAATGAAGAAGATGTTGTTGGAAGCATTTGAGCTTTTTGGAATCTAATCTGATTATCCTTTTTTCGAAAGAAAAACAAATATTGATTTGCTATTTGGCGTGATTTGCTCAATGGAAGTCGGTTGGATAATTTATATTCTTTGAAAATAGACAAGAGAAAAAAAAAAAAAACAACTAATCTCAGCGTTTTGGTCCAATAATTTTGAACTTTATTTACTGGACCCCTAAACTTATCTGGTGTGTTGCCTCTTCAGTCTATTTCCTTAGATAGGATGAAGGATGTAATTAAGATTCTATGGTATCAAATTAATGGTATGCTAAAATACCTTTCATGTAACAAGAAAATAACCACTGGTCTTGGCACAGTATCGACTAATTGACGGGGGAAGGGAATTCTCTTTAGGAGCTATAGCAATAATGAGTTGAGGAAAAGAACTTTTTCGAAGCATACTTGATCAAGTTCATAAAAAAGCTAACAGTGGAGGAAACTAAGATTTTAGTGCGCTATGATCATCTATGATCATCTTCATCAACTTGATCAGCTCTATGATCATCTTGATGGAAATAACATCTGTAATTTTTTGGAGTTGCATTTGCGCTTGAGAATAGAGAATGGGTGACGAGGGGGTCTCTTTGGGAGTTATCATACTAATGAATTGAGTATAAGAACTTTTTCGAAGCCGATTTGACCAAGTTCATGAATAAAAAAACAATGGAGAAAGCCACCTAGAAATATCGTAGCTGTGATTTTAGTGCGCTAACAACCTGATGAGAACATACGCGATTTTTTATGTTTGAGCATAGAGCAGTGGTTCCCAAACAATTTCGGGCCATGTCCCACCAAGGCATTTCTAAAATCCGGATGCCTCCCTCCCCCTCCCCTTATCTTTTTTGGCTATTGGTATTTTACAAGTAAAGTATTTTGTAAACTTTTAAGTCGTTTTCAGAATTTTATAGTGTTTTCGTCTTGAGAGACAATCATTAAATAAGAAAATTTTTTGAACCCTGTTTCCTTTTTGTGTGTTATCCATGCACGTAAGTAAATCTTCGAACCAACAGGAAAACATGAAATGATCAGATACGTTTCAATTCTATAAATTTATATATTAATTGAAAACCCATATTATGCAATACCTTGTGGTAGCATGGGGGAAGAGTTCAAGCTTCGTAATCAGAAGTTGTGGAGTTCGATCCCGCACGCCGCAAGGAAAGTAGCAGTTTAAAAATATTCAAATTAATTTTTTATTATAACATAAGTGTAACTAACATCGCAAATAGTAATTTCCCCCTTTGTTTAAAAGGATTGTCGTTAATCTCTTCCATACAAACAAACAGCAATTTTGGGTGGTTAAGATTTTAAGTATTTTTTTTTCTGTAAGTTTTCCCTCATTATTGTTCCTATTTCATATAACATAAGCATATACCTACATCATAATGATAATCGGCAATGCATCAGCTTTTTCCATTGTGAGTACGTGACTATTTTTGATTAATCTAAAAAACTTTTTCCACAAACAAGTTTCTTAAAAAAAAATTAAAGAGCTTCATTAAGCCAAAAATGAGCAGAAACAAATTCAAATAATTTTCCAAGCGTAAAACTACCACAAGTCACCTTCAAACAGTTCGTGGTAACGAACTGTAAGTAAGGAGCGACCCGGCTCAATGGTAACCGAAACTCTAGAAAACGGGTTTTTGATACCAATAGATATATCAAAAGAATCAGATTTCAATGCTGATTTCAAATATATAACTTTCATCAAGTTTAGTGCTACCCATCAAAAGTTACGCGCCCTGAAAATTTGGCTGATTTTCGAAAAAAGGGGGAAAGACCCCCTAAAAGTTATAGAACCTTAATGAAAATCACACCATCATATTCAGCGTATCAGAGAACCCTACTGTAGAGGTTTCAAGCTCCTATCTACAAAAATGTGGAATTTTCCATTTTTGCCAGAAGAAAGATCACGGATGCGTGTTTATTTGTTTGTTTTTTTTTTTTTTTTTTTGTTTTTTTTTTCCCAGGGTGATCATATCGACCCAGTGGTCCTAGAATATCGTCGGAGGGCTCATTGGAACGGAAATTAAAAGTTCTAGTGCCCTTTTTAAGTGACCAAAAAAAATGGAGGGCAACTAGGCCCCCTCCCACGCTTATTTTTTTCCCAAAGTCACCCGATCAAAATTTTGAGATAGCCATTTTGTTCAGCATGGTCTAAAATATGATAAATATGTCTTTTAGGATGACTTAATCCCCCGAAGTTCTCAGAGGGAGGGCTAAAAGTTATGAACTTTACCCAATGTTAACATATAGTATTGGTTATTGGGAAGTATACAGAAGTTTTCAGGAGGTTTTTTTTCTGGTAGTGGGAGGGAAGGGTGGGTCGGTGGTTATGTTGGAGGATCTGTTCATGAAGGAAGTTTTCATGGGGGAAGGGAAATTGCCATGAAGGGGGCGCCGGACTTGCCAGCATTATTTATTGGTTATTGGGAAGTATACAACCATTTTCAGGAAGGATTTTTTCTGGAGGGGGGGGGGGCTAGACGAGGGGGTTAATCTTGAGAATATTTCCGTGGAGGATGTTTCTTTGGGATAAGGGAAATTTCTATGAAGGGGGGCGCCGGATTTCCAAGCATTATTTAAAAAACGATCAGAAATTAAATAAAAAAAACAAGTTTTTTCAACTGAAATGTAAGAAGGAATATTAGAACTTAAAACGAACAGAAATTATAACGTATGTGAGGGGGTTCTACCCCAAGTCAATACCTCGCTCTTTACGCTACCGTTTTTTTTTTAGTGCTTTCAAAAGAGCTATCTATTCTAATTAAACGGCCTTTGTGATTCAGGGTTTGTGAATCAAAATTTTTTTTAACTTTTAACGTAAAGAGCGTGGTATTGACTAAGGGGAGAACCCCCTCATATACGTAATAACATATACGTAATAAAAAAAAAAACAATAAAAAAACAAGCGATACGGCTCAATATTAATCGAAACTTTTAAAAACGGAATTTTGATGTCAATAAATGTATCAAAAGAATGTGTTTATAATGCTGATTCTAAATATATAAATTTTATTAAGTTTAGTATTACTCATCAAAGGCTACGAGCCTGAGAAAATTTACTCGATTTTTTAAAGAGGGGGGAAACATTCCCTGCATTAACTAAAAAAACGATCAGAAATTAAATAAAAAAAACAAGTTTTTTAAACTGAAAGTAAGGAGCGACATTAAAACTTAAAACGAACAGAAATTATTCCGTATATCAAAGGGGCTGTCCCCTCCTCAACGCCTCGCTCTTTACGCTGAAGTTTTTTATTGTTTTAAAAAATAAAGTTGTGAGACAGAGTCAAACTTTAGCGTAAAGAGCGAGGCGTTGAGGAGGGGACAGCCCCTTTCATATACGGAATAATTTCTGTTCGTTTTAAGTTTTAATGTCGCTCCTTACTTTCAGTTTAAAAAACTTGTTTTTTTTATTTAATCAATAAATAAATGAAACCCAAAACGAACAGAAATTACAATAAATAGCCGATTCATACTCAAAACGAGCAAAAATCAACATGGATAGGGTTGACAACCTCCATGCCTTCTCAAGACCAGAACATAGTTTGCCCTTTATTGAAAAAAAAAAAAAAAAAACAAACAAACAAATGACCGTAGATAGTCAGTTTAATATACATATACTGATAATTATTGCTTAAGGTTTATATAATTTTTTATTTATTAAAGTAAAAAAGTGAAAACATGTAAAATATACTTTGTTTTGTATGTATTAAGTAATGTATTAAGTTTTGTAATGTATGTACTAAGTGCCTTCTGGCTAGTTCACAACCCGCCACAACTTACCCTTAAAGGTCTAACTTAATAATGTAAGCTGTTCTTGAGATATTGCTTTGCCACCTTTTTGAAAATCCAAGTGGTCATAATTTGTTTTGATTTAGTTTAACATCCGCCTAAATATTTCTTAAAAGCTTAATACTCTTTGCTTGTGTTGTAGCAATAATAGCAGTAAGCGCATAGCACCTTTGGTTTCTTTGACATCCCCTTCAATACACGCGGAAAGTTACACATTAATACCACCAACCCTTCCTGAAGCATTTCTGATACGTCCTAATACATTCCAAGTTTTTTGCCTTAGTACCCTTAGTTTTAATAGCAGTAGTAGTAGTAGTAGCATTAGAATTAATTTTAGTAGCATTAGCTTTAGTGACAGTAGTAGTAGTAGAAGTAGTAATAATAGTAACAGTAGTAATAGTATGAGAAGAAGCACTAGCATTAGGATGCAAATATTTCCTTTTGGTTAGTTTCAACATCCCCCACAACAAGCCCTGTTAGCTTCAACTTCACCCACCAACACTATTCCTAAGATATTGCTGTTTCGCCCTTTTGATAACCTGCATAAAGATGGGGTGTTGTGATTCAGTTCACCTTCTCCCTTCAAAGTCTCTTGAAAATTTCACCTTCATACCATTAGGCACAGTTGTAATACTAGTCATAGTAGTAGTATTGGTATACTAGTAGTAGTATTAACTGTAATAGCAGTAGTCCTAGCAGCAGCGTTAGCATTAACGTATTGCATTTTGGCCAGTTCAACATCCCTCTCATCAAGTCCTGAAAGTTTCAACTTAAATACAATTATCCATTGCTATGACATTGCTGATTTGTACTTTTGATAACCTGTTTGTTCATATACTGAAATTTTCATCTCAATGCTCTTAGCCTCACAAGTAGCTACAATAGAAGTAGTAGTAGAAGTAAATATAGCGTGATTGTAGTAATAGTAGTAGCGTGCACATATTGCCTTTTGGTAAGATGATCTTCCCCTTTAAGCATTCTCTGAAAGTTCCAGTTTAAAGTTCCATTTACTGAAATTTTCATCTCAATGCTCTTAGCCTCACAAGTAGCTACACTAGAAGTAGTAGTAGAAGTAAATATAGCGGTAATTGTAGTATTAGTAGTAGCGTGCACATATTGCCTTTTGGTAAGATGATCTTCCCCTTTAAGCATTCTCTGAAAGTTCCAGTTTAATACCCAAGTCATTCTTGAAATACGCTCTTGACAATGTACATGCACATAGCGTATTTAAATTAGTTCATATTTCCCCTCAATATTGTAAATGGAGTAGTGTGGTAGTAGTAGCGGTGGAAGTAGTTTTTGTAGTAGGGGTAGCATGCAAATATTGCCTTTTTGGTTATCTCCCTTATCATTTCCTGAAAGTTCCAAATTAATATACTCGGTCATTCCTGAGTTACGCTCTTTTGACAATCTGTATTCACTTAGTGTTTGATTTATTTCAACACTCTACTCAACATTCTCTGAAAGCCTTATCTGAACGCCCTTCGTCTTTTTGGAAAGTAAAGTTCAAAATACATACCTTTCTCAGTAACATGTATTGTATGTAAACAATGAATGAATTGTCCTGAGGACTGTGGGGAGGTTGACATCCCCATAGGCATAATTACTGGATCTTTCAACAATGCTGAACAAAATTGCTCTCTTAAAATTTTTATCAGATGTGTTTTGGCGAAGGATAAACTTGGGGGGGGGGAGGAGGATGGTTGCCCTCCATTCACTTTTGAATCTTAAAAAGGGTACTAGAACTTCCGACTTCCAATTGAATAACCCTCACCCAATCCGAATTTTATGCTACCACCCGTTCCATTAAAACCTTATATGCCCCGGAGCATAACATATTGTGAACAAAATGGCTATCTCACAATTTCGATCGGATATGTTTGGGGGAAGAGGATGTCAGGGAGGGGAGGGGGTTCTGGGGCATAAATAATCATCCTTGTCCCCATACTCTGGGGGGAGGGTTGTGTCAACGCCAAAGGCCTTGTTATGTGATCTTTGGACTATTTTTTTTTTTTGAACAAATTAATATCTCAAAGTTTCTGTCAGATGCATTTCGGGAAAAAATGATGTGTCAAGGGGGGGGGGGTAGCTGCTCTCTGATCACTTTGCCTCTTAAAAAGGGCACTAAAACTTCCGATTACCAATCCAATGAGCTCCCTCCGAAGTTTATACGACCACCTTTTCTGTAAAAAAAATCTTGTATGCCCCCGGGGCAAAACTTGCAGCTTTTGCCCTGAGGCATGTGGGAGGGGATGTTATCCCCAAAGACATACTTTGCGGACCTTTCAACTACGCTGAACAAAATGGCTGTCTCAAAATGACAATTTTGATTGGTTGAGCTTGGGGAAATAATTGGTGTGAGGAGAGGGGCTGGTTGCCCTCAAATCTCTTTTGACTGTTAAAAAGGACTCTAGCCATATCAATTTCCAATCGAATGAGCCTCTTTCATAGTTTCTACTACAACTTCTACACGAGGTGTTCTGGTCTAAAAGAAACCAGGAAAATAAAAAAAAAAATACATTATGCCCACATCGCTCTTTACCTAGACAGCACCATTACGCTACCTATGATATGATTTATTTGTGTTACGTCTAAGAATTTCTAATCAAGCAATGGATTTTAAAATGTCACGGATCTTTTTGCCTGCCACATTATGTTTTGATTCTTTGTTAAACTGTGAGGCAGTAATCTTTTAGCTAGAAATAGTGCATAAGGGAACTCGAATTATCTTAAACGTTTAGTAATATCTTTCCGAGTTTAATAGTTATATTCAACCTATAATTACGTTTGTTTATTTCATTTTAATATTTAATACAATAATGTGTGAATTAAAATTAATCAATTAAATCTAATAAATTACAAATTAAAAATAATAATTAAACTGAATAATTTGGCAATATTTCCAATGGTTAGGCTACTTGAAAGTCTCCTTTTAAAAATTTAATTAGAAAATAATATACAATCTTTTAATTTTTTTTTAGAATTCATTAAATTCATTAAATTTTTTTCAGAGGCAACGCTATAGCGTTGCCTAAAGTAAAGGCCATAAGGCTCCAATATTTTATTATTATTTATTATTATTTTTTTTCCAGAGGTACACTTCATATGGAAGGGGTCATCGTTATAAACTTCAAAGGGGGCTCATTCGATTGGAAATCAAGAGTTCTAGTGGCCTTTTTAAGAGTCAGAAGTGATCAGTGAGATATCCGTTTTGTTAAAAATAGTTCAAAGGTCATATAAAAAAAAACTCAGGTGTTGACATAACCCCCCAGGACCCGGGGGCAGGCGTTGTAAGTTATGCCCTGGGGGTATAGGCTATATGGTTCTTATGGAAGGGATGCTCATATAAACTTCAAAGAGGGCTCATTTGATTGGAAATTGAAAGTTCTAGTTCACTTTTTAAGAGTCAAAAGAGATCAGAGGGCACCTAACCCCCCCCCCCCCCCTCCACGCCCTTTTTGCCTCAAACCCATCCGATAAGAACGTTGAGATAGCCATTTTGTTAAAAATTGTTCAAAAGTCAGATAACAAAAGCTCAGGTGTCGACACCACCCCCAGGGATCGGGGGGGGGGGGGATGAAAATTTTGAAATAGACATTTTATTAAAAATAGTTCAAAGGTCGGATAGGAAAAAGCCGGTGTCAATACGATCCCGGGGCCCGGGGGCAGGCGTTGTAAGTAATGCCCTGGTGGCATATATTGTTCTAAAAGTCCTAGTTCACTTTCTCAGAGTCAAAAGAGATCGGATGGCAACTAGTCCCTCCCCCCCTGCAAGCCTTTTCTTCCCCAAACCCATCCGATAAAAATTTTGAGGCGGCCATTTTGTTTAAAAATAGATTCAAATAGCAGATATTAAAACTCCGAGGTCGACAAAACCCCCCAGGGCCCGGGGATAGGCATTGCAAGTTATGCCCTGAATGCATACATGGTTCTTATAGAAGGAATGCTCATATAAACTTCAGAGAGGGCTCATTTGATTTAGAATGGAAAGTTCTAGTTCACTTTTAAGGCCAATGTGGCTGTTTCATTGGGACGACAACGTCACAGCCTTTCAGATGACAACGTCACAGCCCAAAAACTTGAATAGTATCACCCGTCAATAGTAAACACCCGGTAGGCTGGTATCATAGTAAAAAAACCTACGTCTTCAGAGGTAATAATACAGGGGATTGACACTTGTCAAACCAGCAGCTAAAGGACAAGCTTCGAAGAGATATCAAATCTTGTCTTGGACAAGATATCTTGTATTGAAAAGGCCGAAATTTTTTCGATAATTTGAAAAGGAAAAAAGAATAACTAATAAAATGGTTATAGGCGTTTACACCCCCCACTTCCGGGGAAAAGTGTACCTGAAAGATGCCCCCCCCCCCCCCCGTGGATAATTAGGCTTTTCAAATTTGAGAATTTTATTTGAGTTGTTTTTTTTTAATTTCCGTAGGTGGAAGGAATTTTGACACTTATATGCGCCACTCACTCAGGTTTGCGCTGTGTAAAACTAGAGAACAAACCCGTTTCTTCGTTAATTTCTTTCAGCTTAGCGCAAGACAAGATAAAGACAAGTGACAGATTATATGGGAAATATATAATTTGGGGGTACTTGTGTAGAATCTGGGTACACGCAAAAGAAAGACCGCATCGAAATCTCAAAGCCGCTGTAGATAAACAGGTTTCCGCTGCATAGTGAGATATTGCTCACTCCGTTACAAAGATTTAAACTGAGGCCGATGTGTGGATGAGGAAGGGCAGTCCATCTCCTATACAAAATAGATTATGCTCATTTTGGGGTTTAATGTTACTCTTTATATTCATAATAAAAGCATAGACCAGAAATATTCCCAGAAATCAAAAGGGAGTATATATCAAGTTCACATTTTCGACACGTTTTTTAAAGTTCCTTTTGTACCCCCTAATACGTCCTCAACCCAAAACAAATCCTGGTTATGGCCTTGGGGATTATACATCAATTCCTACCTCCACACTCTCCTCATCTTCCCATTAGAACTAATTCCGATGGCTCAATGAGAGCTGGGATGTTTTGGCATCAAAGTGCACCCTTTAAGGTATCTCCCTCCCTCCCTAGCTACAAAAAATCATAGAAACCCGTTATAGAAGTTCAAGCGCCTTTTTAAGTTTTGTAATTTGTCCATTGCTTACAGATAGTATTTGCTATTGGGAAACATACGAACATTATTCGCGGGGGAATTTTCTGCAGGGGGGAGGGAGGGAGGGTGTCTGGTTGGAGGGGCATTTGTCAGTTAATTTTTTTTTTGCGGGGATGCATTTTCCATTGGGGGAGGGGCCCAGGGGTTATTTTCTTGGAGGGTAAACGTCTAGAACCATCTTTGCCATGGAGCAGCGATAAATTTTCAATGAATAAATTTTCTATCAAAAATCTATCAATAACGGTCTGTCCTAAGACCGAGGATTTGAATGAAGGGGTCTGGGTACTCGCTTGATCGTAGCAAAAATGCGTATCAGAAACTGAATCAATTACAAGAGAATAAAACTAGTGATGATAATTATATTTTTAATCCAACAAAAAGCCGATAGGCTCAAAGATAGAGTACACCAAAAAAGAAACACATTACTTGTTCAAAATAAATTTATTGTTTAAAAATAAGGACATCTTTTGTAACCAGCGAACTTGGAAGTATACCATTAGCATCCACGGTGCTTTGTGTTAGGTGAGGAATTGCTCTGAGACAAAAGAGATTTGTATATTTTCACTCAGCTGAGGGGTTGTTTCCATAGATTTTTGGTGTACGCTGACTGTTCGAACAGCTTGTTAGCTGTTTAGCTGTTCCTCTAAGCTATTTTTGCCATGAAAGGAGATTTTTTTACATTTATTTTTTATTTTTTCATTGTCAGACTTTTTCTTCCTGTAGGCCTCTCTGCTAAATAAATATACACCTTTATACTGGAGCAAACAAACCTTGGTCCTGAAATGACAACCGTTAGGTTTTTTAAATATCAAAGCTGTAACCTGGCTTTCTTAATAACAATGCTAATAAAAATAAAGCAACAAAAACAATCAATAAGTATTCAATTGAAATGTTCCATAAAAAGAGCTTTTTTCATAAAGAGTTTCACTAAAGCATCCCTTTAGCTTTCAATAATTCGCTTCCTGGGTGATTTATTCGCAAGAATTTACTTGCTAAATCATAAAAAATCACAAGCTCTGGGAAAAAATTACGTTTTAGGAAAAATCACTTAAAATCACTAGCCCAAAAAATCATTAAGCAATAGAAAAATTACTAGAAATAGTGACAAACCACAAGGGACGGCAACCCTACCCACAAGTAAGGACGTGGCAGATCGTTATTCGCAAAAACTATGCAAAGCAAAAGAAAAAGCTTTAAGATGTCGAAATCGGATCAAACACGAAAGTAGAAGCTGCTCGCTATCCTTTTACAGTAACAAATTAAAATATAAAACTATTGATCATTGTCCAATTCCGACCAATCAATCAACGAAAAATCTTCGTTTTCAGACAAATCTTTGTCAATCTTCCGTTTTTTACTGCTTGCCTCTTCAGAATTTGATGCTCGTTTTTCATTACGACTAGAAATGACTGTTTGTTTTTTATCTATGGCCATTGTGACATATGCTGGCTCTCTTATTTCTAGGCTCCTTTCCATTCTTGAATCAACTATTTCAGGCAATAAGCAATCCTTCCAAAAACGCTGAAGTTTCGGAAATACTTTTGCCCAGTACTGCCTTGATCGTTCAACTATTATTATTTTCCAGTCTTCTTGATTATTGTAGACCAGCAGATGACATAGCTCTTGATTAGTGATCTCTAGCTGGCCCTGAATTTGGCTGTAGTATTTGTGGTTTACTTTTAGCTTGAGTCCTGAACTAGTTATCTGAAGGAAGAATCCCTTTATTAGGCCTTTGATACAAGGTCCGTCCTCTAGTTTTCCCTTTTGGTATGTTATGTACTGTCTTTACTTCAATTGGTGTTCCATCGGGCAACATTTCGTCCAAAGACGCAGCGAGATATTGGCACGTTGGGTGGACTAAAAGTCCAATGTTATTACCTTTAGGAATCGGCTGGCCAATTTTTTTTTTCTTGAAATGTAAGAGCTACTTCTTCTAATTCATTTCCCTTTATCATTTCAGCCGAGCGATAATTTCTGCCGCCGATTCCGGATTTCTATTACAATGGGGCCTGTTATAGTGATTTCTTTCCGAGAAGTTATCCGATGAAAAAAAAGTACTTGTGATTTTTTTTGCTTCTTTCATAAATCCATTGTTCATTGGAAGATTGCCCTTTTGTCTTCTCATAGATCTGCCGCAAAGTAGCTTGATCGTAGTTCAGAAAAGTTTTCGTATATGTGACCTTGGCAGCTTCCAGCTCCTCTGGTCTCATATCAGGTCTGTTGCACTTGGGCCCATAATCAAGAACTCCAGAGAAGCTTTGATTATTTTTCCTTTTAACCTGATATCTACCCACCCATTGAAACATAGTATTGCTTTAAGTTTCTTCTCAACTGCGTTCGAAGTCTGCTGGTCTTCTCGCAGTATTGCTTCATTAGTTAGGCTGGGCTAGAGCCAAAAGCTTTTTTCCAGGTATGGCTTTGCCATTTGGGACCCATTGAATAAGAAAGACTTGCTCCATTTATACGTGCATGGTATGCCCAGCGTTTTGAGCGGCTAATTTGCTTTCCACGCAAAACTTCACGGCAACAGACATATAGTTCTCTGCAAGATTGGTTGTCGAATCCATGCGGAGCATGTCTGCTTTCCGGCAGACGATTTCAATACCAGCTTGTATGTCTTGAAAAACTTCTTTGGATACGCTTCTCCACCTATCCTCTGCTAAGCTCCCTTCGGGTAATCCAGCTTTTTTTGGACAAGCATCATCACATTTTGAATGATTCCCGAAAACATGCTCGGGGCCTCTTCGTAGCAGGTCTCTCAGCTGTACCTTGGTCTTCTGAGTTTTTCTTTATTGCTCCCCGAAGGTTTTTGTAAGTTTTTGGATCATGTTATTTGATAAAACTTTAGTATATATTCCTTTTTTTTGCTTTGACAAGGCCGTGGAGGTATTTCGTATAGTTTTTTGTAACATGATTCGCACATTCTTCTTTTTCAATAAACGAGCCATACGGGACGCTTTGCTTTAGTCTATAAAAACCGCTAGAATCTCCGTCACCAATGTACCGAAGATATTGTAAACCGTGCAGCTCTTCACTAATGCGAAAACCTTCAACAAGAATGTCTGTCTCCATACTTTTAGACGGACCTTTATAGTTCATGAAGCATACATGACTGACGGGATTTTTCCCCTTTTTCACAGCTCTGAAGCAAATATAGCAATATTTATTTTTTGTCCCCACATATAATAGTTTTTTAGTGAAAGCGTCAATACTGACCCCCACACATCCTTTGGCTGCGTAGTCATGGCCCTTGCTGCGTTTATTCCATCCCCCGTCAGACACTACTGTAGTCCAATAGGAACTATTCAAAAACATGTCTTCGTGAAATGCCATTTTCAGTGACTCCTCTCCGTTCTGCTGTAACATTTCCGTCAACGTTTCCATCCATACCGTGCCAATTGTCGATTCAGTTTTCATGAATGTCTTTTTTGACATAGGGCAGATGCCTATGACACCCAATATTTCAGATAGCGTGGCGTAGCCTCCACCTGTCCCCATAACACCCCACACAGCCTTAAAGTTCATATCTCCTCGTACATTGGTATAGCGCTCTGCTGTTCCTTTAGGCTTGCTGCCTGTAAAGGTTGTCAAATAGTCTTTTACACTTGTTTTGCGAGAATCAGGTTTGTTTTTTACGATTTTTTTCCACTTGCAGGCACCACCTTCCGCGACTAAGTTTGTTCTGAGTTCAAGGGACGACACTTTGGTTATAAACACATTGGAATGTAGGTTTCCGCACTTGAATCTGTGAAGTATAACTTCAGTAAGCTTGTCAACAAATGGGACATGTTCACAATGCAGTTGACGCTAGGAATCATTGAGATGTCTATTCCGTCAGATAAATGTCGATTCGTCAGGGGCGGAGACGATGACTGAGGTGTACTACTTCCTGAAGCCTCTGGCTCATCTCTGCACTGAGTGTTGCCTGTGGCAATAAGAGGGGATAGATTCTTCTGGATTACCTTGCCTCCTAAAAATAAAAATATATATCAACAACAGTGACTGCTTTTGGCGTATCATTGTCCTGCTAACATTTTCATAAATTGGCACTTTCTAGTCCGACCAGCTTCTCCATATAGCCTTTTGGATTATGTTGATTTTTTTAGAAATAATATTGTGCCTTATTTGCGGGCATTTTATTTAAAACTGTTATAGAAAAATACTGAGATTCGACGAAGCTTTGCTATTGTAGACGTACCCTACAAAATAGGATGATAAATTTTGTAAAAATTTTTTGGGAGGAGGGCCCCCTGACTCTCAGATTGTAGAAATTTTAGACCCCCCCCCTCTTTTGGTATCCTCCACAGTCCTAACTTAGCGCCTTCTTTGTGGTGTCAGCCTGCCCATGCTGTTACTTTTTCAGACTACATAATCCATCTAATTTAATTCAGTAATGGTAGCAGTTCAATTCAGAGTTTGCTAACCAACCAAATAGATTAAAGACCCCCCCCCCCCCAGTTCACTTACGACGTGCATGCCTTTGTCTATTATCGCTTTTACACGATCTTTCTTATTCCATATACGATATCTGGATATAATCTTTTCGATTTTTAATGTATTTCATTGCTTCTGCCAAATTGGTCTCCAAATCTGTCATGATCCTCGGGCCCCCTCCTTCAAGATTTTTTTCAAACTATGTTGATTTTTTTATAATTTATGTACTTACCGCATTTATTTTAGATTAAGCCATCCTTTGTTCATCTTTTTTCTTCTGGTCATTTTTATGTAGTTTCTCTTAGCTGACAAACTCCAATTAAAGACAAGTTGACAGTTAAACGCAAGCATGACCCGTCCTAGCCTGAGGTATGTTTCCATTCAGGGGGTGTAAAGTGGGGTTATGTAAGACAGGAGAAACAGAGTAAAAATTTAATTTTATTTATAAAATATATATATATAATTAATGAATCGGACTAGAAAGCTGAAAAGTTTGGAATAAACTAAATAAAAAAAGAGCTACAATTTGAAGTTACTTTCGACTTTTTCGCTTTTATCCATGCCGTGCAAGACTCCAAAATATAAAAAGACAAAAACAATCGTGGAGGAATAAATTAAAAGAATCTAGAATTTTCAATCCGGCCAATTAATTTCAATTTTTTTTTTGAATTTATAGTACTTTTCGATTGCTTCAAATTTTCCATTTCTTAGGCTCCAGGCCTTTTTTAAAAAAAGCTAACAGGTTTCACATTAGATTTTTTTCTATTTCCTGGGAATTAAATCAGAAAAAAAAAACGGCCAAATTTTAGATCCTTGTCCAAAGATCACTTGTGCAAAAATTTCATTGTGCTGGTATGTCGGGTCAGAGAGCAAGATCTCTTTTCGTAGCATAGGAAAATTAACATTGTAATGAATTTAGCGACATTCACCTTAAAGAGTCAAAAGAGATCGAAAAGCAATTAGCCCCGCCCACACCCTTTTTTCCCCAAACCCATCCGATAAAAATTTTGAGATAGCCATTTTGTTAAAAATAGTTCAAACATCAGATAATGAAAACTCCGAGTTGGACACAAACCCATTTTTTTTTACTTTGATGTTGTTGCTTTGATACTAGTTTTGATACTTTGATGAACATATGATTTTGAAAAAAAAATTAATTTTGAAATAAGGTATTTTGAAAAACTTAAAATTTTTTGTAATCAAAAATAAGCAAAGATTAATTAAAAAAAAACTTTCCGAAAAAAAAATTTTTTCAAAGAAAAGTAAATGCCATTTTAAACTTAAGAACAGCAGATACAAATACCGGTTAAAATTAAAACTCAAAACGACCAGAAATTACTATTAAAGAATAAATGAAACCCACTGTAAAAGTTCAAAACCTACTGCGTTATGACACTTTATTGAAAACTATATGTGTCTTGAACAGTCTTTGAAAGTATAAACAAAATCAAATTGAATATTTGATATATAATGATATTAGTTGTTTAAAGATCCATCAGTTCAAGATTTTATTTCACTGTAATTTTATTTAATTTTCAATGCTGTAAGAACTGGAAAAGAAAATTTTTGTAATGTAATTCGTTTTCAGTTAAGCGTCAATGACGCGGTAGGCTTTAGGTTTTTACAGTTAAGACTTGACTTATATCCAATCCGGCCTTTGTGGCTGTATTGGGGCTTCTTCTCTTCTCACTAGTCGTTGAATATGGCGACGGTATTCGGTTCTATCTGGTGCAAGACGCAGGAGTTGGGGGAGGTTCTGACCATTGAAGTTGTCGTACCATCTCTTGCAAGGTCGGCCACGAGGTAGTGTGCCATGTACCCGTCCTTCAAATCCTTCAAACGTGGTTTTAGGGAGTTGATTTGATGACATTCGTTGGATATGACGAAGCCAGTGGAGTTGCTGACTTCTAATTCGGTCCATGATAGTTTATGAGCAGTGGAGGAGTTTACGGAGGTCTTCATTGGATACTTCGTCGATGTAGGTGATCCCTGCTATGCGACGGAGACACTTTGTTTCAAATGCGGAGATTCGCTTTCGTCATCAGCTTTAGTTGACCATGTTTCACTTGCATACATAGCAATGGGAATTATGAGAGAGTTAAAGAGCCGGACCTTCAACGATTTTGATAGTAATTTACTTTTCCAAATTGATGATAGGCTCTTGAACCTGCTGGTTGCCAGGCCCAGTCGATTTTGAGCAATCGTTGTTAGAGGTTAAAAGACTGCTGAGGTAGACAAAAAGATTCTGCATTTTCAACTTGCTCTCCTTTTATGGTTAGCTGTATGGCTCTGGGTGCAGAGTCTAATGGATACTCGCACGACTTTCGTTTTTGTTGTGTTAACAACCAACCCAAGTGCTTCGGTTGCTGACACTATCTCGTTTGTGTCTGTTTGGAGGAGATGTTCATGACTGTTAATGTTCACGATGTCGTCTGCGTACGCTATTTGTCGACAAGTTTTCCTCCAATGGATGCACCGTCTGTGGTTTTAGCAAGTGATAAAGCTGCATTTAGAAAGAGATTAAATGGATGAGGGATAGGAGGCAACCCTGAAGAACACCTTCTGACGTCTGTAACTCTTCTATCAATCCATCAAGCGTCTGAACCTGGCTACAGAAGTTCAAATACATACCTTTGATCAACGTTACCATGTTTTTGGGGACTCCATAATGCGGAAGTATGTGCCAAAGCCCGTTACGCCATATTCAATCGAAGGCCTGTTTAAAGTCAATAAAAAGTAAGAGCAGTTCTTTCGCAATTTCTATATTTTTCTCCATCAGTTGCCAGGTGGAAAATATATGATCTATAGTAGATCGATCTCTTCGGAAGCCGGCCTGATTCCTCTAAAGTGAGGTCTGTCAGGGATTTTAGTCGGTCAAGTAGGATTTTCGTGAGGATCTTTGCAGGTTGGCTTGTCATGCTAGATGGCCTGTAGCTATTACAGTCGCCTTTTTCACTCTTTTTGTAAAGGGGGACAATCATGGCTTTCGCCCAAAATCTGGGGAAGTGGCCTGTTTCCCAGGTGCCTATTGTGACTTTATGATAGATGTCTACCAGTTCTTCTGGGCCCGACTTAAGTAGCTCTGACTGTATGCCATCTGGGCCAGGAGCTTTATTTGTTTTCATGGATTGTATAGCAGCAACTACCTCTTCTCGTAATGGTGGCGGACTTGGATCTACTGGGTACTCCGGTAGTGTAAAAGACAGTAGGATAGATGGATCAGGGGTTATTGTGGGGTTCAGTTTCTGGCAAAAGTGTCCCATCCAGGTTCCCGCTTCTCCTCAGAATCTGTGATAAGTGGTCCATGTTTATCTATCAGGGTTGTTGCTGCCGCGGGTTTCTTTTTTCGACAACTCCCGTACTTTTTTGTACATGTAGTGGCTGTCATTTTTTTTATGGCGTCTCCGCATTCATCGCACTTGTCGTTGACGTATTAGCGCAGAGCCTGCCGTTTTTTTTTCTCTACTAGACGTTTTAACCTTATGTGTTCATCCTGGCTTTGTCGGTCTTGTTTGTTGGTGTGAACACGTTTTTCAGCAGAGATATTGATGATTTCGGGTGTGATCCGTGGTTTGTCAGAGCGAGACTGTACTCCTAAGATTTCATTAGCCGTTTCTCTGATGATTGAGGTGCTTTCATCAACCAGACGGTTGACTTCCTCAGTGGCTGAGACTCCTGTGAGTTGGATGCTTGACAGCTTATTCGAGAAAGCAGTTTTATATTTGTTTCTTGTTTCGATGTTTTTTAGGAGATCGAGATTAGGAGATAGGAGATTTGGGTTTCTTTTCTTGGGTGGTTGGGGTTTTCGGAGGCGCATACGGAGTTCTGACATGACTAGAACACGGTCTGAGTCAAAATCACCACCGGCCAAAGATACTGTATTAAGCACTGACGACTTCCTGTCTTCGAAACCTGCATTTGATTTTTCGACGTTAGCGTTAAAGTCCCCTATGACGAACAGAACATCCTTCTTGGGCACCTGGTCTATGGTGTGTTGGAGCTGGGCGTAGACGTCTTCTGCATCTTGGTCACTCCGGGAAGAGTCGGGGGCATAAACTTAGATGATGGAAATGTTAGCGATGGATCCTTTAAAACGGGCGGTAATGATACGCTCTGAGAGTGGATTTATGGCAAGTAGAGAGTTTTTTTTTTTTAGCATGTTTTGAGAGTAGAATGCCAACACCTTGATGGTGAACACCGTCGCTTCGTCCTGAGGTGATGAGGGTCTTCCCGTTTATGGTTTCTGCTCCATTTAAAGGAAGGTGGGTCTCTGATAATCCAATAATATTCCAATGGTAGCGGTCGATTTAATTTAAAACTAGTTCCTTTTTTTTCCCGGTTTAGCAAATGTTCGTATGTTTAGCGTTCCAAGTGAAAGTGATGTCTTTGGGGTAAATATTGGTGTCTTCTCTGACTGGAGAGTCGTCAAATCGGTTAAATAATCGTCGGTTGCCCCGGACGCGGTAAATAAAACATTATCATTATCATCATCATCATAAAAAATCAGACGATTGGTTGCCCCAGACGCGGTAGCATAGGTTCTTATTCTATTTTTTGCCATTTCATATAAAAGAGAAGGAGTTTTTGTCAGGATAGCAATATGCCATTCCTCTCTATCCCTAGCAGAGGCCATTGTCCATGGTTCTGGATCATCTGCTCTTCACAGTTGTCCCTCTAGAAAGGGATCCTCCCGTTCGGTGTTCTGCAGTACCGAACAATTTGACCCATTGCTGGGGGAAGGTTTGTAACCGCCGAGAGGTGTTCACACGCCGGTGAACCATATAGGTGTACATCTTAGGGGTCTTCCTCCTCCTACGCCTGTATTTATGACCTCCGGGCTAGGGTGTCCCAGTTTCAATTATGGACCCCCAGTAAATAGGTTCTCCCTAGGTACGTGCCTCCTATGGAAGTATCCTACATATCTGAAGGACGTTCCCCTATCCGCCACCTGGGGACGCGCTGAGTGGCCTGGGGGAAATTAAACTGAACATTTGATGTATAATGATATTAATTGCTGAAAGCTCATCAGTTCAAACTTTTACTGTAATTTTAATGTTTGTTTTCAATATTAAGTATAAAAGAAAATATTTGTAATACAATTCGTTTTCAGTAAAGCGCCATGACGCAGTAGGTTTTAGACTTTTACAGTGAGAGAAGGAGGCGATACCCAAACTCTTGTTTCTAGTGATTTTTTTTTTTTCGTTTCAAGCTTGATTTGCATATTCAATTGAAGTTTCACTCGTTTTAAGATTTATTTATTCATTTACATTAGTATTGATTGTATGTTTGTTTGCATTGATTCTTAATTAATTTCTGTTCGTTTAGAGTTACATTTATACTTCAATAGCAAAATATTTTTTTTTCGTTTTAAGGTTGATTTGCATATTCAATTGAAGCATACTCGCTTTAAGATCTATTTATTCATTTATTATTACTTGTTGTATGTTTTTTTTGCTATGATTGTTTATTTAATTCCTGTTCGTTTTGGGTTTCATTTATCCTTTAATAGTAATTTCTGGTCGTTTTAAGTTTGAATTTTAACAGGTATTTGTATCTGCTGTTCCTGAGTTTATTAAATAAAAAATTAAGTTTCTTTAACTGAAAGTAAGGAGCGACATTAAAACTTAAAACGAACAGAAATTATTCCGTATATGAAAGGGGCTGTCCCCTCCTCGACGCCTCGCTCTTTACGCTTAACTTTTTATTGTTTTAAAAAAATAAAGTTGTGAGATAGAGTCAAACTTGAGCGTAAAGAGCGAGGTGTTGAAGAGGGGACAGCCCCTTTCACATAAGGAATAATTTCTGTCGTTTTAAGTTTTAATGTCGCTCCTTACTTTCAGCTAAAAAAACTTGTTTTTTTTTATTTAATATCTGAACGTTTTTGAATTAATGCAGCTTTGATTTTGGCTCACCGTACATGAATACTTAAAAGAAAATTTGCATATTAATTTTCCTTTTTTGGGGCTAAATGGCTTTCTCGAAATTTTGATCTGACGTAACTTACCAATTAACTTACGTAACGAACTTCTATATTTGTATATTTTTATCACGTATATAAGGGTTTCGCCTCCTAGTCAATACCTCGCTCTTTACGCTAAAGTTCAAATTTTGTTCCAATTCCTTAAGAATGACCCTTAATCACAAAGGCCGTTAGTTAGAATAAATAGCTCTGATGAAAGTACAAAAAAAACTTTAGAGTAAAGAGCGAGGTAATGACTAGGGGGCGTACCCAATCATATACGTAATAATTTTGTTCGTTTTAAGTTTTGATGTTACTCCTTACTTTCAGTTTAAAAAAGTGTTTTTTTTATTTAGTTTCTGATTTTTTTTTTAAATAATGCTGGGAAATCCGGCGCCCCGCTTTATAACAATGTCCCTTCTCCCATGAAAACTTCTTCCATGGAAAGATCCTCCCACGTAATATCCGACCCCCTCCTAACTACCAGAAAAAATCCCCGTGAAAACATCTTTATACCTCCCAATAACCAATCCTATATGTAAACATTGGACAAAGTTCATAACTTGCAGACCTTCCCCCGGGGACTGTGGGGGATGAAGTCATCCTCAAAGACATAGTTATTGTATTTTTTGACCATGTTGAACAAAATGGCTATCTCAAAATTTTGATCGGGTGCTTTTGGGAAAAAATGAGCATGGGAGGGGGCCTAGTTGCCCTCCATTTTTTTGGTCACTTAGAAAGGGCACTAGAACTTTTAATTTACGTTCGGATGAGCCCTCCCGCGATAGTCTAGGACCACTGGGTCGATACGATCTCCCCTAAAAAAAAAAAAAAAAAAAAAAAAAAAAAAAACACGCATCCGTGGTCTTTCTTCTGGCAAATAATACAAAATTCCACATTTTTGCAGATAGGAGCTTCAAACTTCCATAGTAGGGTTCTCTGATACGCTGAATCTGATGGTGTGATTTTCATTAAAGTTCTATGACATTTAAGGGGTGTTTCCCCTTTTTTCGAAAATAAGGCAAATTTTCTCAGGCGCGTAACCTTTGATGGGTAGGATTACACTTGATGAAACTTATATTTTTAAAATTAGCATAAAAATCTGATTCTTTTGATCTATTGGTATCAAATTCCGTTTTTAGAGTTTCGTTTACTATTGAGCCAGGTCGCTGATTACTTACAGTTGGCCTTTTCTTTTCTTTGAAAAACTTGTTTTTCGAAAAAGTTTTTTTTTTAATTAATTATGAATAATAGTATAGGCTGGGATCTATAGATAAGCTGGGATGATATATAGAAAAAATAGATAAGCTGGGATTCATAGTTTTACATCATTGATAATTTAAAATTTTGGGTAGAAAACATTGGCTGATAAGTAAGTGTCCAAAATCATATAGCTAATAGAAAAATACTGATTTCACATTATTTAACAACGCTGATGTATTTAAAATAAGTTCGAAAATCCTGGGCCCTTTTTTATGGCCTGTCGTTTTCTTTATAGACTATTAAAACATATTAAAAGCTTGGACAAGTTTTATTTAGAATAATTCTACTTTAATGGAATTAATTATCAGAAAAATGGAAAAAATACCTAGTTTAGAAAACAAGGTTTTTTCGAATAAAAATAAAGAGCAACACTAAAACTTTAAACATCGCATTAAAACACGGCAAAGAGACAGAGATTGTGTTCAGTGTGAAGGAGTTGTCCTCACTTAGTCCACCGCTCTTTACGCTAAATCAATGGTTCCTAACCGATTTTGGGTGGCCCTACCTAGGCATTCCTAAATCCTGGTCCCCCTCCTCCTTGTGATATTTAATTGTGTAATTCAAAATTTTACGTGGATTCACTAGAAGGAAGCTCAAAAGGCCGTTAAATTGGTATCTTTTTTGGATCGTCCTCTAGCCTTATGTTATATAAATGAAAAATATTGTCTGAATACAACACCTTTTATACAATGGATAACATCATTGCAATATCATCATGTATTATTTATTTTTTTTTTCTTTTAATGTATATGAATGTGACGTCATTCACGTGCAAAATGTTTTTTCATGATTAAGGCTCTAAATTATAGTCATCGGAAGGGTGCACGTCCTGCCTATGGCCCGTCCAAATATTCCCATGCCCCACCGGTGGGGTCTGCGCTCCTAGTTGTGAATCACGGGCATAGAGAATGTTTTCAAATCCATTTTGCTATAGATTGAGTAAAATTGGCTTCTAAAAAATTACTTAGTGCTCTAATAAGAACAAGTTTTCTAATTTTTTGTACTAGTCCTTGCTTTTACTGAATATCCTGAGATAAGAAAAATATGCCCTTGGTTAGAGCGGCTTTTTAAATTTCTCTAACATAATTCTAATCGGTCAGAAAAAGGACATAATTTTAGATGCATAGGTGCCCTTATTTTTACGTTGAACCTTTCGTCAGATCAACTCTTTTGATCTGTTATTTTCAGTACGATTCTGCATTGCGAAACATTGCGAAGACCGTCCTGGCTAAGTGGACGTGCGCTGGGTTGAGAATACTTTCTCCAAGGGGCATGGGTTCAATCCCTGGCGTGGCCAGTTATTTGGGTTTCGGTCACGGGTCAGTGGTGTGACTCTGTAAGCTTAGCCAGAGTCGACCCAGACCTAAATGGGTACCTGGAGAAATCTGGGGAAGGTAAGCAGGAAGGGTGTGCGAAAGCACAGGATGGCTGGCTCCCAGCCCCCATTGCACTTCCTGGCTGAAGGGCCACGAAACGGAGATCAGCACCGCCGGTTTGGACCTTAAGGGTCTAGTCCCGTCATACTTACTTACTTTTTACTTTTTTTGTTTTTAAGATATAGTAGTATATAAACTCCATGTATTACTTGTGTTGATGAGGTAATATTTGGCCTTTTTCTGGTCGTTGAACTACAAGTTCTAATTTTACTGGTGGCGAAAGGAAGGGAGAACTGAAGATTTTAAACCCTCAAAGAACCAAAGGATTCGTTCTCAAAATTTAGCTGCCTATCATCAAGGTTCCTTTTCCTGAGGTCAGAGAAGTGAGGAGCTTGATAAGATCATCTTCGTGGCCCTCTCCTTTTAATGAGCTACTAGTGAGCCCATGTTATAGGCACCAAAGATGACGGTCTTTGTCCTTTTCGAATTCATGCCTGGAAAGAGATGGTCTTGTGCTGTCCAAATCATGTTTTTTTTTTACTTCCTAAAAGAAATGTCTTTTGAAGCTTTATCACTTACAAAAAAAAACACAAATCGTGTGGGATGTTTATAAAGAAACTTTAAAAACCGTTAGAAATTACACTACAGATATTTGTAAGGCAAATCCATTCTCTGCGAGATGAAAAAGGAACGTTTGGTTGAATTTACCAGAATAACTTGTTTTATATGACATCAAACTCATTGAAGTGTGAAGTCATATCAGGAAGCATTGAGGAAAAGGAAATTGAGGAAAGTCTCTGTTTTTCCTTCAGCAGAAAGACAAGTGGCATGAAATTAGATTTTTCCGTTGAAGAAAAGGGCATTAGCCCTTCCTTAATGCAACGAAGGGTAAGTGCATTGCTTCCCAAGAGGGCTCTTTCCGGATGAATCGATTACTTAGTAGCATTTTGTTTAAGAGCTCTCCTTTCCTGGTCATATGCTCGAGAGAAAATAAAGACTTGGGCTTTTCATTCCTCCCGTCGCAGTTTATTAGAAACTTTTTATTCAAAGAGGCACCAATGCTGAGTTTTGAGATGTAAAATCAACATTTCTCATGTGTCATTTTTTACGTTTAAACGTGAGGCCAAATTAGATGAAGGAGCGCCAATAAAAACCTGCACATGATACTCCTCTGCTGTTGAGACATTGAGAAGCAAATAACTAGCTTCGTGTTTTTATTCTAATGTTACAGTTTGTATGAGCTTTCTATCAAAGAAACATTTGGAGGGTCTTATTTCAAAAGACCTCTCTTTTAATCATGAGGACCTGACAAGGAAAGGAACAGTATTGAGTGTGTATTCGGATAGCTCTTTTTTGCTGGTGAAATGTTATAAGTTTTCGAGGAGAGAATACGCCGCCGTCTACTTAAGTTTGATATACACTATTAGACTCGAGCTTTTGAAGGTTTATTCTTTTAGTGATTGTCGTATAATCATTTAGCCTTGATAAATACATGTAAATGAATAATCAAATGCCCAAACATGGCCTAGAAATAGTTGTGATAACAGAGGAATAGACAAACGGTGAAATCATGAAAAAAAAAAGCTAACGGCAATGGCTTCTATTTTTCTCTTTATGAGTTCTTGAGCCACTGATTGGTTCATCAGCAATGACAATGCAAGTACCGGTTTTAATGTAGATAAAATGACTTAACAGTATTCTTTCGGTGTGTTCTTGGTGTTTTGTAAGTACACCTGGAACTAGAGGGCTGTCGACCGGGAAATCTCTATTTTTAGGATCAAAAGTCCTGAAACCCCTAAATACCTTTCAAAGCTCGCTATATCGTACTAAGACCCGGTTATTTTGGGCTATTGTGCGCCTTTTTCTGAGTGTTAGAACTCATATAACCCCCAACTTGAAAAAAAAACCTCTCATCTGTCTATATATATATATATATATATATATATATATATATATATATATATATATATATATATATATATATATATATATATATATATATATATATATATATATATATATATATATATTATATATATATATATATATATATATATATATATATATATATATATATATATATATATATATATATATATAATCGATTTGCATATCTTTTTCTGGCTTCGCATATTTCATCAAAATAAATTAAGTAGTCTAGGTAAATCATATAGATGTAGCGTAAAGGGAAACTTAATTCAGCCTGGTATCAACTCTCTTGTGGAAAGCCTGACGTTGGAAAAAATTTGAATCCGCATGGAGTGGAATTTTCGGTGGCCTGCGTTCACCCCCGGAAAATATCCCCTGCGGAAAATCCTTCGGAAAATGCCCCCTGCGGAAAATACCCCTGGTAAATACCCTCCCCCCGGAACCCCCCCTCCCCTCCCTGCGGAAAATAAGGCTTTCCAAGTTTGAGAATTTTATTTGAGTTTTATGTTTTTAGTTTCCGTTGGGGGAAGGAATTTCGGTACTTGTTTATTATGCGCCACTCACTCAAGTTTAAGCTGTGTAGAATTTGAGAACACATCGGTTTTTTCGTTACTTTCTTCGTTACTTTAGAAATAAATTTGGGCTATAGATTTGTACATTAGGGGGGGGGGGAGGGGTTAAGTATAGTGGGTCTGCATGCAAAATGTGTTTGGTACAATTATTCTGCATATTAGATAGCATTTTAGATTAAGTGTCACAAAACACTTAAATCAAACACTACATTAACCTAATAATAGTACTTAATACTTTGAAAAACGGTCATTGAAAAAAAACATTTAAACTTAAATGAAACATTACATTTACTTTATTCTGGGATTTTTTTTTTTTTTTTTTTTTTTTTTTTTTTTTTTTTTTTTTTTTTTTTTTTTTTTTTTTTTTTTTTTTTTTTTTTTTTTTTTTTTTTTAGTTAACAAAATTTCCAGATACCTCGCTATTCTTCTGTTATTTTTTAGTGGCCATATACCTAGACAGAATCGCTCCCTGACTTCAAACTATCCAAAGACTTTACCCCCCCCCCTTATGTACAAATATATAGCCCAAATTATATATTTCTCATATATTCTGTCACCTGTCTTTGTCTTGTCTCGCGCTAAGCTGAAAAAAACTAACGAAGAAACCGGTTTTGTTTTCGAGTTTTAGACAGCGTAAACTTGAGTAAGTTGCCCATAATACACAAGTACCAAAACTCCTTCCCCCTACGGAAATTAAAAAAAAATAAAACTCAAATAAAATTCTCAAATTTAAAAAGCCTTTTTTTCCACGGGGGTGGGGGGGTATTTTCGGGGGGGGGGGGTAAATATTTGGACAGTTTGAAGTTAGAAAACAATTCTTTCTAGGTATATGGCCACTAAAAAATACAGAAGAATAGCGAGGTATCTGGAAATTTTGTTAACTAAAATGTAATGTTTTGATTTAAGTGATTTCCCAAGTTTTTTCACATATTTTGCATGCAGACCCGCTATACTTTACCCCCCCCCCCTCCCTTAATGTGCAAATCTATAGCCCAAGCAAATCTATAGCCCAAATTTGTTTCTAAAGTAACGAAGAAACTAACGAAAAAACCGGTGTGTTGTCGAATTTTACAAAGCGTAAACTTGAGTCAGTGGCGCATAATACACAAGTACCAAAATTCCTTCCCCCTACGGAAATTAAATTCAAATGAAATTCTCAAATTTGGAAAGCTTTATTTTCCATTGGGGGTATTTACCGGGGGTAATCTCCGGGGGGGGGGGTTAAACGCCTAGAACCGGAATTTTCCACGGGGAGAATTGCCGCGGTGGAATTTTCAAATACTTTTAAATCTGAAAACACGATCGCTATTGATATGCCGGGAGGAATTTTCTGCTGGGGGGGGGGGGATTTACCGTGGTTGAATTTTCCATCAATTTCCTTTGTTTTGAGATTGCAGCAAACTAGCGACGGGTAAGCTAGTAAGCCCTAAATTTCTGACTATCTGTAGCTATAAATACAAGAAAGAAAAGCTATGTCATATATTCTAGGAAAGTAAGAATTCACTAGTGCATTTTTACTTTTCTATAATGTATACCTGGTGCCTAGGTGTAATACTAGTGCCACTACTATATGTTTTGTGTAAGTGAAACCCCTTAGGGTCTTTTTGCGTCTATAACTCCTTCACGTAAATGTTTAAATTTGTGTGTTTTAAAGCAAGATAAAAGGCTAACTTTCAATTTGAGTAGTTTTACACGACATTTTCTCAGAGGATTTAATAACGACAAAACATGCAACTCACGGATACGATTTATGTCAAACGTCAAGAACGTAATGAAGAGAAGGGTTTGTAATGTTTGGAAAGCCTTTTGTCCCTAGAAAAGGCTCTTTGTTTAATCTCGTTTGAACTTAATAGCTATGGGAAAATTTCTTGCTTTAGGTGTTTATGGAATGATAAATTTTCAAACACGACCGTCTAATGTACTATGACAGGTCGTTCTTTGGATTTGCATTTATTTAGTGATGCAAACGAAAAACTTGCTTAAACGTATCTTTCATTCGTAATAGCAAAGGAACAAACAATTCCAACTGATATCTGGAACATTGACACATAAGTATTTCGATTTATTTATTTAGTTTTTGCAAAATTTCAAGCTCTGAGCTATAAAGCAATTGACTGTTTTTTTTATTGTTTTTTTTTTATATTTTCGCTTTTGAGGACGTTTTTTTATATGTTCTTTTTTACCTTTATATAACTCAGGCACGTACGCTGTTTGGGGTCTCAACCGAAGCTAAATAGTAATGACTAACTTAAAATTGATAATAATTATGGGAAATTCGTCAGTTCTTTCGCCAGGTCTTTTCTAGAGTTCTCTAATCTTTGTTCAATCGAAATCTTCTAAAATTGATCCTTCATTAAAAAGAAGAATCATTTCAATGCCCTAGTTTCTAGTTTTTTTTTTAATTTTTTTAAGAAGACACATTTGGTTTAACTACCTTTTTTTGATAGTTTTTTTTTTTTTTGGCGAAAAAAAAAACCATTAAATTTCGGCATAAGAACGGAGCTAAGTATCGTATTAGAATAGGGCTAATTAGCGTTATAAAATCATTCAAAAGTTTATTTATACCCAATAGTTTAATCAACATGTCACTTATAGTTTAGTAATGTTGTTCCATAATACCATCTAATGTTATGGACAAATGGTTCATTTCCCTGGTTGGGATTTTGTGAAAAATTGCATCTTACTTTAATCAAATCACTTTTTACTCTTAAAAAGGGCTCTAAAATATCCAGTTTCCATTTGATAGAGTCCTCTCCTAACTTTCTACGACTACCCCTTCTATACGAAGTGGCCAAGAAAAAAAGAATACATGGAGACCAGATCGTTCTTTTCAAAGTGCACCCAATTGATGACACTGGGTTGGGATCTATAATACAACTTTATAATGTTCAATTTTTTTTTTTTTTAGCTGAAATGCCTAAAGAAAATAACTTGAGACAAACTTCTTCAAATTAGCAAACTTTGCAAGTATGATATGGAAGCCTTTTTATGTCCGAACTGTTGATACTTACCTTGACCTTAGTATATATATATAAAAAAAACAGTCTAGTGAAAAACTGAAGCCATACACAAGATGATAGAAGAGCAAAAACTAGAAAAGTTTGTATTACAGATGGTTTAACGCTATTTAAAAAATATATAAAAAAAGAGAAAACATATCTACGGGGGATGAAGAATGAATGAATTTTCTAATGCTTAGCTTCGGTTGTCGTAAGCCAAAACGTGCTTTTTTTCATTGTTTGTAATTTAGCAGATGGTTTCACAATCTTTTCTTTCTTTTTTTTTATTCCTACTTGATACAAAAGCGGATTGTATGCACTTTTCCCGACCTTGTGCAAATTTTAGAGACGAAAACAGCATCTTCTTTCATTGTCTAATCAGATACTAGACATACTTTACTAGTTGAGTCACTATCTTTGCCCCAAACTTTTAATTGGTAATTAGAAAGAAACTGTAAATAGAAGGTTCTGCTTTTATTTTTTTTATTTTTTGAAGATGAAAGTAACTAAAAGTGCAAAGGTCCTTCTGAAGCATAGTGTATTTTTGGACCAACATGTGGCTGAATGCTGGTCATTTTGACTGATCAAAAGGGGATCTCCTCTGATAATTATGGAACTTCATGCAACCCCTGGGAGATCTGTATGAATTTGATTGTAGATGAATGCTTATTTTTCCTGCTGGAAGTAGGATTGCAAAATCAGTGAACCATTCTGTATAGGCTATGTCGAATATGGGATTCTTCCATCTAAAACGGGGTATGAAGATTCCACAAATATAAATCAGCTTGTCGTTGCTATTCTTTTTTTAAATTTAGTTATTAAAGTGTGTCGTATTTTGAAACGAAGCAAAAAACCGCTCCTTCCTTACCTTTTTCAAATTTCAGATAGTTGAGTTTTGCTGGTTTCATTATATTTTTCAAATACTTTTGCCAAACCATTGGCTCGATTTCAGTTTATGTCCAAAGGAATAATATCTTGATACACCTGTTTTCTTGGGCAGTTAAGTTAGTTGACAAATTTTGAGGGGTAATAACTTCTGATACGATGCTCTAAACTTGCGAAATTGTGCATATTTGGATCATTATAGTATGTAGATTCTCTATAGTACATTTTCCCCAAACATCTATTTTTTAGAGTTTTTGTCACCATAGATGCGGGTCGTTCTATGTTATTGGTTTGAAATATGTAATGCTTGGTAAAAATCAAAGTCGTACAATAATAGTAAAAGAGCCGAAACTTGAGGATTACAATTTTTATTATTGCAAATCAAGTAACATCTCTTTGCTAGTCCACGCTTGCGTACATCGTATGTAGAAGACATCAACTTTTCAGAAGAATGGAAAAAAAACTAATTTTAGGTCTTTTCTGTTCGTCACTTATATAAAGAATACATGGAAAAAATGTACTTTTGTTTCATAAATACGTCAGGTTAAGGGCTAATTTAAAACTGAATGATTTGTGACGGGTTTTACGAAAATGGAGGACTATTTCTTAGGTTTAAATGCAAATACTGATAATTTTTATGACGCTATATCCCTAACTAAATATTTTCTTTGGGGGGGGAGGGCACTATTCAATACAGCTTAGAAAACTGTATGTAGAAGGAACTTCAACTAAGATAATTTCTTAAACCACATTGGCCTGACGTAACATAAAGAAAGAAAAACGAGCAAAAATGGGATTTTTAAAGGCCAAATGAAAATATCGGCTCTTGAAAGTATCGGCTTGTCCTTTGGAAAAAACCGAAATACGACACGTTTATTCTTAAATCACCTGAATCCCTGTTCAAAGCTAGACCTAAATTTTGGTATTTATAAATTTCAACAGCTTCTCTGTAGTGCTGGACAATACCTTTGTCATGCGAAATTAGGTTAGCTTGATTAAATAAAATAGTATGGTCTGGGTTTTCAAAAATGTGCTCTGCAAGGGCAGAGTAAAAATTTTCTGTTTTTTTTCCGCTTTTTAAGTTTGTAAAGCGAAAAAAAGAAAATTGTGACTGCCCTTGCAGAGCACGTTTTGGAAAACCATACTATTTTATTTAATAAAGCTAGCCTAATTTCGCATGACAAAGGTATTGCCCAGCACTACAGAGGAGTAGTAACCTAGGTGCTGATCCAGCCAGTGATTGCGTAATATGCCTTACCACGGGTCAGTCATCTATGGATCCAGCCAGTGATTGCGTAATATGCCTTACCACGGGTCAGTCACCTATTACTACGAACGGTACATGCCTTACCAGACGGGTTTTCTGAGGTAACACCCATTTTATTGGGGTCAAACAGAGAGAGAGAGCGGCGGTTACTGCATATACGGTAACTTGATTAGTAGTTGGATTCAAATATAAGGAGTAATTTTCATTGTAGTTCATATTAGTAAGAGAATTGAATTCAGAGAGAGAATAGTTTATTTGAGAGGATATTAGTGGAGAAAAAATGAGTGGTGCATTTACATTATTGGAGATTAATGATGGAACCGACAGCAGCAGCAGCAATGATATACGAGTACCCAATGTAGCTGTGGAAAAACCGTTGGCTGTAGACTATGCTTGAATGGGATAGTATGTATGCTAGATACGTGATATCATTAAGCAACTTTAAGCAGGAGGAGCAACTATGTTTTGCTGGAAAAGTGAATATTCTCCATATAAATAAACTTCGGTCAGCATTAGATGTCCTATCGAAATATATTGATGAGAACAAAATGCATCAGTGAATATTATTATTGTAATTATGTTCAATAAAAATGTTTCTAAATCAATGGTATTTTTTCTTTCTATAGTAGACTAGCGTATATTTTTCTAGAGTACAAAAAGAAATTCTGATTAGTCTGAAGATGGTTGTGAGAGAGTTAGGACTCTAAAAAAATGGATAGATTCGAGAAAGAGCGAATCATGAGGAATCTAGTTCTTATGGAAAAACGTTTGATTCTAGATGATGATTTTCTAGAGTTGTCTATTCAAAGGAAGATATATTCTCGGGGAATGCATGTTGATATAATGAAAACTGATTCTCCATCATTAGACTATTGTATGAAGCTTCTACGTCGTGGTCCAAATGCATTTACACATTTATTGATATATTGATCACGACACGGCAAAATGATATTGTGGATATGCTTTTAAACATTAGTTTTGAAATTTAGGACTTTTTTTTTCATGAGAAAGATGGTGCTCAAGGATGATTTACTCCTCTCTCTCTCTCTCTATCTCGGACAATTTTTTGTTGTTGCTAGCTCAGTTTCATTGTGGTAGTGAGAGAGTGTCAACACATGACAAAATGTTCCATACATGTCCGTTATGTATGTACACACTGGGCAGCTGGTCATCATCATGTGAGAATTGCACAATGATTGATGAGTATGATGAAAAGTGTAGATTATGCAACCGTGTGTAAATTGCATAGAGGATATGCTGTACAAATTAAAGGTTGTAATTCCTGTCTTGAAGAGGTGTGTGACTCTCATCCTAGAGGCCACCTATGCTCCAATTGTCATTATGATAAATGTAATCAGTGGGAGAATACATATCCCGGTATGATTGGAAAGAATCCTAACCGGGATTTTAGTCTATTGCTACGAGATTGGTATCGTCGTTGTTTTAGATTGTTCTGGGAGGAGGAACCTGGTCAGCGATTCAACTGTTGGAACAACAAAAGAATATGGTTTCTACGTCATCGTTGTGAAGACAATGGGTGTTATGATTATAAGCCCACTGATTTTTTTATTTGGCTGTGACGGAATGTGATTCGACACTTGAGGACACTGTTTGTGAAATTGCTTCAAATAAGCAAACTGAAACATGTGAATTCTATAGAATGAATGAGAATAGTATCATTGACTATACAAAGAGATATGACAAGAGTGAAGTCACGCTCTACTGTAGAAAATGTGACCCTGACATTGCAGTACATCAGGATCAGTACACTGTGAATTCAGATAATCTACCTGCACTCGTTGTTGTCGACAAATACCTAGTAGTGGATGAAATCTAAAGAGTAGAAAAGTCGTTTTATCATGTATATAAAATTTTTTATTAATAAACAATTTCACATACATCTTTAGAACATTTTATTCTTAGGGCACTAAAATCAATATTAAATACACTTGTAAGTATATTCTCCACTAGAAATTCGTTCAATCGAGGTAAGTCAACGTAGATGTTGAGAAACTGCTTGTAGGTGTAGCCACGACATCTGAACATGAAAAAGAGTAGTGCATGAAAGCCACATGTCTTAGTCGTTAAATCCTGTACTCTTCGTTGATTTTGAATAATGGTTTTCCCACTGCTTTCAATAAAGTTGCTGATGTATGGAGCGTAGAATTTATACGATAGGCCAAGAGGATCAAAAAATTCAATATTCTTCGCTGTTTGAAAGATGCATAGCCAATGACCGGTCTTCAAAGTCGATGGACTGCTATTAACAATGATTAGGGTATTGTTAACACTTGGAATTTTTTCAATGAAGTCCGAAGGTATGCTATAGGACTTGTACTGGGACATGTATGGATCCATACTAAATACATTGATTATTTGGTTTGTGTTCATGGTGCTAGGTCTAGTAGAACACTGCCGTCGGGTGTGATTTCCCAATAGGTTTCAAATTGACTCAGTTATATTAGCGTGATACTCTCAGTCAGAGCATCGGCAAATGTACACTCTAAACGTACATTCCCTGTTCGTACTATACTCATATCCTGTGTGCCTGACAAGTCCAAAACAATAACCCATGATTTTTTGAAAACATTGAATCGGTTATTTCATTTTCAAATAGTTGAGAGTCATGATCTAGGGATTGCATGGTCAACTCGTACAGAGTTCTATAGGATTTTTTTTCAAATGATAGAGTGTACAGTGGAATACCATTCACTTTGCACACAAGGCTAGATATACCGAAAAAATTAAAATCATGGGGGGATTCAGTCCAGGATCCAACGGCACTGCCACTCTTCACAAAGGCCAAAGCCAATTTTGATGGGATTTCTCCATTGATAAATGATGAATCGCTATAGCTACGAGAGCCGGTGGCAATGTGACGTTGATTGGTGATTGTATGGGGGACAAGAAGTTTAATGTTGTTACCATTGGCTCTTAGCTTTTCCACTGCCAATGCAACAGAGCTCATAACTTGTTGTTTTCGGACGTGGAGAATTGCCGATGTGATAATGACATTTGCATCGGGTGCTGCAGGGTGTTTTTCTCAAAATGAAATTCGATGGGGCCATCTGTAACTTTATGTCAATCTTGACATTGGGGGGTAGCCATTGGGATATATTGAATATCTCATGATTTAATTTTCCAACTAGATGATACTCCTGGGTCACTGCAGTAGTCAACTCACCGTCAGTATCAACACCTGATCGATATTCATAGCCCAATGATTGTCCTCTCAACTCCTTGTATGCCTTTGGCGTCATCATCATAAATTGTATATAGCTTGCATAGTTTGATAAATTATTGCTAGTGCTCACCAACGCCCATTAATAAATACATTAATTTGTTTGAATAGGTTCTGTAGAATACAGTTTTCATAGGAGAGACCATCGCCGGCATTTGGAGTTGTATTATCTGACTTTTTCTTCACCACAACATTTAAATCAATAAATGTTGACGACAAATCAATGAAATAGTCTTCATTGGAAAATATTTGAAAGTGTATATTTTCCGACAGGGGTTGTTGGGGGTGAAATTGTTCATAGTAGCCATACTTGACACTGACATCAACATTTTCAGCATTGAATAGATTCAATGAGGAACTGATTGATGGATATGATTCCTTGTGGGGGAGATAAGTCATCTTAAGAGAAGAAATCCTTCTTGATCTAACAATCTTTTTCTTTTTCTTCTTCTTCTGCTTATTGGCCTTCGTTGTTTTATTCCTCAAAGTCCTTGTTGATGTCCTTTGCTTCCTGCCTGGGTGGAGACTGATGAGTGAATGACGCGAACGCATCCTTTTCAATCCCTCCCCATTTTGTCGAGATTTTAGTTGCTCACCAACGGCTCTTGCTGAAGATCTAATATTTTCCTTAACACTCTCCTTGAAATTCTTGCCCGACCCCCAGTCCTGTAGTGTGGAGGCAGCAAGATTTGATGCAGCAGGTACAAGATATTTTCTGGCAAGGGGTAGTGCAGAACGAAATAGCCTAGCAAACCAGCTACCAAGACCATAGCCAGACATTGTAGTACGACCCTTGTAGTAGTCCAATCCATTGCCTATTTGACGTGGACTCAAAGCACCAACATAGCAATCGATATCGGGACAGACAAATGGAATTCTCCTATTGTTCATTTTAGGTGATTGTGCTGTCGTTGACAATGGGTCGAAAATGACATGTAATCACTACTAAGCCTTTTGTTATTGCTAGAGGATCACCCAATTCACTTCTTAGTGTTAACTGACAGAGTTCCAAATACGAATTGTTTACAGGAACATACTGAAGATGCTTTATATTATAGTGATGAACAAGCTCATGAGTTGTTTTTCGTTCAAGAACACGTAGGAGGGGACATTTGAATTACCGACTCTCGACGTTTCCACAAAGGATGCATAGAGAAATATGCAAGAGTCCGAGGCAAAACCAGGTGGATAATCATTAAAAATAACTTGATTCATCCCGTAAACGGTGCCAGCATTTTTCCCATTGATCATATGCTGTTTAAAGCCAAGAACATCTCTCAGATTATCATTGAGAATAATTATTTCAGTGTCAACAGGTGAGGTAATGTAAATCCTATCATGTTCCAATGAATAATTAAAATGGAATTTTCCATTCCTACGATACGAGATTTTTCTATTGATTGTACGACACAAATCTTCCCATATTATCATATTCAATATATTTCAATTTGGCATGTGGATATTCACTAGATTTAAGTGCTTCAACCCATTCATAGTCGACAAAGAGTGTCCAATCGAATGGTATAACTTTTATATCATACACACGATCCTTTCTCAGGATATCACAGGTATTTTTGAGAATACAGTCGACAAGAGCCACTTCATATGCACCGTCAAATTTGATGGCGGGGGAGAGTTTTGTCCAAAAATCACTTGTCGTATTCAAGTCATTGTAGAGAGGATCGGAAACGTTGGACATGAATGTTACATAGAAATCATTGGGCATTGTCAATATCTTCAACACCGATCAAGAATCAAAATCAGAGTTGTATCCTAGCCACCGAACAAGTAACTGTATTTCTTACCCCTGCGAGTACGTGTCTTTAATATCTTTTCAATTTGATAGATTTCACTATTATTTTTAACTTTTTGTAGTTCATAGTCATAAAAGCCACCGAGAATCTCTTCATCTTTGGTATCACGCAAACGATAAGTTATGGGTTTAGTGTCTAGGATTTTTGCCACTTTAAAAAGTTCTGTGGACCACAAGTATTCTCCTTTTCAAAAACATTAGTTGTTCTATTAATTCGAACGGTATCACCAACATTGAATTTATTTTCATCTTCTTGACATCCGATTCATTGGAATACTGTTTAAGAAAGGTGTCAATTGTGTCATGATCAGAATGATGAACTTCCGTTGGCGTAGAGTTGGACAATGATCGATGAGGTCGTTGATTATATATCAACATGATTTTATCTAGATCATGAATAAAAGCCGATGTATTTTTCAATGTACATATCTTGAAATTAAAAGTCGAATAGTTTCTTATCAATCGTTCGGCCAATGCAGCCTTTATAGGACTGTGACTATGATAGAGCAGTGTACTATATTTCTCTAGTACTTTTGCAACATGGGGATTAACAAACTCACTACCGCGATCCGTTTGAATTTTTTTATATGAATCCTGTTCGAGAATACTTTCAATGGCCTGAGCAACTTCAACACCTCTCTTTGATCGCAATGGAATTGCATATGCGTAGCGACTAAAAACACTGATTGCAAGTAGAATGTACTTGTACGGTGTATTGTGACGTCTTTGAAGCTCATCTAGAGTCAGGAGATCTGCTTGCATTATATGCAAGTGGTAAAAGGCTTTAGTTTTTCGATATTGATTGGCACGAAGTCTATGATTTCTATGCAGAGTGTAACTTGATTCATTTTTGTAGATAGTCTTGTACACTTTTAGTGTGAACACCAGTGACTTTGGAAAGAGTGGTGGGTGAACTTAAACTCCCCGCCTCACCAATATTTTCATAAACACCTTTCAGAACTTCAACCATTTTGAACGTAAACACGTTGTGTAACGTCCGCTACCCTTTTGTATACTGGCTGTTGGTGGAGGTAATGGTGACGTTGACTTGATACGTCTTCGCTTTTGTCTAGCTATCAGCGGTGTGCTAGTATTTTCCAAAATTGATTTAAAATCTTCTTCTTCAAGTTCATATTTTAATGGTGTCAATGTTGTTGATGATGATGATGATGCATGTTCATTTAATTTTTTTAGAATTTGTCTATTGCCAATAAGACTTTTGGGGAAGTTTAATGTATTTAGAAAGTTGTACAGATGAGTGTCAAATGATAATAGTCCTTTACGATTTGTAACCATGTCATAGATTAAATCAAGTTGATTATAGCTCTTGCCCTGAATTATAATCCCTTCCCCTTTGCTCTCAACTTGAATATGATCTTGACCACTTTCCAAGAGATAGGTTAGGAGTCGTTTACTTTGTTCACGATATGAGTGGGGCATTAGATTTCCAATTTTCAATACAATTGAATCCAATTCCTCCTTCTTTAATTGTGTTCCAGCAGAATCCTGAGGAGATGATTCTTTTTTGGGATCAATACCAGCAGCAGCAGTGGGCTTCGACCGATAGGACTTGTGTTTGTCCACTCGGCGAAGTGCATCTTGAAGTAAAAGCAGTTTTTTATCATCCTCAATATTTTCATTGTCAAGGAATTTACTCAGATTGTTCTCAAAGTGTTCGACGGGTGAGAGAGCGAGTTCTATTGGAGTCAATTTATAGGGTTTTGCCATTCTCACTAGAGAAAACTGTTTACAAACCTGCAATTATTGGCAGTAAAAGTGTGAAAAAGCTACCGCCCGCCTGAAGAAGTCGTTTCCTTTTTAAAATTCTTTCCTTTCTTTTTAGAGGCCAATGTACGTACAATGGAACGATGTTGCTTTGCCTGTTGCTTAACTACTTCTGGCACTTGAACATTACCCTCGGTCAAATTTAAACAAAGTTCGGATATTGATTAATGAAATCATTGTCAATACCGTGTTTGAGTATTGCTTTCCTAAGCGGAGGTTTTGAAGTGCTTAGAACTGAAAAACAAATGTCTATTTTCATGTAGTTTCTTCAGTGTCATGATAGCAACTAATAGGTCTTTTTAGTGTTCATGGGGAGATATACTGTAATTTCATTGTCAAAAATATCTGTGACTACACGCAGATCCTCGGGTGTATTTTGATTAAGATCCAATAGGATGTAGCCGTAGGGTTTATTAGTTGCCTGATTGTATGCTGAGAGCAGAAATTTGGGGACTCCTGGATAGATTTGTTTATTGAGAGTTATTAGCGAGCTAGAATCACGAACAACTCTGTAGATGATATAGTAGGTGCAGTTCAATGCAAGTGTTCGCATACATTTGCTCTGATGAAAGAGATTGTGTAGAACCAGAGTAACGGAAATCTGTTCATGATGAGAGCGAACAGTGAACAGTTTTAGCATTTCCTGGGACCATTGTTCAATAGATTCAGCCAGATCGTCAATGATCAACCAAGAGTTTTGTTCAATAATGCTGAAAACATCAAGTCCCTGTATGAATTGTATCTGTACCAATCCCGTCGTGGCAATTGCTTTTATTTTATCATATGACTCCTGCCAAATACTGTAACAATAGTAGATTTTTTTCGGCTTTTCCTCAAACATTTTATCGCAATTTTTAATTATTTTAGTTAAGAGTGTTGTTTTGCCCGACATTGACGGTCCACACAGAAACGATCTGAATGGTGTTTTAAATTGATACATGTTCCCTTCAACAGTTCACCTAGACAACTAACTGTAGACTATGGCTGTCTAATGACTAAATAATTTCCCTATTACTACTCCGTTCAATAATAATAATAATAATAATAAGAAGAAGACGAATAAAGAATAATATTTTCTTTTATTAAACATAAAAAGGTAACAATACTTTAAAAAAATACTACATTGAAAAAGGCACATTAAACATAAAAAAAATACACTTTTTAAATTTATTTATAATAAAAAATACCAACATTTACATAACCACTAGAAAAAAAACACTTAAATAAATACACTTTTTTTTTATTTATAGAAAAAAACAACATTTATTAGAATAAAGCACTTGTGAAATAATAATATCACTTTATTTACAACATTTTAAATTTTGGGGTCCCCCCCGGGGGCGGCCGCTGCGGCGGCCGGGGGGGCCGGGAGGCGCCGGGCGCCGGGAAGCGGGGGCCCGCTGCGGCGGGCCTGGGCCGGGGCTGGCATTAAATAGTGGAAATTGATCTGCCTTGCACACACACACACACATACATTGAAAATTGTTTGTGATAAAGAAAAAAAAGAATTAAAAAAAAACACCTAATTACCCAAAAAAAACCTCCCACCCAATTTATACTTTTTTAATGAATTTAAGTTAATTTTTCTAGACCGAGTTGTTTTCTGTACTCTACACATTCAACTCGGTCTGAAATTAAATAATGACCGTGTGTAGTACCTTCACACCATCCTCAAGTACATAGACTTTGTCCGATATGGCAGACATGGCGTTTTTTCTCAACTCTAACTGTGTAGATTTTAAATTGTAAAGAGCGAATCGCCATGACTTTCGCCCTTGGTACTAAACTACGTTCCACACAGTTTCTATACACACTCATTTCGAAATTATTTTTTACAAAGTGTGTAGGTACCCCCTTGCAAACTTGTTTGATATCCTTGCCGTGCGTTTCCACACAGTATACCTTCGGACCAGGAAACACACCACTGGATATCAGATCGCTACCCGTTTCAGATTTTAGCATTAACAATTGATTTGGGGCCTGGCGTTTCACTAGCTCTGGGTAGAAGGATTCATCCCAATTAGTGCAGTCCATTCGTGAGCTAATGTACTCGCAATTTTCCAAATCATTTCAATAGATTTTCAGTTTTGACTTTTAAGAGGAGTGAATCAGTGTCCCCGTAATACACTTCAACTTGTCCCTCAATCGGCCACTGTACCTTGCATACATTATAATAAAATGACAACATGAGTTTCTTGGATATTTCAGTTATTGCACTTCCGCCTGCAATATTTTTATTAATACAATTTTTCTTTTCTTGCGATGTAGGAGCACCATATTAGAGTCTATGATTGTGAACGATGTGAAGTTTGGATCCGCAATGATTCGAGCACAATCTTTGGGGTTGGTTACAATGTCACATCGACTTCTGTGTCGTACGCTCTCGCACATTTTACCGAAAGCTGAGTTCAAAATGAGTTTATAGACTTCTTTTTCAACTTTCGTTTTCGCTTGTGAACGCTTACTGACAAAGGTGTCAATAAACGTTTTCATGTAAGGCTTTTGATCAAATTGGAGGGCTCTATGAATCTTTGTGACCTTGAAACCATTGGACACCATCCATTTCAATAGCACGTGATGAACAACGATATTCTGTTTCGGCTTGAGGTCGCAATTAGTTTTTGTTTTGAAGGTACCCAGTGCATACTCCCGTCCTCTACTAAAGATAAATTGTAGGGGCTCAGAGAGTCCCTACCCACCGGTCTATTTATGCACGGAAAAACAAAGTCTTTTACCGAGTCATGGATTTCCATGGGTATTTCACCGTCAATTTCAAAAAAACCATCCCTGTGCCCCATTCTCCTCAACACTGGCAATGTCGGGGAAATTCGAAGCACACGGATTGTCAAGCCATTTATAATTGCCACACGGCAAACAGTAGTGAGACATTGCCGATGGGTAAAGGGAATTCATATCCAAAAAAACTGCGTCCGACTTTTCATCGGTGTGCTGTCCACTCGGATCAGTTTTCATGATACGATCCCCGTGAAAAACATACCCACCCCTCATTGATCTCTCTACAAACAGATGCTGATCCACATCGGCGATCAGACCTATTTCTTCTTTGCTGATTTTAAGTATCAAGTCCATCACCAAATGGGGAGTGGAAAAATAATAACCTAAATCCAACCCAAATTCCCCATAGATTTTATCCGTATTTTGCACACAATGTCCAGAAGAGTAAGTACGTCACTGGCCAAGTAAAGTTTACAATAATCCCACCCATTTTTACATCCGCCCTTTGCCCAAACCCTCTTAGCAAATTCGTAGTTGCTAGTGGTGCACTCACTCTCAGTAAGAGAATTGTAAAAAGCTTCAATGGGCGGTAGTGACACCTCATCTAGCCTCGAGCCAGAGTTGTAATAATCATATGGATATATACCCTTACACGTTAATAAATCATACATTTCATCATCGGGGAAGCGCTGTTTGAGGAGGGGAAGCATCAAAATTATCACTTTTCTGCACCTGAATCAATTGACTTAAAGGTTTGGGGAAGAAGCTGAAAGAGTCTAAAAAAACGGATTTTATTCAGGCACGTGTTACCCCTGTCAACTGTTTTCCACATGAATTCTAGCAGCAGTAGCTTCTCCGATGATTTGGGTATGATATTATATGAAAAAGAACCATCTATCCATGCGTCATCTACAACTCCTCCCTTGGCAATGTGGGCCAATGCCGGAAGAACAAACTTTAAGTCGTAATTGGAATTGTGTATAAAAACAGGTACGAAAATATTGTTGTCTAACGTTTAAATTGCATGACTGGTGTGCTACCCCTCTAAAGTTACTCCCTCCCGATGTAATTTCCTGCCACAAATGATCATGGTCGATCACCTTCCTCCTCCCACCATTCCCAACACCATCATCAAATTCTCCCTTGCAAACCCAACACATTTTACGATTTTTAATGGCCACTATGTCATCTGGTGATAGGAGCATAGGATAGTTGTATAACGAAGGCGCGAAATTACACCGTTCGCTGTTTTGATTAGACTGACCAATGCCGAGCGCATGCAGTCTTCACCGTCACTCAACATCTCAACTACATCCAGCACTTGCATGGTATTATTGGAATCTCGTTGCGCGTGAGCGTAAGAGACCCCTATGGCTTCATGTATTTTAACACGACTTGAATTTGACGGATCGCACACGTCTGTCAGTTTAGCTTCGCAGCCAAAGCGATCTTATTGCTCTGCAGGAGCGTGTTTTGAAAATTTTTAAAACGTAAGATCGCTCTATCTCCGCTTACCGTCTCCACAGCCTGGTATCCATGACGTTTACAGTGTTTCATGTGATGCTTTAACTTTAAATCAGAGCGAAATCTTGATAGACATGTTGGACAGTAATAACGTGACTCATGTTTCTTACCCTCCCCCAAAACCCTACTAATATCCGTAATTGGATTGAAATGACCAATTGAATCGGAGTCTGTGGGTGGGGTTTATAGAAGCCACACCCAATGTTCTACTGATTCAATTGAAGGAGCCCGCACTGGAAATAATACACCCTTCTTATCGGAACGCTGGCCCTCCTCAAATTCTGTTTCATACTGTAACACCGTGACACCAATCTTTAAATGTGCATTAGCCCGCTCAAAAATATCTATTCCTTTTAGTGTCACGGGAAATTGACCATTTAAACAATTAAAATTTACTTTGGGGAACTTTGAACCCTCCCAACCATTAACTGCCATTTATCCAACTTTTTCTTAGATGCATCTTTTTGAAGTGGTCTGTATGCTGCAATTAAAATGCATACTTGAAACACTGTAGCATATCGAAACAGATTCGTTGTATCCCCCTTAGACCTCTCTAAATCTGAATGATATTTTAATTCGACATTCCCCGCTCCCCCTCTTACAATAAAATCCTTTTTAAACCTACATATATTAACATTTAAACTTTCAATAAATAAAACCACAGATCCACTACCCCCTCGTTATAATTTTCCCACTTACTTTGAATACTATTAGCCCAATTTAGAAAAACCTCCCCATAATTTGATAAATGCGGGTGAATTGCTAACATCTCTGTGTGCAAGTATTCGAATACATCTCACCCGCATTTTCATTTTAAAAAAAAATATTTTTAGTGCTATTGATGCTTTTAAACTGACCCCCACTCCCCACACCCTCATTTGTTGTTCAAGAATGGCTCGAATCTTATCAGTATATGAATGTGTAATGGCCGAGGGATCTGTTATTATATCCCCCGACACTAGAGAGTTGAAGGGGTCACCGAATTTGGCGCTGTAGACCAATGTGTGGTGCAAGGCAGAGTTGGACAGAAAAAAATCTGGAAGAGGGGATACTGGTGTTGTTGTTGTTGTTGTTGTTGTATTACTACTAGTACTAGCTATATCATTAATCGGAATGGTGGGGGTGACACAGAATTGTCAATAACACCACCACTCCCAGTCTGTTCAATCACATTGGTTGGAGATGGCATGAGGTCCCCTAGTACATATTCCAAGGTGTTTGGGGACAATTGGTCGAGCCAGCCTGTATTGTCCTGTGTTGGAATTTCGTTATGAGGACCCGGTTCAGATGCACTAGTAACATCTCCTAAATGGTCACGCATAAAACTATCTGCCCACTCCGGATCCTCAAGCATGTCAATATCACAGGTTAAGTCGTCTAGGCTAGCCATTTCCCCAAAAACATCATTAAGGAAACCCCTATGCCATTCCATGTTCTCTAGAACTAATGCAGGTTCATCACTGAACTCCGTTGGTGGTGAAAGAATTGGTCCTGTAAATTCAGTTGTTTCATCACTCAATGGTGGTGGTGCTATATCATTAATCTGTAGAAAAAAAGGTTTTATTTTCTATGTGAAATAAGCATTATTTCATAAAGTTGAAAAATCATGTTCATTTTTTACCATACCATCCATAAAACTCAGTTCATCCTAGAATTATTTAAACTAAATACTTTTTGCTTAAAGCATTATTTACAGAACAATGCATAATAAATTACAAATTTTGTTAGTAACATAGACACAAACACACACAATAAAATAGTGAAAATCATTACATTGTTATTGAATATACAATATCTCAATGAATTATCGAGTAGATGCGGCGCATGCACCGCACACACACCACACACACACACACACACACACACACACACACGCACACACACACACATACACACAATCATTACGTCGTTATTGAATTTGCAATATCCACACATACTATCTCAATGATTATCGAGTAGACGCGCACACACACACACCACACACACACACACACACACACAAACGCATGCACACACACCGCACACACACACACACACACACATACACACACACACACACACACACACACACACACACACACACACACACACACACACACACACACACACACACACACACACACACACACACACACACACACACACACACACACACACACACACACACACACACACACACACACATACAACAATCATTACGCCGTTATTGAATTTGCAATATCCATTATACTATCTTATGAATTATCGAGTAGACGCGGCGCATGCACCGCTCGTACACACACACACACACATGCGCACACACTTACAGACACACACACACACGCACACACACACACACCCACACCCACACACATCGGGGGTGGGGGGAGATTAACATTTTAATATCTCTGACCTATAATATCTCTACCTAAACTAGTTAAACGGTAATTGGTTTGGTTAATAGAACATTAAACGCAACATTTATTATTATTTCTTTATTTACATATTGGAATTAACATTTTAAAATTAGAATAGCCAAGGCTTATGATGTTTTGAATATTCTCGTTTATTTTATTGAAATTGTTTAATTATAAAATAAAATAATGACCTTTCGAGATTAGGTCTCGTTAGATTTCAGTTCAATGTCTTCTTTTGCTTTGAATATTCTCGTGTATTTAATTGAAATTGTTTTATAATAATAAAAATAACATAATGAGCTGTTGAGGTCCAGTTTGAACTTCCTGCATTCAAATTTGGTCCAAATTCAGGATCTAGATCCACACTTCTAATCCCCCTCCCCCACCTTCTAAGAAATAAATAGATCTCCACACACGTGACATGTATGTGTACAAATCAACTAAAATAATCTTCCTCATTGAATTTGAGGATGCTCAAGGCTGTATGAATCAGGATTTTATTTCATATTTATATATTTTATTTGGTATTCCACTGGTAGCGTTGATTTTCACCAAAGCTGATGTTTATAAAGGTTTTAGTAATAGCTTAAAACCATTAAAACTGGTAAAACAAGGCGAGTACATGTCCCGCAGACGATGTTTGAGTTCCAATAAAACTGGTAATTTTTGAATTGTATACAGGCCTATAAAATTTGTAACACCCTGAAGGTTCCTGTATCTCATTAGCCTAAATATATGCATGCTAATTCAGTTATATTGTGCCGCAAATTTTTTACATGTCAATCATGAAATAGTATTATTCACCGCATGCATATAAGGAGTCGATTTACTAAATTATTAAAATATTTTTAGAATATCTGTTTAAAACTTACGTCGATAATCACAGCTAGGTTACCAGATTCCTTCTCTGCTTTGGAATGGGGTGCGAGACGAATTACAGTTGATCTTTTTGCATTCAATGATTCAATTAATCCCGTCTCAGTCTTATCCAGAGTTTCATCCAATTTTGCGCGTTTTTGCTGCGATGCTTGATCAACAACATTCTAAAATGACACAATTAATTAATTAGTACTTCAATTTTTACTTATTCAGAATATTAATGGAGGGCATTGGGCCTAACAATTCCATAGTACCAAAGACAAAAGTTGACAATTATAGATTTTTTTTTTTTATATGCATAGCTTTTAAAACTTTTTATATACCTAAATTGCGAAATACTTAAATCACAGAAAAAAGGAAGAAGGAAGACTCCGACATAACCTAAACCAAAAAATTATTAAGTATATGAAGGGGGTCGTCCTCTAGTCAATATCTCGCCCCTTTACGCTAAAGTTTTTTTTAGCACTTTCAAAAGAGGTATCTATTCTAATTAACCGGCCTTTGTGATTCAAGAGTTCGTGATTTGAACAAAATTCGAACTTTAGCGTAATTTAAAGAGCGAGGTATTGACTAGGGGGTAAACCCCTTAATACATGTGATAAAAACATATAAATATAGAAGTTTCGTTATGTAAGTTAATTCGTAAGTTAATTCATAACTCAATTTTGAGAAAGCTATTTTTAGCCAACAAATTTGTAAACATGCTCTTCTTAATCAGATAGTGAGAAAACATCCCTTTACAGGTAGAAGAACTTAGTGATTTGATTATTTTATTGGTGAAACTACCCGTCCTGTTTGAATATTAACACCTTTCTTCAGGTGGAAAGGATGAAAAACGATTTGATTATTTTTATAGCGAAACTGACTGGCCCTGTTTTTGAATATTTACCGAAATTTGATGAAAAAAAACAGGGACTTTTTAATTAGAATAGGAAGCTTTTTGAAAGCGCTAACAGCTTTAGCGTAAAGAGCAAGATATTGAGGAGAGGGGCGACCTTTCATATCTGCCGAAACTAATATGCAAATTCTATTTTAATTTTTCATATACAATGAACCAAAATCACAAAGTGAACCTGCCTCTCTCTTTTTTGAATATTTACTAAAATTGAAACACATGGACTGTTTAATTAACATATGAAGCTTTTTAAAAGAGCTAACAGCACAGTAAAAAAAAGTGTAAGTAAGGAAATTCTTCCTTAACTTAATGGCGAGACAAAAAATAGGTTTCTTTTTTATAATAATTAGAAAATTTTTCTCACCAGAAGTCGCTTAGAATATTCCATATCCGTGTAAATGATTGCAAAAAATATTGATACTAGTAGATTGAATGAACTATTCAAACTGTAGAAAATTATAATCTGAAACCTGAATATATACAAAAAAAATAATTGATATATATTGGCAGTTAAACAAGACACGCTGGTTTTCTGATACGGGATTTACCACTGGTTTTCTGACACGGAAGACACATACACTATTAGAGATATCAAAAAAATATTTTGAATATATTAAGCTATAGGCATTACTGGTTTAGAAAAAAACTAGAATAGTGACATAATTTTACTTTATCGACCCTCAAATTCCATTTAGGTTGCCGTATATGGTGTACCCACAGTATTTCCATGCACCTATTAGCCCAGAAACCCGTCTGGTAAGACATGTACCGTTCGTAAGTAATAGGTGAAACTGACCCGTGGGTAAGACATATTGCGCAATCACTGGCTGGATCAGCACCTAGGTTACTACTCAGAGGAGCTGTTGAAATTTATAAATACCAACATTTAGGTCTAGCTTTGAACAGGGATTCTCAAAAGCTCTCAAAGATTCTCAGCTTCTCAAAAGAGAATCTGATACCTTAGTAGTCCCAGATATCAACCTTGTACCACTTTCCCAATCACATAATCAGACACGTCAACAACCCCTTATCTCAAAGAGTGTCTGCAAGGAATGCAATTATTAAAATCAGATGACATAGTTCTCCAACTCATTCAATTGCTGGTTTGTTTTGTTTTTTAGTGTTTTGTTTCTCAGTTATTCGCTAGTATCCGTTGATGGTGGTTCAAATTTTTGGATTTTTTTCCAAATCTCGGATATTGGTGAATGACTCACTTTTATGGTTTTTAGGTATTTAGTTTTAATTCTTGTAATTTTTGGCTTTTGTTGAATTTTATTCATATTTTAAAATTTTGTTTTTTTCATTGTTGTTTTGTTGCTTTTTTCCACACTGCCTTTCCGCGTTTGGTCTTGTTGGGTTTTTTTCTTGGCACTCTCATTGAAATATATTTTTTTGTTTCGCGCTGAAGAAGAGAGGCGTTCGTCTCCTCGAAATATTCCTTTTTTGTCTTTTGTCAGTATTTTCATTTGACCTTCAACTAAAGTCCGGACAAAATGTCACGTATGAAATGTCTAGGCAAGGATGCTCTGCTTGCCAATACGGACCACCAGGGTTCAATCTCCGCCGCAGCAAGGTTGGGTGACAAGCTTTCTACTTGTCCCTGTAAAAACACCAGCAACTGAAACGTCGACTCGACACCCTATGCGCCAGCAATGGCTCAGGAGGATCTTTATCCTATCATATTTTCGTTGTTTAAATTAAGCGTGGCTTAGAACAGTGGTTCTGAACCTTTTTTTTTTATATTGAGTTTCCACTTGGTGGAGGGTGTCATGTGATTCCAAAAAAAGACACAGCTGAATGTTGCAGTGTATCAATTCATCATCGTTGAAATATAAAAAATGAACTACAACAAACAATTCAAATTATTGCAAGCTATTTATTTTTATCATCCGGTCAATACGAGACGATCAAATGCTCACAGTGTATTGGGAGTTATTCCTGGACGCACAAAGATAATTGAAGCTACTTGAGCTGGTGCTTTTCCTGGCTGAAAATCCTTGGTGTTACTCCCATATATAGGAAATATCAATACCTCGAAACAAGCAGAGAGACGGAGTTATGCTGGCCTCAAGTCATTTGTATCAGGCTAGGAGCTTATTCCAGTCTCTTAAGTGAGTTTTCTTGGCTACTTCGTGAGTCTGCATATCTACGAAGTCATCTTTTCCCTAGCTTCAATTGGCAAATGAACTAGGCCAATGAGTAACCTATTGGAAATATGGTCGCAACTTGTCATGTTCGAGAAGTAACTTATCTGCTCAATCTTGAGAAACAATTTTTTTTTTTTTTTTTTTTTTTTTTTTTTTTTTTTTTTTAAATAAATATATCTATCTCTATAGCTATGCGTCTTTTTTTATTTAGCGACGTTTAGTTCAATGTTTGTTAAGTAAGTAGGAATGAAGAATGTTTTTTTGGTTAAGTCTTCGTGACTGGAAATCCAAAATTATCTCGCCAAGAATAAATTGTCGATTCAGTTTGAATAGCTTTTAAAATAATCGTTAATTTCTGCTATTCAGGCAAGATTCACCAAAAAAAAGGGATTTAAAGGACAAAACCGGCTTATCAAGAGAGTGTATCATGTTTTCTGTGATAATAGTATCGAAAACATTAAAAAATTTGCCTTCAGGTTTCTCAGACATATAGTGCATATTTTCTAATTTATTCTGCATAATCGATTAGATGGTTTCCTACACTTTAAAATATTTTTTCCTATATGTTCCCTTATGGTTTCTCTAGAATTTATTTTGTAAATCCCCTTAAAGCCAAAATAAACTTTAACAAGGCTCAAAGATTGATGCTACCTACAACATTATTATGCAAAACTACTGAAGGCATAAAAGACGCCTTCAGAACTGAGTGCCTACGCAACGGCTTAACTGTCTTAATGATTTTTGCTACTTCAGTAGTTAGAGCTTCCAGGTTAGTAAAGGGATTATTGTAGTGCCTGGAAATTTCCAAACATAGCCAATTAATTTTATCTAACCAACACAAGAAGTGCCTGAGACGGATTTTGTATCGTCTTGAAGATGAAATATAACGCAATCCCCAAATTCTCTCTGGTGACTTAATCTGGGAACTAATGGAAGGGAAGCTAATTTGGTAAATACGGTGAGAATGCTCGTTCACTGTTTATTGTAAATTGCGAAATCTAATTTTATCTTAAGTGAAGAACTTAATTCTGGATTTAATTCTGCTGACATTTTGCTTTATTGTTTTTCAAATACGTTGTCTGTGGTACTGACAAAACTTCGTGAAAACAGTTTATTCGAAACATATTTAATAGCTGAACACGGGCAAAGGGTGAGGTAGAGTTTGTAGTTTAAACGCCCAAGGAAATTGATAATAAAGTTGAAAACGTCAAATGAATATAATAGCGAGGGTATCAAGGAATAAACTGTACAAGAGAATAGTTGTGCACCCTGAGGGCGAAATTTTTGTCCTAGGACTGTTGGAACTATGTGAAGATGTTATTAACTTGAATTCCTCTATTGAGGTCCAACTGATGTGGACCATTATTAAAGCAATGCTGCCTCTAGTGTGTTATAATTCTAAAAAGCAATATTATTCCTAACTCCAATTTTTTGGCAAAATTGATTAGCCTTTATATGACGTAGATGTTTATCACAAATAGATGATTTAGTTAAACTTGGTCCAAGTCTAGCCTAAGCCTAGAAATAATGATCCAATCGATATCAATTCTTGGTCTAAATAGTTTTGAGAAGATAGCTAGAAACAAAGCCATGGTGATCCTCCAGTCTAAAATCAAATAGTAACAGATACTGTCACACAGGATGTTACTGTCTTTATAGCAGGCGTCAAAACGCACTCATTCCTGTGTAAGTACAAATTTTCAAAAGTAATCGAATTCGAATTCGGTTATATTCAGCAATTTTAAGCGATATGATCCTTTCTGGTAGACATAAAACACTACCATTTGCCATGGAGCTGTCAACTGATGCGAGGTATCTCTCTTACTGGGATGATGTTATTCTCGTGCCTGACGATTTGCAGTCACTGCAGGCTACTGTCGACAGACTAATTTTGGTTTACTTGATACTGGTTAAGTAGTTGCTTCTTCAAAGATAGAATTTCTTGTTTTTGACTGCCATCAGCCTCTAGTAGACTCAAACACCCAGGGTGGCCTATCGCTACTGCTACTTTTGACTCTCCAGTACGTTTAATTCCCGTACGGAACATCAATTTGAGCAACACAGTTGATCATCATTAATGCCTTAAAGGAGAGATTGGGAAAGTCTTTTGGACCTCTCCAGAAAAATAAGCGTCAATCCGATAAGAACATGCTCTGTCGCCTTAACCAATTCCGTGCTCCTCATATTTTCTTCCTGGTTCTGGTTCGGAAGTTGCTGTTTTTTTTTTTTTTTTTTTTTTTTTTTTTTTTTTTTTTTTTTTTTTTTTTTTTTTTTACCGTTTCTGAACGGAAACACATTCGTTTGCTGTTATTAGTTTTTCTAAATATTTACTTCGTATTTCGATTTGGACTTCCAATTAGGTACACACCATGACATTATGAAGTTTTGAATTTGCGAGAAAATGGATGCTTTAGTTGCGCCGACTTAGTATTTTATTAAGCACTGAATTGTCTTTCGCTGATATGAGCTATATTAAGTTTTAATGTTATAAGTTTCTTTTCGTTTTATTTCTTTTTTTACATTCCTCTTTTGTTTTCGTTTAGAGTGTTTAAATAAATTATTATTGTATTTAGTGAATTTGTCCTGGCTTAATATATAAATTTGCTTTAAAATGAGCCATTAAACAGCTCTCTACGATGTTCCAATGCCAAGCTATATGAGGAGAAAAAAAAAGAAAAAAACAGACGGCTTATATGCAGAATATTGTAGTTCAAGTAACTTATCCTTTTTTCAAGCCATTAGATTTTCCTCGTTGTTCAAGCCAAGGGACGGAAAGTTTCCTATTTAGGGGTTTCGGACAAAGCGGTTCTAATAGTGTACTTCTTATTTTGATCTGACACTATTTTCAGGAGTTATGGGCTATTACATTTCTTAGTCTTTGACGTGATCGTCTCTTACTAGGTTGATAGCTACCACTGCAACCCGGATATTGCATCAGTTTTTGAAAAATTAAACTCTTGAGTTTGTAAATGCTATGAAATTGAATTTATTTATTTTTTTTTGCTTAACATTCTGGCTTACTAGTTTTCTTCGTTTTATGTTGAACTCTAAGAGATCAATGACCACAAATGAACAATGAAGAAAACTGCACGCGAGGAGTCACCTCGTTTGATTAGGAATTAAGGTATCTGGTTGGACCAGTATTACTGAGTAGTACGTTGTCTGAGTACTGAAGCTTCTTGATTACGAATTTTTTTTTTGTCATCTATTCAAAAGTATAATCTTCCAGTTGCTATTTCAACGGCGACAGTCTGTTTGAGTAGCACAGGGTTTGGTCAAAATCGAGATTGAAACCACTTCAGAATCCGGTTGCCAGATATATTTTAGTGCGCCCTCAGCTCACACCGCGTTATTATCCGGCTCAGAAATCAGATTCTACGTGGCTGTTCCATGCAAATTTCTTGACACCATTTGATGATCATCAGGAGAAAATGAATGTGGATTAGCAGAATACCATTCGCAAACAAATATATACGATTCTACATTTAAAATTATGGTAGTAAGATTTGAAAAACTTAGGGAAAAAACTACGAAAAAACTTATGCGTCGTTTTGAAGCATTAATCTCCTTTTCAGAGATTCAACTAGTATTGAAGCAGTGTTAGCATTATAAGTGTTTGCCGCTGCTAGTTTGATCTAAAGAACTACTTGAACTATAAATTGTCTTTCTGGGGCTGGGATAATAACGTGTTTTTTTTGTAATTTTGAAGCACGTACAAATTCAATCTCTTGTATGTTTATTCTGCAATTCTGGTTTTCTTTTTAAAATGTTTATTTTTGACACCCTGTAAGTTAGGCTACAAAATATTGTTTCTCATCTTAATTGTCTTGAATTTCAAGTCCTGATTTAGTCTTGGAAAAAGAAAAAACTTGCTATTTATAAATCTAGCTATCATCAACTGTGAAATGCAAACACAATAAAGGAGATGCATGAATGCTGTTTTTGCACTCAATTCATTTGTATCTATTTTGTCTTATCTTTGGTTTTTTGTCACGAGTTTAGATGGATCCTTTGAATCTTATGAATCCTTAGGATGTCATTAAAATCAAACACAGATAAATTCCATTAGCACAATTCAAGAAATTTCTATTATTTGTGATTCTGTAATAAGATCTTGAGAGCTCTACAGGGTTTTCTATTCGTCTTGACTAATGATCTAAAACAATAGGCAGTGAGTGCAGGATATCTTCGGCAATTGTTCACGAGGCTGGAGAGAAGTTTGAATATATCCATTCTTTGAGCAACCGGTGCTCCCTTCATGGGGAGCATTTCTTCTTCTATTTATGTGTATGAATTCTTCGACAAAATTCTACAATTCTGCTTGAATTTTACAACAAGCATGAAGTAATGAGTGATCAAGAGTTTCAAGCATTTGGATCAAATTAAGCCTTTTTAGCGTTTTTGACCTTTCAAACTTGCTTGTAAATTTCAAATGCCTGTTACTTTGATTAGATCATTTTAATAACATAAGTAAAACAGGAAATATGCTATTTTTCATTTGTTAAAACACTAATGCAGCGAGGCAAGGACTTTTTTTTTTGAATATTTTAGTGGTGATCTTTGAATCTAAATATATAAAGATTGTCTGGAGTAACTGTTTTGGAGCACACCACTACTAAAGCGAGCGGCTCCCTTCGTGTATCATGTTTTTAAGTGGATATTTCATTGCCTTCAGGTGTCTGTAACTTTTGACTTGGACATTTTTTTGAGAAGTTTTTGTTTGACAAAACCTGCTCAATTCTTCACGCAGAGTCTAAACAAAAGGGTTTACATAGTTGCCATTTGAAGTTTGAAATTGTCCTTGGTACCCCAATGAAAGAGATGCCAGTTTCCCCTAAAGTTTATGCGTTTTAACCACCCGCCCCAGTCAAAGTTAATGAAAATCTATAACCCAAATTCTAAAACGTCAAATTTTATTCGTTTTCATTTGGACTCTAATCATACAAAGATTGTTAGGAATTATCATTTGTAATTTTGAAGGTTTCCATATTTTCTTTAAAAAGAAGAAATGAAATACCATTGACTCACTAAATTTATTAACTAAGTTTGGTTAAATCCCTAATTTAACGTTATATTAAAAGATTCGATTAATTTATTGCCATAATATATTGAAGCGATTCTTGAATTATTTGATGACGTTGAAATGAATCAACCAGCCAAAATTGCCCGACGTTGCTCGGTAATGTTAATAGTGGCATTTTATATGCTTTTTAATTCGTTAGTGCTTCTTGATGACGCTCTATCACCAAGTACCTTCTCCCTTCTTGAATAAGAAAAAACTGGTCGCTAATAACAGCGAAAAAAACGATCGATACATTTTTTTAGTCTTCCACTCCCCTGTTAAATTTATGCTGTGTAATGTAACGCCTTTTGAGTCCTTGCAGCCGAATTATCCTATGGATGTTTCTATAAGTGCGTTTTTGAATCTTAGACCTGTTTGTGCTAAGGCAGTTGTAAAAGCCGTGGCGAGATCATTATGTCTGATTCACAAAAACCATGTGGTGCAGTTATTGGGTCAATAATAGTTATAAGAAAAAAAAGTCTTGCAGCTTGTATGCAAGGGTGTATCCTGGATTTTAGTGTGGGGAGTGGGAGGGGGTCACAAAAAGACTTAAAAAACGCATCAAAAATTTGTTTATATATGCGTTTTTGTTCGTCTTTACAAGTTGAACAGGGACTTGGGGAGGGGGGGGGTTCAAACTCAGTACCACCTACCCCTTGATGCGGCCTTGCTAATATGGATACCGTTTTGTTCATCGCTCATATTTTCATGTGTTAATTTGAATTTTTTTTTATCACAAAACTGATAATAAAGTTTTTTCTGTTTTAGTTCTTGTGTTCGTTTTTTCTTTTAAATTAAGACTAAAACTTAAGGTTAACGTGGCCCTCTACAGTCAGTAATTTGACATACTAGCTATTCGTTAATTCTTTTACAATAATAAAAAAAGGGAAAATAATAGATTTTAGTGGACCCCCAGAAATCCACGGATTCTAGACCAGTGGCGTATTAGTAAGTCTGGCCTCTACCCATCAACCAATTGACAGCCCTATCCACCTTATTCTTACTCTTTTTCAAGGAGAAAGTATAGATTTAACTTTCTTTACGTATCCCCTACTGCTTTCACCTCAAGATTAATATTAAAATATAACAATATTAATTATAAAAATTGTTATTCTTAGGATATAGAAAGCGATATTCCGATGGATTGACTTGACGTGGGTATTTTATTGTTCTTCTATTTTGCGAGGTAGGCACATCTAAAAGTCAACAGTTGATATTTGTTGAGAAGGTGTCAACTTTTTTCTCATTCCTAACAAATGTTGGATTAGGATTTAAAATTCAAACTAATATATCAATTTTAATTGCGATAAACTAACAATCTCATTAAGATCAAATTATAATTTTGGTCAAGATAATTATTAAAATATGATATTTTAAGTGTTCAAAAATTCTTATTCTTAGGATCTAGAAAGCGACTTCCCGATGGATTGACCAGACGTGGGGATATTAATGTTCTTCTGTTGGGAGATCCTGGTACAGCTAAAAGTCAATTATTGAAGTTCGTCGAGAAAGTGTCTCCTATTGGTGTTTATACCTCAGGAAAAGGATCATCAGCTGCTGGTCTTACTGCTTCTGTTAATCGAGATCCAACTACGGTAAACAGCGTTTTGTTTATTTAGTCAAATACATAGATTAAATCCTTACACAAAAAAAATTCCAAAGTTCTTCGGCTCGTGGAAGCACTTGAAATATATAGACTAAATCCGTATATAAAAATTCCCGAAGTACTTCTGCTTCAAATAGCGCAAAATTGTTTAGTTGATTTATTTATAATGAGCAAAATACCTTAAAATTGCCATTTTATTATTTATAAAAATTGCCATTTTTTATAAAATTGCCATTTTTATTGCAATTTTTATAAAATTGCCATTTAAAATTGCCATTTAAAATTGCCATTAAAATTGCCTCCGGGTGGGAGGTCTTAATCCCTCCACCCGAATGGGATGGGAGGATGTTGTAAGAAAAGGTTTAAGGGAAATTGGAGCTTCTTGGGACAGTTAAAGAGGAAGGCGTTGAATAGATTGGTAGGAAGGAGAAACGCGCTTAGGTGTGTTGGACTTGGGCGGCATGGTGCTGCAGTGAGTTGTTAGTAGTAGTAGTAGTTCAGTAGTGTTACACCATAGTGGGATTTTGTAGTTGAATTTGGGTCTACCGTATCTTGCAAATCCGAGACATTTTGTTGCGGATTGCTTTAATTTTTTTCTAATCGTAGTAAGAAAGCAGGAAGGTATGAATTTTCCTTGTTCCAAATTCGTTAGTTAGGAACCGGACGTATTTATACAAAGACTTTTACATATGGGATCTCGCCTCAAAATCCACCCGAAGGCCCTTGTTTGGTAACGTGCATAAAAAAAAACGCAAAGAAATCCCGTGTCCTCACTAAAAGAATTGTGTTTTAAAGAACCATTCACTGTCATTTTTGTTTCTTCTGTGATTTCTCTATTACTGCGTATTCTGTTGGTGCGAATTACTGCGTTACTGCCATATATTTTTGCATAGGACTGTAAGAATGATACTACTACAGCACGTAAGACATAGAGCCAATAAGTCTTTCTGATTCTTTATTTCTTTTTTGGGCATAATTAGTTCTTTTTTTTTCTAGTTTATAATGTTATTGTACTTTAATTCTCTTGGCCCGTTTGTTCTCATTTCTCTTTGTTTTAAGTGCTGTTTTATTTTTATTAATGATTGTTTTTTTTTATGTAGATTGTAATGATTTATTATAAGTGATTATATAGTGATGTTGTATGGTTGTATTAGTGATTAGATTATCGGTTGGTTGAACACTTAATGCCGAAAAAAATATTTAATTTCTCGGATTAAAAAGAAAAACAATCATAAAATCTAAAAGAAATTGGTAAACTTGGTATTCTGTCCATTACACCTCATTTATTTTCGATCAGTTGACAGGAAACGACTACTTAACCCTAATGAATTTTATTACTTATACGCACATGTTTTTGGTGCTTTGCTATTCTATATATATGTTGTTTTTCTTCTTTTATTGTTGTAGAAAGTTTGTCAAATTTAAATATGTTGGTTTTTTAAATTAATAAATGAAATTTAGAGACTAAAAATATTCAAAACGATATTAATATAAAGTAAAAAGACATTCAGTTGCTTTGCAAGTTAGTACGACGCTCATTTGAAATTACTAAAGTAAAATTACTAGATTAGTGGCAAATTGCTAGGATGGTAACCAATCTAATAAGTCCAGCCACACAAATCAATTTAGTAATATTTTGGTTTTTGGCGCAGCTGTCAAGACACAAGAGCCTAGTGCACCCTTTTTTAGTTAGACTATTTTATTTCGGATGCATTTCGGATTATTTCGGATGCATTAGCACTTTTTAACTCGAGGAAATTGTTTGCCTTCCCTCGGTATTTGCTAATAAAAGATGAGTGATGTTCCCTGTTGTCTGGGTGTCATTATGGGGATTAAAAATAATGTAAGGTTAATCATCATACTGCTTGCTAATCATACAGTTCGTGGTAAAGAATCGTAAGTAAGGAGTAACTCGGGCTAACATTAACCAAAAAATGGCAGACAAAAAGTTTTGATAACAATATACATAAGATTAATCGGCTATTCATGGGGGTTCTAAATATTTAAAATTCGTCAAATTTCCAGTACCCACGAAAAAGCTGTGTGACTAAGAGCCCCAGGATATATACTCCAGCCGAGCTTGAACACTAGTCAAGACGCTTAAAGAAAGGCTATCACAGGTTTTTAATGAATTTTAAATCTGATAAAGATTGATATTAGACCTAACGTAGGCTCAGCCGAAGATGAAAACCAAATTTGATAGCTTCTCGAAATTTTTATTTTCATGAAGGCCGGAAGGAGAAATAAATTCTAAAGAGATATTTTCATTTTAATTTGCTCTTTTCACATCTTGTATAGCCATTTGTTCGATATGATCACCCCTTAATCATAAAAGAAATGAAGGGGGGGGATCTGAATTCAAAAAAAACTGTACTACCTTATGAAAAAAAATATGCCGTGTTTATAAAATTGAGACCAGGTAGTAGAATTCCAAAATTTATTAATGAATAGTATAGTAATTCTGAAGAAGTCTAAAGAAAAAAGTTGCACACAGGGAACCAAAAGCTCGAAAACTATTCTTTCCTAGGCAGCGCAATAGCGTTGCCTAAGTAAAGAACGATGTTGGCAATATGTATTATTTTTGGTTTCTTTCTTTCTTTCTTTTAGACTAGGGCACTTCATATCGAAGGAGATGTCGTAGAAACTTTGAAAAGGGCTCATCTGATTGGAAGGGCTTGTACCTTTTTTGATGGTCAAAACTGATTGGAAGGCAACTAACACCCCTTCTACGCCCATCATTTCCCCAGACACATCCAATCAAAATTTTGAAATAGCCATTCTGTTCAACGTAGTTGAAAGTTATGGAAATTAGGTCTTTGAGGATGACAATCTCTCACAACCCTCAGGACAAGGGTTGTAAGTTATGCCCTGGGGGGACATAAGGTTTTTATTGAAAGTTTTGTCTTAGAAACTTGAAAAATGGCTCATTCGATTGGAAATTCAAAGGGCTAGTGCCTTTTTGGATAGTCGAAAGTGATTGAAGGGCAACTAACCCCCTTTCACGCCCACAATTTCCCTAAACATATCCAGTTAAAATTTTGAGATAGCCGTTATATTCAAGGTAGTTGAAAGTTCTGGAAATTAGATCTTTGAGGATAACAACCCCTCCGCCCCTACAGCCCTCAGGGCAAGGGTTGTAAGTTATTCCCTGGGGGCATATAAGTTTTTTTTTTTATAGAAAGTGTTGTCGTAGAAACTTCAAAAAGGGCTCATTCAATTGCAAATTGAAAGGGTTAGTGCCCTTTTTCATAGTCGAAAGTAATTGGAGGGCAACTAACCTTCCTCTCACGCCCACCATTTCCCCAAACACATCCAATCAAAATTCTGAGATAGCCATTTTGTTCAATGTAGTTGAAAGTTCTTTAAATTATGTCTTTGAGGATGAGAAACCACCACACCCCTCAGGGCACGGGTTGTGAGTTATGCCTTGGGGGGCATATAAGGTTTTTATAGATAGTGTTGTCGTAAAAAGTTCAAAAGGGCCCATTCGATTGAAAATTGAAAGGCCAGTGCCCTTTTTAATAGTCGAAAGCGATTGAACCAATCAAAATTTTGAGATAGCCATTTTGTACAACCTAGATGAAAGTTCGAGAAATTAGGTCTTTGACTATGACACCCCCCCCCCCCCCACAACCCTCAGGGCAAGGTTTGTAAGTTATGCTCTGGGCGCATATAAGGTATTTTTTTTCTATAGAAAGCTATGTTAAAGAAATTTCAAAAAGGGGTCATTTGATTGGAAGTTGAAAGGGCTAATGTCCTTTTTAATAGTCGAAAGTAAATGAAGAGCATCTAACCTCCCTCTCACGCCCACAATTTTCCCAAACACATCCAATCAAAATTTTGAGATAGCCAGTTTGTCCAATGTAGTTGAAAGTTCTGAAAATTATGTTTTTGAGGATGACAAACCCCCCAGAGCCCCCAGGGCAAAGGTTGTAAGCTATGCCATGGTGGCATATAAGGTTCTTATAGATAGCGTTGTCATAGAAACTTCAAAAAGTTCTCATTCAATTGGAAATTGAGAGGGCTAGTGCCCTTTTTAATTATTGAAAGTGATTGGAGAGGCAACTAAACCCCCTCTCACGCGCAACATTTCCTAAACACATCCAATCAAAAGTTTGAGATAGCCATTTTGTTCAACGTAGTTGAAAGTTCTGGAAATGAGGTCTTTGAGGATGAAAACCCCCTACAGCCCTCAGGGCTAAGGTTATAAGTTATGCCCTGGGGGCATATAATGTTTTTATAGAAAGCGTTGTCGTACAAACTACAAAAAGGGTTCATTCGATTGGAAATTGAAAGGGCTATTGCCCTTTTAATAGTCGAAAGTAATCGGAAGGAGAATCTCCCCCCCCCCCCACGCCATTCATTTCCCCAAACATTTCCGATCAACATTTTGATGTGGTCATTTTGTTTAACGTAGTTGAAAGGTCTGGAAATTATTTCTTTGAGAATGACAACCCTCCCCTCATAGCCCTCAGGACAGGGTCGTAAGTTACAAAACCCCCAGCCCTCAGGGTAAGGGTTGTAAGTTATGCCCTGGGGTCATAAGGTTTTTATAGGAAGTGTGGTCATATAAACTTCAGTGGGGGCTCATTGGATTGGTAATCAGACGCTCTAGTGCTTTTTTTAAGAGTCAAAGTGATCGAAAGGTAGCTACAACCCCCCCCCCCCCACACACACACACACACAACACAAACATCATATTGTCGAAATACGTCTAATAGAAATTTTGAGATAGCCATTCTATTCAAAATAGTCTAAATATCATATAACAAGCAAGGATTGTAAGCTATGCCCAGGGGGTATTAAAGTTTTGTGGAAGGGTTGGTTGTTTAACTTTAGAAGAGGCTCAGTCTTTCTCCTTGAAAAAGACTATTTCAATATAAAACTAACCAAAATTAATAAAAAAAAAGTCTTTCAACAAAATGAGTTTTTTTTTAAGTAAAGAACTCCATTAAACCAAAATGAACAAAAATAGAATAAAATAATCTACCAAGCATACAACTACCATACAAGCATACAAGTCAAACCCAAAATGAGCAGAAATTAATATGAGTAGGGTTTGAAACCCCAAGCTTTTTAAAAGCCAGGATGTAATTTGTTCTTTACTGACAAAATTCTTTAAATGTTTTCACTTTTATAACTTAAGAAATCAAAAATCAATTAAGATTTTAAGGAATAAATATCAGCATATGTATATTTGACTGACAATGCAGGTTTTTTTTTTTAGTAAATTCATTCGAATTTTTTCAGTAAAGTACAAATTATATTCTGGCTTTTAGAAAGCTTGGGATTTAGAACCCTAGTCATATTAATTTCTGCTCGTTTGGAGTTTTACTCTGTTATTTATTTTAATTTCTGTTTGTTTTGGGTTTCATTTATTTATTGATACTGATTTGTGGTAGCTGTATGTTTGGTAGATTATTTTATTCTATTTTGTTCATTTTGGTTTAATGGAGTTCTTTACTTAAAAAAAAAATTATTTTGTTGAAAAAGTTTTTTTTTAATTAATTCCATAAAAGAGCGAAATTTCATTGAAATATTGCAGTTATCGGACCTTTACACTATTCTAAACAAAATCAAAAAGTTCTGATCGGATGTAGTGGGGAGTCACCAGGGAGGAGGTGGTTATAAAAAGGATCCTATACAGGAGGGGCCCTATAATCACTTTTGACTCTAGAAGGGTACTAGAACTTTCAGTCTCGAATCGAATTAGCCTTTTCTGAAGTTTCTATGACCACCTCTTCCTTACGAAGTACCCTAACAATCGAAAATCAAATAAATAAATAATAGATGAAAGGCACATGGCTTTTTTCTCAGGCAGCCCTACATCAACATAAAACCTAGGCCATTATCTTTTCTTCCATAAATTCTCAGTTATTACAAAAACTTCGGCCGTTATCTTTTCTTCAATAAATTCTGAGTTTCCAAATCAAACCATTCAATTCTTTTCTTTTGGAAAGAGAATATTTTTTTTCTCCTTTTGAATTGTAAATTATACTCTTAGCGCTGAAAATTTTATCCCGAAAACGCTACCCCAGGGATACTTGATGGTGACAAGGAATCGTTAAACTGAGCGCTAGTTGGCGGAATGTTTTCCCAAGGAGCACATGTTTCTCAACGGAATAAAGGGGGGAATTGATGATCTAATTTCATGTTCTTTTTTTCTTTGCTGAAAAAAAATAGTTCCTTTTGAAGGACCAATAGTAGTGATGGCCAACCTTTTAAAGAGTTGACTGTGTCAACATTTAAAAGAAGCTTAATTTAACTGTGGTACCGTGTCACGAAAAGAATCTCGAGCTTTTGTGCTGGACAAGTTAAACGAAAGTGTAAACTTCACAGAAGTTAACTCTGCACAAACCAAGGTGCATGATCGCCCCCTTAATATACATAAAATGAATATAAACAAAAAATAGTGTACAGTTAGGGAAAAATGACAAAAAAATAATAATGGAGCCATACGGATGCTAGAAATTAGTCGTTTTTGTTGCTGTAGTTTTGTATATTAACTCCTCGATCGCTGTTTCATATTTTAAGCAAACACTACTAACTTCGGTCCACCCTGAAAAGCCTTTCACAACCTCTGGGTATCTTACCCGGTCTCTCTTTTTTTGATGGTCTGAGGGGTAGTCTCTCGAACATATTTTTGTGAAAAAAATGTTAGCAAAGCCGTCGCTTGATTTCTTATGTAGCTAAAAATATTGAGTAATCTGTTCAAAGCGTGCAAACAATTTCTTATTTGAAATTGTACTATTTGATAACTCAAAGGATCTCAATCCAGATTTTCGACCTCTAACCTTAAATTGACAAGAGGTTAGTTGCTATCTTGAACCTCAATTTGTATCTTCTGCTCTTTTTAGGCAAAATGGTAACTACTATTTTGGAAGCTTATATTCCCTCATGGACAAATTTCTTCTTCGAGCTCCATCCTCTGAAATTTTTACTGGTACCTTTGATATCAGCTAATTAGTATTCCAATAAACAAAATCAAAATGAGCCCAAATCAAACACCTTTCACTTGTGCTATGTACCGCAGATCATTTTGTCAGTAATCATACCTGACGAAAAAGATTAATTTAAACCGATAAGCTCGTGCAGTTCTTTCTCGCAAATTTCTCTTATCAGTAACATTTATTTATAAGTATAATCTCTGTTATTAAGAGCATGGGAAATCCATTTTTCGACTTTTGGCTCCACAGGTTTCGCATAAATGTAGAAAAAAAAAAAAATTGAACGTGCATCTCGTAACTGGGCATTAAAGCCGCGAAGGGTTAAGTTCAAGACTTTTAAATGGTTTCTTTAACTTTAGTGGATTTTATTCCTATCCAAATTGTAAATTTTTATAATGAAAAATCTATGCTTAAAACTTGAATCTGTCGTGTGGAAAATCAATGGTTGCTTGATAATACAGGGTGTTCGAGTGAACGAATATTCACTGCATATTTCTTGTGATTTTTTTTTTTTTTTGTAATGTAGAGACATTTCATTGGCCATGGTGAGACGATTAACAAAAAGATATTTAAGGGGTGTCAGCGTCCGTTTATGGTGGTTGCGGGTGTTACTCCAAAGTACTAAGGGGCAGAAGTGTTGTATATATTTCGACTCTGCATGAAAAGTCAAATAGGTTTTGTCTGCAAACTAGTTTTGGAAATTTGTTTTGCCAAAAGCGAGGAGCGTTTTTTAGAAATAAGTGTAGATCAGTGTATTAAGTAGACTAAAGGCTGATACTGTGTTATTTATTCATGGAAAAATATAGCTCTTATGTTACCGTGGGTGATTACTTTAGATCAGAAGAGGAAATAGCTGTTAGTCTAACCATGCAAAGATGTTCTTTAATTTCCCAATTTCCTTCTACGTCCCCTACCGCTCATTACACATGTATAAACTTTCCTACAAGTTCCTTCATGATCTTGACTTAATAAACAGGTTAAATTTGTTCTGTTTTTCATAAGGTAGTATAATTTTTCCCTTTTGGAATAAGGATTTTTGACACCACCCCCCCCCCCCCCCCCGGTGTTTGTTTCATGGGCTCAATTTACGACTGACGATCCTATCGAATCAATGGCTATAGAAGGCTAATAAAAATAAAAACTTGTCTTCACAATTTATTTCTCCTTCTAAATTTCACTTAAAACAAAATTTTAAGAAGGTAGCGAGTTTGGTTTTCATCTTCAACTGAGCTTTTGTTAGGTCTGACATCATTCTTTTGGGGCTTTAAACTGTTTAAAATTCTGCAATGGTCTTCTTCCAAGTGTCTTCACTGGTGTCCAAGCTCGGCTACAGTATGAATCCTAGAGGTCTTAGTCTAATATCTAGAGCCCACCCTCAAGTCCCCGTTAATTTGCAACTTTAACTGACAACATTTTCACTGTTTAGATACGTATTTGGTGGATTTGCGGCTGAATCATGTAAATCAAAATAAGCCCTCATTTATAAGTAAAATTTCATTTTTGAAGAAAACGAAGGAATTGAATGCCTGAGTACGAAATAAATTAAAACTTTTAACTCAATATTTTCAACTTGTTTCTTCTTTAATGGATTGCGCTTCATATGGGCGACTGTAAAAAAAAAATAAAAATAAAAAGAAAGAACGAAAATTTGTTTACTTGTGTTTTGTCTAAATTTGAGTCAGGTTCTGCTTCATTGCTTTAGCTTTCTACCAACTTCAACTACTTCTGAAAGTATTTAATCGAGTCTGAAAGTGCTTACTATGTTGTTTTTTTTCGTATGTTCATATTAATCACGAAAGGTGTTGATGGTAACCGTTCATAAGCTAGTCGAGTCTTCAACCTTCTGGGTTTACTAGACTACGTTAGAAAAAAATAACTTGTCTTTACCTGAGCTCATTATTCAAGGGTAGTTTAAGAGCGATACGCCGTAAATACTATCTAAAAATTAACCAGTGCTATTTTCCTATTAGCTTGAAATTGCTTGTTAAGCTGAACAGGAAACATTCAAGGGCTGCAGATTAGACACCGGTGAAAGAAATTGGGGAACTGAACCAAGAAATTGTCATATTCATTTTAAGCTCTTAGCTGATAAAAAGAACTATTTGCTTATCAGTGGCACTCACTCAGCTCCGTCAGGTTGAACTTTCTGCTCCTGGTAGTAGCAGCTAACTTTTTGGGCAATGATTCTTTGCTCAAGTGGCAGTTTTATGTTGTTGGGTTTTCGTTTTGAAGATTCATTAGCCCTAATACAAAAGAGATGTGAAACTTTTGTTTGCAAATTAATATTTACTATATACTCCTCAAACACAACGTGCTGCGTCATTATACCTAATCCATTTTCTTCTGTCTTATCATTTTATTCTCGAGTTAACTAAAAAACAATTTCCTAATTTGACGTATCTGCTTCTGTTCACATGCACAAATAGTGGGAAATTTGAGCTTTCGAACAGCAATTGTTTTCGCTATTGTTTCAAAGCCAAGTCTTCGTTCTAAAAACCGCCGAGCGCTATATAACTGGCAAAAAATCTAAGATATTTTTTTGTTCTCCTCTATAAAATTATGCTATGTGAAAATTTCTTTTGGATTATTGACGTCGGATTGACAAGCCATAGCATAGGATTGAGTTGTGATCCCATGTGAAATATGATGTGAGTCGGCTGGAATCTCAATTTGGGCTGTTCAAATTTTGTCCTAATTGTAGCGACATGGGATGGAATGGACTTAATATACTCTTTTTTTTTGGTTGTTTGAAGGGAAACGTCAGCGAATTTTTTTTGCCAAAAATCGTTTGAATAAAAGTGAAAATTGCTAATTTTGGTTCCAGTCGGCTCATGCGAATTTTTATTCACTTGCTGTCGATGAATCCGTGTAAAATTATGACCCTGTGTGGAATTGATAACCTTGTTGATTTTTTAACTCTGAAAAAAGTCTTTCGTTTCCTCGAAAAAAGTGGGGGGGGGGATCTCGTTCATTCAATTTATTTTCTTTATAATTATTTTCCTTGGTAATTTTTTGTTTTGTTTTCTGTGGCTCATGAATTTAAAAGTTTGGCGGACAAAAGTTCATTCATTTCATTCCAAAAGATATATTACCTAATAATCTCGGTTTTTTCTTTATCCGTTTATGTCTCTTATTTCTTTTGCAGAGATTTTTTAACGGAGGGAACAAATTTCCCTAGGGGCCTCTAAAGCGTGAGATAAGTTGACAGCTGGGGGAAAAAATACTTTGGGCTTGTGGGCGTTTTTTTTTTTTTTCTCTTAAGTATCATTACTTCAAGATACCACTGCCTCTGTTTTGCCTTTTATTTTAAATTCGCGCTAACGAAGCTGTATACCATTCGAGTCCTTTTACTACTTCGGTTAGTAGTGCAATTTTGAGAAAAATAGAGAGAGGAAAAAAGGTGAAAAAGAACTAGATCAAGAGCCAAAAAATGTGGGGGATAATTCAATCCCCAACTTCGTGTCTTTAATTTTGTTTTATCTTATTTCATTCAATTCTGATGACGGCTGTATCAATTTTTTGGTCATAGATTTGTATCAGACAAGCATTGCCTATGCACACTTTTTTTTTGTCTTTTCTTCGTTTTTTTGTTGATTATTTTTTTTTTAATAAACCTCGTATATCAAACAGTTCGTGGTAACGAACTGTAAGTAAGGAGCGACCCGGCTCAATAGTAACCGAAATTCTAGGAAACGGGATTTTGATACAAATAGATACATCAAAAGAATCAGATTTTAATGCTGATTTCAAATATATAAGTTTCATCAAGTTTAGTCCTACTCATCAAAAGTGAGAGAAAATTTTGCTGATTTTTGAAAAAAGGGGTTAAGACCCCCTAAAAGTTATAGGACCTTAATGAAAATCATACCATCAGATTCAGCGTATCAGATAACCCTACTGTAGAGGTTTCAAGCTCCTATCTACAAAAATGTGGAATTTTGCATTTTTGCCAGAAGAAAGATCACGGATGCGTGTTTATTTTTTTTTTTTTGTTTTTTTGTTTTTTTTTTTCCCAGGGGTGATCGTATCGACCCAGTGGTCCTAGAATATCGTGGGAGGGCTCATTGGAACGGAAATTAAAAGTTCTAGTACCTTTTTAAGTTACCAAAAAAAATGGAGGGCAACTAGGCCCCCCCCAAAGTCACCCGATCAAAATTTTGAGATAGCCATTTTGTTCAGCATGGTCGAAAATATGATAGCTATGTCTTTTAGGATGACTTAATCCCCGAAGTCCCCGGGGGAGGGCTGAAAGTTATGAACTTTACCCAATGTTAACATATTGTATTGGTTTGGAAGTATACAGACGTTTTCAGGGGGGATCAGACGTTTTCAGACGTTTCTGGTAGTGGGGGGGGGTCGGGTTTATGTGGGAGGATCTTACATGGAGGAAGTTTTCATGGGGGAAGGGACATTGCTATGAAGGGGGCGCCGGATTTCCCAAAATTGTTTAAAAAAAAAAGATCAGAATTTAAATAAATAAAAAAACAAGTTTTTCAACTGAAAGTAAGGAGCAACATCAAAACTTAAAACGAACAGAAAATATGACGCGTTTGATTGGGTTCACCCCCTAGTCAATACCTCGCTCTTTAAGCTAAAGATTTTTAAGTACTTTCATAAGAGCTATTTATTCTAATTAACGGCCTTTATGATTAAGTGCTCATTTTTAAAGAATTGGAACAAAATCCGAACTTTAGCGTAAAGAGCGAGATATTGACCAGGGGGCGAACCTCCTAATATACGTATTATACATATATGAATATAGAAGTTCGTTACGTAAGTTAATTCGTAAGTTGCGTCTATTTATTACTAATAAAAACGTTCGTAAATAAAATTAAACAAGTTTCGAGAAAGCCATTTAACCAAATAAAAGTAAAATTAATATGCAAATTTGTTTTAATTTTCAACGTACGGTGAGCCAAAATCAAAACCTGCATGAATTCAAAAACGTTCAAAAATTAAATAGAAAAACAAGTTTTTTTTACTGAAAGTAAGGAGCGACGTTAAAGCTTAAAACGAACAGAAATTATTCTGTATATGATTGGGGTTGTTCCCTCCTCAACGCCTCGCTCTTTACGCTAAAGTTTGACTTTCTCACAACTCTATTTTTTTAAACAATAAAAAAAAACTCTAGCGTAAAGAGCGAGGCGTTGGGGAGGGACAGTCTCTTTTATATACGGAATAATTTCTGTTCGTTTTAAGTTTTAACGTCGCTCCTTACTTTCAGTTTAAAAAAACTTTTTTTATTTAATAAGTAAGTATAAGTAAGCATGCAAAAGATCAAATTTGATGTTAGTAGACTATACTTTTAGTCCACTTGAAACATTTTGGCAGGCGGGAGAAGTTTCCTCACAAGGGCTGCCTTTGAACCCTCCTCCCCCTCTACTATGCGTAGAGGGGGCATCTCTCGTATCTTAGCATCTGTTTCGGGCGGAAATCCTTGTGTTTCTTTGCTGTAAAAAAAAACAACCTCATTGTTATCAGTTTTATTTTTACTGTTTCATAATTCTGTTGTTTGCTTTTCAGAGAAATTTTGTGATGGAAGGAGGGGCCATGGTTTTAGCCGATGGAGGTGTTGTCTGCATCGATGAGTTTGATAAAATGAGAGAAAGACGACCGTGTTGCTATTCACGAAGCTATGGAACAGCAAACTATCTCTATTGCGAAAGTGAGCTCTTTTTTCAGAACGTTTCTTTAATCGGTCAAGTGCATGACCAATTCTAAAGGAAACATTATACAATTCTGAAAACTACCTTGAAACATTCTATAGGCTACTTACTTATATCTTTCCTAAAGGTTGCTTTGCTTCACTTCACCTCCTTCCCTTACCCTCTTTATGGACAAACCTCTACGGTTGCCCAAATTGTATATACTCATTGTATTTCCGATTTCGCGACTCTTTTCTTCCCGCCACTTGTTTACTGTTTGCCGTTAAATTAATAAGAAAAATAGAGTCGTGTTATTGAAAATTGAATGAATATATATAATTTGGGCTTTATATTTGTCCGTTGAAGGGGGGGAAAGTGCAGCAAACCGGTCTTTGGGTATAATATGAATAAATATTTTGAATATTTTAAAGTAGTTTTCCGAGTTTTATAGTGTTTCATTTAGAAGTGGTCATGCACTAGAGCGATACCTTAGTCTCTTTTTGTCATAACATCATCAACCAAACAACAACATAAATAGTATCACAAGAATAACCAAGGTTTGCAAATAAGAGCTATCGTAAGCAAGTGGTGCTACCCACTTCAATTTTTATAAACGGCTTGAATGTCACGTGTTCTGCGTTTTACTGAAGACAATATATATGTTGGCCTGTGTAGATTTTATTCGCTAAATATCGATAACAACAACAAAAGAAGAAAGGAAAGAAAATGTCATTATAATCGAGATTGCAGGAAGGAACTTATCAAAGTTACATATTTGGTAATTTAGGAAAAATGTATTCCTTCCAAAAAAATAGCCAAAAAAAGGGGACAAAAAAATCTTCCGAAAGGCTTGAATCTTGCACCCGTAAGCTCCTGGGCCTAGGGAACATTCATACACACACACACACACACACACACAAAAAAAAATAGGTTGGGGACAAGGACCTACAGAAGTGGCGTCATTATTTTTTTTTTTTTTTTTTTTTTTTTTTTTTTTTTTTTTTTTTTTTTTTTTTAAGCCTCAATCTTGCCTTTTAAAGTCCTTGAGTCAAGAGCACCTCAATTTGACAAAAATACAGAAAAAAATATTGGCTCGCCTGAAAATAGGGCCCTAAAAAGAGCCAACAAAACTATTTGCTGAACGACTAGAAACTTAAAACCTTAGGTCCCTGACCAAGTGGATGCTAATGTACAAGAAAAATCGTAGTTTAGGGCAAGAGCCCTCCTTACAATTGTGACACAAAAAAGGCCCAAAAGATATTTTTTTTCCCCATTGCATTCAAATTTTCAAGGATCAGTTTGAAACTTACTGACGAAAATCTCTCGGCCCAAAGGGCCATAATGTGAAGGAAGGTTTACGGAAAAGCCTCTCTCCCCCACTCTTACTATATGGGGCTACAGGCAAAACAAGTTTTTTTCTGATTTTGTTAAAACTTAAATCCTTAAGCCCTTGGATCAAGAAGACAGGGAAAAAAACAAAGGAAAGTTTAAATTCAAATCTGTTAAGAAAAATGTCTGGTTCCTTGGTCCAGAAAACGATTCTTGAAAATTACCAGTCAACTGCAAAAAGTTTTGGACCATTTTGGGTATCGATGCCCCAACTAAAATAAGATTTTTGCCTCTTTTTTTATCCCCATTTTCGGGAGAACCAAATTTACTGTTCTTTTTTGTGCTTTTGGTTGTCCATGGCCCAAGGACTTAATATAAGTTTCAAGCTGATCGCAAAACAAATTTGACTCGTTTCGGGCCCCTAATTTTAGGGGGTCCGTGTCTCAAAACTAAAATTGTGTTTGTACGCTATCGTCCCTTGGCCCAGGGAGCTGCAGTTATACGTTTTCTTCCTGTTCAGCTAGAAAATGTTTATTGGTCCTTTATCGGTGCTTTATCGGGCCCTGTTTTTGGGTGAGCTAATTTTTTCTTCTTCTTTATTCGAATCCCTTTGACCGAAGGACTTCGGGATACAAGTTTCGAGCCAATCGAATGTAGAATTTCTTTTGCCATTTTTTGTAGTCCTTAACACCCATCCCGTCCAAATGAAATATGTCTTCCTCTTGAAATACTTCCGGGGTTGTTGTCCAATCATTTTCAGCCCTACAAAGGTGAGCTAGAACTTTCAATTTCCAATCGAATGAATTCCTCCAAAGTTTCTACGGCCTCCCCTCCTGCACCAAAGGGTTGAAAGAGAAAATATTTCTTCGGATTGGGCTAATTAATAGTGATAGTTTGGCATCTGATATCTATTTAAATTACAGTTGCGATTTTCGATTTGTCCCATATTACGCCTATAAATCACAGCCTTAGTTTTCTGTATCTTCCTCTTATCTTGGAGTGTTTTTGTTCCTGTTCCACGCTATTGGGCAATCATATAAGGGCACTTTCTCATTCAAGCACGTGTCAGATGTAGTAGGAATGAATAAGCATTTTTTTCTTTTTTGAATTCTTTTCCTGCTTTTAAAACTAGTTTTCTTATTTAAATATTTATACGTTTTACTTGCTATAATTTAAACTCTTTTTCGTCACGCGACTAGAAAAGCTATCTGCAGTGACTATAAAAATTATTATATTATTTCGTTTGAATTTTAAAATGAAGCACAACTTAAAATAAATTACTCTTTTTTAAGCTGTTTACTACCACTTTTTTTGTGTTGCAAAAATAAAAGTTATTCGTTGAAAGATATTGACATATCCTTCAAATATTTACGTTTAGAATTAGCGTACCTGTATTCTATAAGTAAGGTCTTAATGATGCAGCAGGGAATTGAGAGCGCTTGCTAAGTCATCTTTAAGACCTTAACCACCATTATTTGTGATAAGTATTTGTCCAATAAGAGTCATACTTACTCCCGCCCTTTACCCGTGCCATTTAACCAAACACATGGAAAACTATAGGTTTCACCAGTCGCCTGCGACTCCAGAGGACTTGTTGGTCATATGTCGAAACCTATGACACGGTATTCACCCTTTAGACGACAGGCGGCCAAGCCTATTAGGCTTAGTTTTCACTTTTTCACCGCCTGTGAGTCCAAGCAAATTCAGTCCCAGATTTTGCATACAAGTCCAGTGGACATTGTTTGTCACGCGTCAACCCAAAATCAATCCAATCTTTCATCCCTTAGTTCTATGACTATTTACCTTAGTTCTGCCCTAGGAATGACGTATGGACGGATGATAAATAGACTTATCTATCAAGAAATGAAATGACATCGTTTTTATACAATCCTAAAAAGGGCTTATGCCAGATTTGCCATCTCACTCACTCTGACTTTTAGCGTCGTTATATTTAGTTTGTTAAGATTCAAACTTCCAAGTTGTACTATGTTATCAATGAATTTTTGATATTTTACACTGTCATACTTTGTCAGTTTTCAATCTCAATTCATTTTCTATGTGTATGTATATGGATATATTTTTCGCCTGGGTTTTCAAGAGGCATTGTAATTTCAGGTATTTTTTTAGGCATTAGTCATATGTTATAGGGAATTATGTATATTTGTGTATATTTATCATGTTTCAGTCACTCCTTTGCTGAATCATTATTCCTTTCCTAAAGACTAATTTGACCTCTTACCCATATAATTACAATGCCATTTTTAAAATCTCTGTTTTTGTTGCTAATTAAACATAACTTTCTTTTAAAAACTTTTTAAATTATGCAAGAAAGTGTTTACATTCGTGATGAATGTATCATTTTTTTGTATGTTCTGTTTTCTTAAGCCAGTGGATTGCGTGTCTGAAATCATGCAGTTTTTATGCGTTTGTCCTTAGGACTGGGACAAAGGCAGTTCAGTCGAAAAACCTTCAATTTTAGAATGATAAGTGCGAGAAATACATTTAAGAGTCTGATTTATTCCTCTAGTATTTTTTAAATAGTTTTAGGGGGGTTGATTTTTAGAAGTATATATATATATATATATATATATATATATATATATATATATATATATATATATATATATATATATATATATATATATATATATATATATATATATATATACATAATCAGGTATGATTTTTGAGAGTATGAGATAGACATTCGTATGTAAATTAATATAAATTATTTCCTACCGTAAGCTAAGAAATCGATTTAACGGTTAAGTGATACAAAAAATATGTCGCCTATCATGATCTTTATAGATCATGCTGCGAATTTTTCTTTTCTCATTGAAATTTGTAGTATCGCTAATTGAAACTTATTTGCAAAATTTAGTGTTGATGGAGACAAAGGAAGTCAATAAAAAATCAGTTATTAATTTGGGATAAAAAAACTATCTAATTGCAGAATTTTTTCTTAAGCTGAATTTTGCCAGTATTTTTTCAAGCCAAAGTTATATATTTATAATTATATATTTTCTAAAAGCTAGGATATAGCTATCTATTAGTTTAGCAGTTCGAAATATGAACTACAAATTTTGAGATGGGTCGCGTTGGAGGGCATACTCGTTAATTATTCTCATTTTCTAGGCTTGCCTGTATCTTTTAGAGAGAGTGTAGTGACATCGGATTTGACCTAGTATCCTCAAACTGTTAATATGATTTTACTAATTCAAATATAATCCATCTTTCTTTATCTCTCTCTTCTTTTTATTCTCTTACGGTCTGCTAACCTTCGTAATTTATCACTATTTACTTCTCTTTCTTTTTCAAAGGCTGGAATAACAACAACACTGAACTCTCGCTGTTCGGTTTTAGCCGCAGCTAACTCAGTTTTTGGACGTTGGGATGACATGAAGGGCGAAGAGAACATTGACTTCATGCCCACTATCCTCTCTCGGTTTGACATGATTTTCATTGTCAAAGATGAACACGATGAAAAACGTGATACAGTAAGCTATCTCTCTATCAACTTAATTTGATTTCCTTTGATAGCTCCCTGCTGTTAGGTGTCGTAAAGTATTTTGCAGTCTTCGCTGGTAAGCTTCATTTGTCGAAAAATGTCAGCTTTTTCAAAAGAGAGAGAGAGAGAGAGAGAGCGCGAAGTGCTTTCAACACCTTTTCTGTTTGACGTGACTATGAATATCTGTTGGTCACAATAATGAACAGTGCACAACAAAATCCCGAAAATATTAAAAATATACCAATATAAACGTCATTCCAAAAATATATACGACCATAATTTGCCCTTTTTAGTTACAATCTTCAAATTAAATGTTTGGGTTTTTTTTTGTATGTGTTGCACCAGTCAAAGTTGCTTAAAAACTAAATTTGATAAACCAATACACTAAAAAATTTAAACTATAAAAAACTCAAAATGCGCACGCTGTACCCGTTATTTTCCTAGCTCCCCTAGGCTCTGTAACTTGGTTTGATAGCATCTTTTGCTGGTTATGCTCATTTTGTAGTTTGACACTTTAGTGTGTAATAGTTAGAATGCTCATAAATTGTTTTGCCTCTTTGCGACCGTAACGCTGCAGATTTGTATCTTCGCCCTTGTATTAATCAAAATGGCACCCTTGCGGGGCAGTGTTTGGTTTCCGTCAAGAGGAAACTGATCAAGGAAAGCTCAGGCTCGTGTCTGAGAAAAAAAAAAAAAAACCCGCGCTATCTGGTAATACCTTGAAAATCACACACAGTTAATTTTTCGATTTTTTTTTTTCTTCTTTATTTCCATTGTTGCTATACATTAGGGCAAAGAAGATCCACTTTTTACTAAAGGTCACACTAGGCATATTTGTCTACATTTCCATTGTAACTAACCTGTGCTCTGCACAGTGCTTCCACTATCCCTGAGGTTTGGCGTCTCCTCAAATTTCCGAAAAGAAAATTGGCTTCTCCCAAATCTTGCCAAAAATTAACGTTCGTAAATACGGACACGTTAACACAAAATACATATAGTCAATTTTCGTTAACATTAATTTCCGGAGAGACCTTGGAGTAATTTTTCTTTGGGGAATTCCTGGGAACCCCCCACAAATTCAAGGGTTGTGGAAGTACTGGTTCTCAATGCTAACCTAACCCTAACAGTTCTATAATCTAAAAAAAAGCAGCTTACAATTGAAATATCTACTCGCTTTCCGAAAATTCAAATTGACTCTAAAGAAACACAGACCTTTGATTAAAAATCAAATTTTAGTAAATTAAAATTATATCCAACTTTTCTAAAATTATCTTCTCAGCTTGTTTTTAGTTTTCTGGTTGTGCTGGGAAACCCTATACTGCTAATGGCGCTAGTTGTTTTTAATTCCTTTTAAATCTGTATTAAAACAATAGGTTTCTCTCTCGCCCGTTTTCTATATTCTTTCTTCTGTCTATCCCTAGAGCTAAATTATTTTGAAATATTTAATGATACTCCCTGCGTTCTCATGCAGTCGCAGAGGCCGTGAATTTATGTATTTGCTCCTTACCTTTTTCGAATTGGCAAATATTACCATGTTTTTTTTGTTGCTGTTGTTTTTTTCTAGTGTTTTTTTTTTTTTTTGATTTTAGTTCTCAGACATTCATTGTTGTTAGCCTTTGAGTTTGTCTATTTATTACATTTATTGTTTGTATTGTATTATTGTTTTTTGTTGTTTTTTTTTCTGTGGGGTAACAAACAATGCAATTACGACATTTGTAATTGTAAAAGTCATTTTGGAAATGAAACCATATCTTATCCATCCCTTTTTATTTTTTTTTTTTTTTGAATCTATTCAAACAAGAATAGAAAGTACTATGTGAATAAAAAATAAAAAACAGCAGTGCTAAAGCTCTGATGCTGTGTACTGTAGACATAAAATAGAGAGAGGGACTAGAAGCTTTTAAATTCTACAAGTCAAATAAAAGTTCACAATTTATCCTTGAGGACATCCATAAAACAAGTCCTGGACTATATTCTCTGAGGGGAAGAAAAATGCTGCCATCCTAGAACTAGTATAGAATCCATGATCGTAATAAAGTTGAGTGGTTTTGTTGCTAAATTCCTTCATCTGCTTCCACTTTTTTTTTTACATTAATGTTAAATAGTAGTTTTTGTTTCTCTAGACGCAAAAAACTTGGATGTGTGTTTTATTAGATAAACACACATCTAATAAATTAGAAAAAAACACACACGTCCCCAACGGATGTTGGGGGAACATCTTTAAAGGATTGGATTTTTTTTCCCTGGAGGCAATGCTGCGCTGTGAAGTATTGTTAAATGTAAGAAGAACTGGAATTCAATTTTACTAACTGTTTTCTTCCTGTTAACACTTAAATTGTACTCTTGTACGTAGCTGTTAATAGAAGATTGAGGGGGAAATTTTATCGGTATATGCCGTATTATTTGTAATTTCTTGCATCATTGACTGGTTTTATCTTTGTTTTCCAAAAAAAAAACTCCATTAAACCAAAAATGAACAAAAAATAGAACAAATAATCTACCAAGCATATAACTACCACAAGTCAGTATCAATAAATAAATGAAACCCCAAAAAAAAACAGAATTTAAAATAAATAACAGAGTCAAACTCAAAACGACCAGAAATTAATATGAGTAGGGTTCTAAACCCCTAAGCTTTCTAAAAACCAGATATAGTTTGTACTTTAATGAAAAAAAAGTTCAAATGATTAAGTTATAAAAATGAAAACATTTAAAAGAATTTTTTTCAGTAAAGCACAAATTATATTCTTGCTATATCAAAATGTTGATCGGAAGTGTTTGGGGAAATGATTGGCGTGGGGGGGGGGGGGGGGGCATTCGCCCTCCGATCGCTTTGGACAAATTTTTAAATTTTTGATTGAATGTGTTCGGGGAAATGGTGGGCGTGAGAGGGGTGTTAGTTGCCCTCCAATCACTTTAGACTATTAAAAAGGGCACTAGCCCTTTCAATTTCTAATCGAATGAGCCCTGTTTGAAGTTTCTACGACAACACTTTCTATAAAAACCTTCGATGCCCCCAGGGCATAACTTGCAACCCTTGTCCTGAGGGTACTATCCCTTTCAATTTCCAATCGAAGGAGCCCCTTTTGAAGTTTCTACGACAACACTTTCTATAAAAACCTTATATGCCCCCAGGGGTTGTCATCTTATATGCCCCAGGGGTTGTCAAGACCTAATTTCCGGACCTTTAAATTACATTGAACAAAATGGTTATCTTAAAATTTTGATTGGATATATTTGGGGAAATGGCGGGCGTGAGAGGGGTTAGTTACCCTTCAATCATTTTCGACTATTAAAAAGGGCACTAGCCCTTTCAGTTTCCAATCGAATGAGCCCTCTTTGAAGTTTCTACGACAACAATTTCTATAAAAACCTTATATGCCCCCAGGGCATAACTTACAACCCTTATCCTGAGGGCTGTGGGGGGTTGTCATCCTCAAAAGACCTAATTTCCAGAACTTTCAACTACGTTGAAAAAAAATAGCTCTCAAAATTTTGGATTGGATGTTTTTGGGCAAATGATGGGTGTGGGAGGGGAGTTAGTTGCCCTTCAATTGCTTTCTACTATTAAAAGGGCACTAGCCCTTTCAATTTCCAACCGAACGAGCCCTTTCTGAAGTTTCTGCGACAACCCTTTCTATAAAAACCTTATATTGTCCCAAGGCATGACTTACAGCCCTAGTCCTTAGGGCTGGGGGGGGGGGGGGTTGTTTCCTCAAAGACTCATTTCCAGAACTTTCAACTTCGTTGAACAAATGGTTATCTCAAAATTTTGATTTGATGTGTTTGAGGAAATGATGGGCATGAGAGGGGGGGGGGTTAGTTGCCCTCCAATCACTTTCGACTTTTAAAAGGGCACTAACCCTTTCAATTTCAAATCTAATGAGCCCTTTTTGAAGTTTCTACGACAACACTATCTATGAAAACCTTATATTCCCCCAGGGTATAACTTAAAACCCTTGTCCTGAGATACGTGGGGGATTTGTCATCCTCCAAGACATAATTCCCAGAACTTTCAACTAAATTGAACAAAATGGCTATCTCAAAATTTTGATTAGATGTGTTTGGGGAAACGGTTGGCGTGAGAGGGGGGTGGGTTAGTTGCCCTCTAATCACTTTCGACTATCAAAAATGGCACTAGTCCTTTTAATTTCTAATCAAATGAGCCCTTTTTGAAGTTTTTACGACAACACTTTCTATAAAAAACCTTATATGCCCCCAGGACATAACTTAAAAACCCTTGTCATGGGGTTTGTCATCCTCAAAGACCTAATTCCGTAAACTTTAAACTACGTTGAACAAAATGTTTGTCTCCAAATTTTGATTGGATGTGTTTGGGGAAATATTGGGCGTGAAAGGGGGGTTAGTTGCCCTCCAATCACCTTCGACTATGTTACTAGTCCTTTCAATTTCCAATGAAATGAGCCCTTTTTGAAGTTTCTACGACAACGCTTTCTATAAAAGCTTTATATGCCCCCAGGGCATAACTTACAACCCTTGGCCTGAGGGCTCTGAAGGGGTTATCATCCTCAAAGACCTAATTTCCAGAACTTCTACTACGTTGAACAAAAGGGCTACCGCAAAATACTAATTGGCTGTGTTTCGGGAAATGGTGGGCGTGAGAGGGGGGTTAGTTGCCTTCTAATCACTTTCAACTATTAAAAAGGGCACTAATGCTTTCAATTTCCAATCGAATGAGCCCTTTTTGAAGTTTCTACGACAACGCTTTCTATAAAAAACCTTATATGCCCCCAGGGCATAACTTACAACCTTGTCCTGAGGGCTGTGGGGGGGGTAGTTGTCATCCTCGATGACTTAATTTCCAGAACTTTTTGCAACAATAATTTTTTCAGTAAAGACAAAATGGCTTTCTCAAATTTTGATTGGATGTGTTTGGGGAAATGGTGGGCGTTCAAGGGGTGTTAGTTGCCTTCCAATCACTTTTGGCTATTAAAAAGGGCATAATTCCTTCCAATGTCCAATCGAATGAGCCCTTTTCGAAGTTTTTACGACAACTCCTTCGATACGAAGTGCCCTGGTCTAAAACAAAGAAACAAATAAATAATACATTGCGCAACATCGTTCTTTACTTTAGACGGCGCTTTTGCGCTGCCTATGATTAGTCAACGGTGTCGTTCCTTATCACTTATTGAGGATTCTAAATTTTTAAATGATTGAACTAATAGATTATTTACTTAGATCACTAAGGATAGATTGGAATGGAACACACTTCTTCAATAAAAATCGTTTTCAGTCAAACGTAAATGAAGGTATATCCTTTAGAGGGTTCAGGGGGCAGTAGTTCTGCTCCTGTTTGTGATAATTTCTGTTCGTTTTTAGTCCGACTTTTTCATTTTTATCTCTTTCATCATTGTCATCAACATTTATTTACACTAAATATACCACAAATAAAAAAACGATTGGAAAAAACCAGGTCCTCAGAAGCAAGCTTGTGGGGGATTCATTATACATTAATAAAGCTACAAATTGACAACACACACGAAAATTACTCATTAAGTTAAAATAACCTATTAACTATCAACTGGAAACTGAAAGTAATGGCGAAAATCGGATCAAATAAAAAAGTAAAAGGTGAAACAATAGGAAAATAGAATAGGGGAGGGGGGGGGGAATAAATAAAGGAAGTAGAAAAACTTTCTCCCCTCTTCTGGGAGGGGAGGTCCTAAAAATTTCGTCTTAGAATCCATTTATTCATCTATAACATTATATGCCATCTTAATGTTTTATGTGATTGTTCATTTTAATTTCCTTTGTAAAGATAGATTTTTTTTTTTTTAGGGTTGTGATTTTACCTTTTGCACGTTGCCTAATTCACCTTATGCTTCGTTACCTTTACTGTCTAGCGCATTATAGGGCTCAGGGACCGTGTTCAGGACTGGGTTATACCGAACTTAGGCATTCAAGAATTCTGCCTTAAGAAATACTTATTTTAATTTATTTGGAAATAAATCCAAGGAGAAAGGGCTAGGGCCAGAAACTAAAAATTTCATCCATTTTGTTGTATATGTCTGCAATAACCTCAAATGAAGTTACTTTATTTTTTTTTATGCAATTCAGTTTTTATTATCCCATATTATTTTGATTTGCCTCATACACATCAATATCAACTGAAATTGCTGTTGTGTTTCTGAATTTGCTTTCTAGCCTAGTCCCTCTCTAGCGCCAAAGTTAAGTTCTTGCTCCTCATTTCCTTCCTCTAAACTGAATCAACAATAATATTCCCTTCCAATCCACTATGAAAACTTGCTTTTATTGGGCAAATACTCCTTGCATAAATGTCATCTGATATCCTTATAGCAAGCGAAATAAACTCATCTTCATCTCACATAAATACAATATTCAATCTCCCGGAAGGAGATTTCTTGGGATTGAGCATATTTCTTGTTGAGACAGCTGAAGAAGGAGAAGGAAAAGCCGTTCCCCATGCTAAAAAGCTAGTCGTGAAGGGGATACGTGACTAGTCCCTTTATTATGGTTTTTCAAATAAGTCGGACTCTATTCATTTTCTCACCAAACGCCACATAAAGAGGGCAAAGAGAATTGCTAGCTTTAGGCTGAAATATAACTTTTAGGTTTTTCCAGCTTAGTTTTGTTTCTTCTATCCAAAGTAATTAAGGTGTATTTATTGTTAAGAATGAATGATAATGAATACGATGAAATAAATAATGAAATAATACTGATGTATCTCCTATTTAATATTCTTTTATTGGGTCACGAAAGTCACTCCAAGACTCGTCGTTGACTCCCAGGCATATTGACATGGTTTCCTTGCGACGCTATGGTTCACTATAATTGGAACCGCAAATTTCAGCTGATACTCCTACGGATGTCAACCAGTATTGAAATCGTCCAATGGCTTGAAGCCATGTCTTCATTTGGTCTCCAAGCTTTTCCATATCAATCAGCTGTGGTAACGAACTGTAATTAAGGAGCAACTTGGCTCAATAGTAACCGAAACTCTAAAAAAACAAAATTTTGATAGCAACAGCTGCATCAAAAGAATCAGTTTATTGTGCTGATACCAAATATATAAGATTCATCAAGTTTAGTGTTACCCATCAAAAGTTACGAGTCTGTGAAAATTTGACTGATTTTTTGAAATAGGGGAAAAACACGACCTAAAATTCAAGGAAGCCTAATGAAAATCACACCGTCAGATTCAGTGTACCAGAGAATCCTACTGTAGAAGTTTCAAGCTCCTTTATACAAAAGCATGGAATTTTGCTCTTTTTGCCAGATGACAGATCCCGGATACGTGTTTATTTGTTGGTTTATTTTTTCCCCTAGGGGTGACCGTATCGAAATATTGGTGCTAGGAGATCAGGAGAGGGTGCATTCGAACGGAAATTAAAAGTTCTAGTGCCCTTTTTAAGTGACCAAAATGATTGGAGGGCAATTTGCCCCCTCCCACGCCTTTTTTTTCCCGAAGCTATCTGATCAAAATTTTGAGATAGCCATTTTGTTCACAGTTTAGTTGAAAGATCAAATAACTATGTCTTTAGGGGTAAAATAACCCCACAGTCGGGGGTGAGAGGCCTGTAAGCTGTAAAATTGCCCATTGTTTACGTATAGTATTTGTTATTGGGAAGTACACAGACATTTGGGGGGGGGGAATTTTGTGCTTGAGGTAGATTTCCATTGGGAGAATCTTCCTTGAGGAGGGAAATTTCCTGGGGGTGGTGAATTTTCCAGGGAAAATTTTACACTGGAGGGATTTCGCTGAATTCCTATACGAATTTCTTTTCAATTGTCTTACATTCTCTTTGCCAACTCAATTTTGCTTGTGGAGATATTCCGGGGGGGGGGATATCCGGGGGCTATTCTCCGCGTGTTTTGATTTCCGGAAAAAATCCACGGAAGGGGGTATTTCCGAAGTGACCGAGAAACCGACTAGAGGTTGAAGTCTTCCAATTGAAAGTATGCTAAGGAGAATTTTTCAGGTTGAATCGTCCGCAAGAAAGCCTAAGGGAGATTTTCAGCGAGGATGGAACTGTTTGAAGGGAATCCGACGGGGGGAGGTTTCCTGTGAGGGAGGGGGTCATATTTCATGGAGGCTGAGCCAGATTTACCTGCATTATTGGAAAAACGATCAGAAATTAAGTAAAAAAAAACAAGATTTTTTTTTAAACTGAAATTAAGGAGCAACATTAAAACTCAAAACGAACAGAAATTATTCCGTAATGAAGGGTTGCCCCTCCTCAATACCTTGCTCTTTACGCTAAGCTTTGACTGTTTGTCCCGATTTTTAAGAACGGCTACTGAAGCACAGAGGCCGTTTAAGTAGAAAGGAAGCTTTTTTAAAACTGCTAACAGCTTTAGCGTAAAAACCAAGGTATTGAGGAGGGGGTAACCGTTCATATACGGAACAATTTCTGTCTGTTTTGAGTTTTAATGTTGTTCCTTACTTTCAGTTTTAAAAAAACTTTTTTTTTTAAATTTAATTACATAAAAAGCGCTTGACGGCATAATGGTTTATTCCCATAAATGTTTTTGGGAATAAGGATGGCATATTGGTGCTTCGGTAGCATCCCTATGCTTAAAACTGATCGGCATTTTAATTACCGTACCTCAGCGCTTTGTCACTTCATCGATATCACGTTTGCTGATTATGGTAACTGTAAAAGCCGGAATGGTGACTTCAAAAGTTGAAAATCATCAATTTGTTAGCCTTTGGGGTAAAATTTGTGCATCAATCCATATGTTTCCCGCCTGAGAATTCGATTTTTTTATTTATTTATTTATTTTATATTTATTTTATATATATATGTATATATATATATATATATATATATATATATATATATATATATATATATATATATATATATATATATATATATATATATATATATATATATATATATATATATATATATATATATGTATATATATATATATATATATATATATATATATATATATATATATATATATATATATATATATATATATATATATATATATATATATATATATATATATATATATATATATATATATATATATATATATTATATATATATATATATATATATATATATATATATATGGCAGCAGTCGATGTTGTCGGGTATTGTTGACGATGTTGTGTTCAGCAGAAGGTTAGAACTGTCGCGAAAGGTGTAAAAGACCATATGCTTACCGCTGGTTTTCATGGGTTACCAGAGTATTTTTACTAGACGGGAGGGCGTTATATATGTTACCGTGAATGTCCGAAATACCTTTATTTTTCTCCTTTGATTTAGTCAGCGTTGTCAGTCAACTTTTTTCAGTTGTATGCAAGGTTTGATGGTGACAGGTTAGGTAAGATAGGGTTAGGTTTTTAACCCATTTCTAAGATTTATAACCTAATTTAGTTTAACCTAACCTAACTTTAACTTTTCCCATCAAAGCTTGCATAAGACTGAAAAAGCTGACTCGCAAAGCTAATTGAATCCAAGCAGAGAAAAAGCATTTCGGACATTCACTGGTGAATGTCGACATTAACCAGATTTCGGACGTTCATAGTAACATATATAAAGGTATGTTTTTGGATCCAGTCATGTAGATCTCTTCGTTTTGTTTTTCTTTTCAAAATTTTGCCATCATCTTGATCATTTTTGCTGAATGTTTTTCTTGACCCTTCAAGTATCTATGTAAAATGCGCATACATGTGCGATGATATAACGGGTGCAAAACTTCATGAAGGAGAAACAAATTTACAAAAAAAAGTAAATTTTGAGAATTAGACAATAAGTGACGTAACATTTTTGGATTTGTTAAAAATTATAAGCTTTCGAACATCATGGCTACCTTCAGAATCATGGGTAAGCAATGGTGTTTCTAAGAAAAATCTCTCGAGTTATGCTAATGAAAATAAAGAACATAGATGAATTTTTTTTACTGAGAAAAAAGAAGAGAAAAGACTGAGTATAAGTACTAAAAATGTCATGAGTACTTTCGAATTTTCCATACCTTGTTATGTTTTGGCGTGCTCTCTCGGTAATGAAAATGAAACAATTCCAGCGAATTTACTACCGTTACGCAAAAAATCACTTAGGTCTCCTACTTTCGGCAAGTAATTCTTGGGCCAATAGGAGTACGACATCATAGATCCTAACGGTGCTTTAATACTGCGCCTTGGAACCTTTAACACTTAAAAGCTGAAGCTACGTTATGTAATCTTGCGGAGGAAGTTTTGTCTGTAACGCAGGAAGTTCCATGTAGGGTCGAGCTTTCCATAGAATTTTACATTGCACGTTTATGCTACAGAGTAATCATTGGAACTCCATTACTCAAATTTTCAAGAGCCACTTTTGCTTTAGATGTGACTGCTCTCCTCAATTTAGGACTTTTTCAGAGTTAAAAGTGATCGGAGGGCTTCCACCCCACCCTATTTTTCCCCCAAATACATCCGATATAAATTTTGGGACGGCCATTTTATTTAAAACAGTTTAAAGGTTAAATAACTATACCATAGTTAAATAACTATGGTTCATAACCCTATTGTGTTTTACCCAATGTAAGTACGGTGGTTGAGTTGCACGAGGGTTCAGTAGCACGAGGATTCAGTTGCACGGGGGTTCAGTTGCACGGGCGTTCAGTTGCACGAGGGTTCAGTTAAAGGGGGTTCAGTTGCATGAGGGTTCAGTAGCACGAGGGTTCCGTTGCACGGGGGTTCGGTTATACGGGGGTTCAGTTGCACGGTGATTCGGTTATACAGGGGTTCAGCTACACGGTGGTTCAGTTACACGGGGGTTCAGTTACAGGGGTTCAGTTACACGCACACCCTTTTTAAGTACCAAAAATTGGAGGACAACTAGGCCCCCTCCCATGCTCTTTTTTTCCAAAGTCACCCGATCAAAATTTTAAGATAGCCATTTTGTTCAGCATAGTCAAAAGTCTAATAACTATGTCTTTGAGGATGACTTAATCTGATGATTTAATCCCCCCCCAGTCCCGGAGGAAGGGCTGCAAGTTGTGAACTTTGCCCAGTGTTTACATATAGTATTAGTTAATGGGAAGCATACAGACGTTTTCACGGGAATTTTTCTGTTGGGGGAGGGTTGGGGGGAGAAGGTTACGCGGGAGGATCTTTCCATGGAAGAATTTTTCATGGAGGAAGGGAATTTTCCATGAAGAGGGCGCCCGATTTCCCACCATTATTAAAAAAACGATAAGAAATTAAATGAATAAAAACAAACAAACAAGTTCTTTCAGCTGAAACTAAGGAGCAACATCAAAACTTAAAACGAACAGAAATTATTACATATATGAGAAGATTCGCCTCCTCGTCAATACCTCGTTCTTTATGCTAGAGTTTTTTTTAGTACTTTCATAAGAGCTATTTATTCTAATTAAAACGCTTTGTGATTCAGGGGTAACTCTTAAAGAATTGGAAAAAAAATTTGAATTTTAGCCTTAAGAGCAAGGTATTGACGAGGGGCGAACCCCCTCATGTACGTAATTAAAAATATACGAATATACAAGTTCGTTACGTAAGTTACATCGTAAGCTACGTATATTTATTACTAATAAAAAACGTTCGAAAATAAAATTAAAAGTTCTAGTACCCCTTTTTAAGTGACAAAAAAAATTGGAGGGGAACTGGGCCCCCTCCCTGCCCCTTTTCTTCTCAAAATCGTTCGATCAAAATTTTGAGATAGCCATTTTGTTCAGCATAGTTGAAAGGCCGAATAACTATGCCTTTGGAGATATCATGACTCCTCACAGCCCCTGGGGAAGGTTCTTTAAGTTACACAATTTGCCCATTGTTTACCTATAGGATTTGTTATTGGGAAGTATGCTTACATTTTTTCGGGTGGGGGGGGGGGGGGGCGAATTTCATGATGTAATTTATTTCTCCTCAATAGCTTGCTCTTATGCTAAAGTTTTTTTTTTTTTTACTTTTAAAAGAAGTTATTATTCTAATTAAACAGCCTTTGTGATTAAGGAGTCATTCTTAAATAATTGAAACAATAATCAAAACTTAGGTTATTATAAGGTTAGTATTAGTTTTAAAAAAAGTAAAATTAATATGCAAATTTTTGTTTTTAATTATTCACGTAAGGTGAACCAAATACAAAACCTGTATTATTTCAAAAACGTTCAGAAATTAAATAAAAAAAGTTGTTTTTTTAACTGAAAATAAGGAGCGACATTAAAGCTTAAAACGAACAGAAATAATTCCGTATATGAAAGGGGCTGTCTCCTTCTCAACGCCTCGCTCTTTACGCTAAAGTTTAACTCTTTCTCACAACTCTTCTTTTAAAACAATAAAAACTTTAGCGTAAAGAGCGGGGCGTTGAAGAGGGGATAGCCCCTTTCATATACGGAATGATTTCTGTTCGTTTTAAGTTTTAATATCGTTCCTTACTTTCAGTTAAAAAAAATTTATTTATTTATTTAATTAATTCTTGAATCGATGGTTTAGACGATAGTTCTGTTGCTTTTACGTAATTTTACGCCAACATAGTGGGAAAGGACTTGTTCAAATATGAAAGGTTATTTTTAACGTAATGTAACTTAATCACTTCGCATAGAAAACAGCGTACGCAGTATGAAAAGCCGCTTAATAGCATAAACAACTATGATACGCAATAGCCATTTTCTAATTTATCCAGAAGTGCAGTCAAATATTAACTTTTTAGAATAATTAAAATGTGGAGATGGGGCCATCGTATCCTTTTAGCAATCTTAGTTATTAGATAAAGCAATTTCCCTAAAATACTTTTCGTATTGATCGACAGCATTTTCAGAGCAATGGAAATGACACAGCTTTCTATGGCTTCGCTTCTAAATACTTCAACACGAGAAATGAAACCAGTCAATTTGTCTCCCTCATATCTATTCCTTTATGTGACTTTCTTTTAAAGTTTATTATGCCTTAGATATAAAAGGGAAAAAAGGTCTTTCTACGTGTCAAAATAGTTGTCGGTTTCGCCCTCTTCGAAGTATTCTCTCGTATATAAAACGTTTATTGATGTACACATCGATGAATATGTAAGGGATTTAAAGGAAAACCGATTCATGTCCTTTGAGCATCGTAATTGCAATATAAACAATCGATTTAAACAGGTCGTCCTTGAATGGGGTGGGAGGATGTCGTGTAAGGGAAATAGAAACTTCTTGGTAGGGTTCAAAGGGGGTAGCTTTAGATAGATTGGTATGTAGGAGAAGCCTGCGTAGGACGGCTTGGGAGGACGTGCGAGGTGAAGATGACGGAGAGGAGGAGAGGACGTGCGTTTCATGTGAATGGGTTGGCAATAGTCCGTCATAATGAGGGAGAAATGCAAATTCATTTCAATGTGGAATCTCTTCAATATTGAAATTAAATGAAATGATTGAAAATAAATTTATATGATTGCACCACTGGTACTACAGTACTAGGACTCGATCTTTATAGGGGGCTTCTGCCCAAGCCAGCCAAGTTGACGTTTGTTACTGGTTCTCTTTTCTCTGACCTCGCTTTGAAATGCCATTTAGTCTCAGGCTTATAATAGTGGATCTAGATCTCGTCTGTAATAGTCAACACATTGAACACGAATTTGTCAGATTTGACTGATAGAGAAACGGATATTGGCTGTAAAATCAGCAAAATTTCGATCGGGAGTAACCAAACACGGGACCATCTTGCTTATGGTTTTAATGTCCAAGTTAGAACCTAGCAAGCCATTTCAACAAACCCGGTCAATTTCAACATGGTTCCATGAATATTTTTTTTTCTGCTTCCGTAGGTTATAGCTGATTTTGGTCTCGCAGAACCACAAGCATTTTGACTGCTCTTGCGACTACTTTTAAAGTCGGCTTTCCCGTTTTAGCAATGTAAGTGAGGGAGCAAACTTGCCTAGTGATGCGTCTAACTCTGCCTTCTCCGCAAAAGATAAACCTTTGACAAAAGGAAAAATAATTTTCATGAGGGTTCCCACCTCGAGCTTGTTTCATACTTGGGAAGCAGTAACACTTGGTAACTTTCAGAATTCCCGGATCAAAACCTAACCTAAATTTCTTTACATTCCTCTATGCGGTACACGTATTAACGAAAAACAGTGGAACCTTAGAAAAATATAAAAGGTAAAATTCAATATTGACAACGATAAAGTATCAAAACAAAGAATTGAGGGAGTAGAGAAAAGCCAATCAATGTAGCCATCGAGAAGAAACAACGAGGACATGATGAAAACATTGAAGCAAAACAAAAAAAAAACTTGTTTTCTTTGAAAACTATATTAGATGCAATTACAAAGTTAAAAGGCTACCTGAGAAGCAAGACAGTATCCAGGGGGTTTTGGGATTTGAATCCCCCTCCTGAAATGTTTGCCCGACTCGTAAAAACGTAGCAAAAATGAATATAAACAAATTTGAAGTGTTTTTTTCAAGTTTTTTCTTGTAAAACTCCACTTTTGAAAAAAAAATCTTTTGCAACCCCCCCCCCCCCTCCCAAAAAAATAATACTGCCCTGATGAGCAGTATGATAAACTTGACCCAATAGACTGCATAGAGTTTTCCTTGGGAAGCATAGGATGCAGTGATTATAGCTCAATGTAGGATATTTTGTTGTAACTATGCAAAACTTAGTTTAACCTTCTTACTTTTAACCAACTTAGACTAATTATGTTAATAGTACTAAAGACTCTTATAAAGTTTCGATTGACCCGTCTCCTTGGTGGCCTCATTTTGATTCTAAAGGGAACAAGAACAATTAAAAGTAATGTTCCCTAGGAGAAAATGGCCGAGAAGAGAGCCTTTCAGAGTATGAGATCGTCATCGCTCTCTTAGCAGACTGTTTCTAGCGATGGTTCAGTTTTATCACTGTTGACTGAAAATTTGTTTGTTGCCAACTGACAAAAAAGGCCAGAAACGGGTTCAAAATGTACTATCTAAAAGGTGAATTCGCACCCAACTATTCTATACTATCATATTTTGATCAGTTTCCTCATTAGTTTCCCCATGTTTTTAAAATCAGTCCAATTTTCTCAGGTCTTTAGTTTTTGATGTGTAAATATAAATTAATAACTTTTATATATTTGGAATCTGCATAAAAAGCAAATGTATTAATTGTTGTCAAAATTTATATTTTGGAGTTTAGACTTCTATTGGCCCGAATCACTCCTTACTTACAGTTTGTTACCATGAACCGTTTGAACCGCTACTATGAACCGTTGTAGGGCCTGACACCACACTATTTTTTTGTCTATTTGGTACAAAATGACTAGGTACCCAAGCAACGCACAAGTGGCCACTCATACTTGTGGGGTAATGTAACTGGGGTATTGTAATATTCTGGACATAATATTTTTAAACCTAGTTTCTTAGCTTTTGTGGGTGTGTGTGGCGTCTGAAGCTTATTATTTAAGATATTTACTTTGGTATTTCGTGGTTTGATTTGTCTGAAATTGTGAATTAGGATAATTACTTGGCTCTTCGGGGTTTTAAGACATAGGTTCCTTAGATTTTCGTGAGTTTGTCGTGTTGGAAGCTTGTTTATTTGAGATGTTTACTTTGATATTTCGTGGTTTTGACTTGGCTGAAACCATGAATAAAAATGGTTAGTTGCCTGTTTGGTATTTTTAAGACTTTAAAACCTATTTAGACTTTAAAACCATGGTATTTTAGACTTTAAAACCATGTGGCTACTTTTTATGGATACTTTTGTTGGAATCCGTGCCCTTGTATCAATACGACTGCTAACTTGTTCTTATCAGCTAGTTCCTCTTATAAAATTAAATTACAACGAACTGATTTAAATAGAAATCAATTTCATTAAAAAAGAGAGAGAGAGAGAGAGAGAGAGAGAGAGAGAGAGAGAGAGAGAGAGAGAGAGAGAGAGAGAGAGAGAGAGAGAGAGAGAGAGAGAGAGAGAGAGAGAAAGAAAGAAAGAGAAAGAGAAAGAGAAAGAGAGAGAGAGAGAGAGAGAGAGAGAGAGAGAGAGAGAGAGAGAGAGAGAGAGAGAGAGAGAGAGAGAGTAGGGAGAAGGAGAGATAGAGACGGAGACAGAGAGAGAGAGAGAGCACCCTCTGATGTTCTTTGAGGCTGGATAAACAACCTATCGCAGAAAAAAATTGTGCATGCTTTACGTCCCGAAGGAGCGTATGCGTGTTGTTTGCACGGCAGTCTCACCACCATCTTAAAAATGACTGCTTCGAATCGATGGCTCTTTAAATATAAAGATCTTGTTGAAAATATAATGTAAGGAGAACATTCTAGAATAGCTACCATAATACGTAATGCTCTCAAAGTTTCTTGACTTGGTGGCTTTTTGTTTGAATCTCAAAAGAGTTCTGTATTTTATTTATCCATTTTTGTATTAAAGAACTTTAGCACCAAGTTACTAAATAAAGAGGAAAGTTAATCATTCTTTTTTTTTTTTTTTTTCAGACTCTTGCTAAGCATGTCATGAACATCCACATGAATGCACTTCAAGCCACTGAGTTGAAGGAGAGATGTCATTGGAGCTCCTCAAAAAAATATATCGCTTTCTGCAGGAGGTTAGACCCTTTTCCAAACTACTATCGAACTGTAATTTTAAAACTAAATACGGGGTATTCTGTCTAGCTCAATCAATAGGACCATAGACATCTGAACTTAGATTTATCTCTATATCCCCCCTATTCTTAAAAGGAAACTCTTTAATATTTTTGTCTCTTTGTTACTTCCTCTCTTTGGTTAGTTTAATGGACTGGCTGTTTTTGTGATAATGTTAGGAGGCTTTCATGCATCAAAATCAAGTGCAGAATTGCTTCTTGCGCATAACTCTAAAAGCTTTCAAACAAAGCCTTTTTTAGCGACTCAAAGATCCTCAGCCACTATTTTCTTTTGCTTTTAGTTGCTGGCCAATTACTGCTTCTTTCTATAAGTCGTAAAACTTCTCGGAGAGAAAGAAAATCTTTTTGAACTTGCAAATTTATAGTCGGGCCTCTTTTTTATGTTGTATCTGTTCAGCTATTGCCAATCCTAAGTTTTCGATGTTAATAGAAATGCAACACACTAATTTATGTACACATTTAAAACTTTGATTCACGAGGATGAATTATAGGAGGGAGATAGGATAAGTTTGATGATTGTACAGTGACTCCTTCTGTTAATAATTTGAAAAGGTGAATTTTCATGCTGCAAATTTTTCAACATTAAATGAAAAGAAGAAATCGTTGAACTAAAAAAATATCTTCCAAAGAGTACGGGTAGCTTATAAGAGTGGGGACTGGCGCGAGTATCGACAGAAAAACTATCAGCGTGCATCTAACACTTGGCGAAACTTGTGATTTTTTTCCGTGTAATAATAAGAATAAGTAATTTAATTACTGTAATTGGTAAAATTAGGGTAGTTACAAGTGTCTGATCTCAGTTCCGGACAGGAAAAAGATTACAAAGCTTGAAAAATGTAAGTGTCGCCAAGCGCTAGATGGCATTGATGTTATTTTCATATAACATTATTTATATATTTCTTTTAAGGACATGTCGGATTAAAAAAAAAAAAAAAACTACTTCCAGACCTAGTTGCTAGCAATGTTATATTATTGTAGCACATGTTAAATTGAAAGAAAATATGCATAAGTGTTATATTTTGCTTCAAAACCTGATTAATCTTTAAAAAAAATTATATTAAAACTTGATTTTGATAAAGTTTAAAAACTTGAAAAATGTTTAGACAAAAATGCTTTGTTATTGGGCCTCCCTCCCTAGTGGTCCTGTTAGTATAAATGCTTCTTCCTCCATAGGAGGGATTTTTTCAACTATGTTGGTGTAGAAGCCCCTTCCCCCCCCAGAAATATGTAATGATGCATGAAATCCTATTTGATTATAAAGATGTATTATTTTAATTGCCTCCTCCTTCCTCCACCCATCTTGAGAAGTCTACTCCCTAAGTATATGAGCTATTTATAACTATGATTTCTGGAGTTTTTTAAAAGTTGGCAGCATGAAATTGTTTGCTCTTATGTATGTTATTTTTCGACCCCCGTAGAAATCTCCATCCTTTCTAAATCTTGTCAATGTGTCTTTTCCCCTAATAATTACCCGTGTCTTTTCTTCTTTGAATTAGAAAAAGAAAATCAGTGTTTCATTTTTAGAGTTTTTTTATGCTTGTCTGAAGGCTAATATCAGTATCATCCTTTGTCAATATTGTTGCTCTGAATTTGAAAGTAGCTCTCTTTTGAGAGAATAACGAATTCTGTTCTGATGTAAACCAATCAAACAAGTTGTAGTTTTGCCGTATCAAAATTGTAAAAGTTTTTTTTTGCTATTACAAGATGCTAATAAGTCTGTTTTGGCCCAACATTTAAAAAAAAAGAAATTGGAGCTGCTCCATATAGGAACTTTAATTCGTTTAATCTAGAAGTTTTCAAGCCTTTTACTGGCTCGCTATCTCTATTCTTAAAGCAATAGTAAAGATAGAGTGAGGTGGAGGGGACAGAGCGCGTTAACTAGTGAGGAAAGGAACATTAATGAAAAATTTGCTTACCCTATATTTTAAAGGGTAAAGGAGACAGCACAGAGAAGAACCATAAACTAAGCAATAGCAGAACTGTTTTTTTTTACTCTTAATGTTTCTTGGTTTTGACATTATCTCTTGCATGCGAGATGTTATTTTTTAAAAGCGTTTCTGTTGCGGGTCTCCCCTATAATTAGATTGATTCCTTTTTGTCTGGCTTTCGTCTTTCAAGCACTCTTAATTCTTTTAAGGCGGTGTGAAAAGAAAATCGTTAAGAGTATAAATGATTAAGATTTAGTAAACATTATAGATGTATTAATACGTGGCGTTAAGCTTTGAATCTAAATTCACTTTGTTTAAAAAAAAAAAAAAACTGTAGCGTGTGTTGTGGCAGTACTATACATAAATGAATGAGGTCTCAAACGCATTTGCACATTCAAATGAGATAACTAATAATTTTATATAATATTAAATTAATTGCTCCTCTCTGGGTTTTTTGCTTGATTAGGGTCTTTTGGACCAACATTGTTATTCTGTGTCTAAAATATCATTTGTGTGTCAACATAAAAAAAAAAACTCACAAAATTGCCAGTCCCCCCCTTAGATTTTGAAAAAAAGCACTTTGACCCCTCCCAATATCCTTTCGTGCATTTTAATTAATTGAAGCCCCTGATAGTGCATGGAGAATGGAAAAGATACGGTCACAAGTATTCTGGGTGCCTTTTGCATTTTTTGGTAAATCTAGATTCCATGGGCAAGGTTCGAGCCTGAACCTACTCAAATATGAAGGTGTTACGCCAAACTGCCAAAGCTCCAATTCTGTTGTTAACCGACTCAACTAGATCTCCGACAAATCAATTTTGTAAAGCTCAGTAAGCTTTTTTGACACTTTTCAAATTATCTGAACAAAGAATTTATCAGTAAGCAAAAGGCTCCCAATACCATTGACATCAATTGAGATGGGATCAGATGTGGGGACTATACCATCTCCTTCGCTTTGATAATTGTCATGTCCTTGGCTATAATAATTGTCATGCCATTCTTTTTTTAACAGTGTTACCCCTCTCCCGTGTTTTAGGTATGTTTGTTGTAGTGTTTTCCTTTATTGTATCATTAATTTAAAAAAATCTGCAAAATTCAAAAAAACTGCCCCTCCAATAAATTTTCGTGAATGGATACCACTGCTCAAGACTGCAATGTAAAACTTCATGTTTTATAAACCCAGGTTGGTGTCTATTAGCTTGCCAGTCTGCAGGACTTTGAATAAGAAGCAATTATTATAATGATAATGGTTTTGGTTAAAATTTCGGTGAAAATTAATTGGGGATCCTAGATGGGTTAACGAGAGTTTTTTTAAAGGCAAAATGGGATTTTTTACGATTTGTTAAGCAAAGCACTGTTTGTTCAATGTACCTACAACTAAAATATACGTGGAAAACACCTTCTCTATAGGACCACCAAATAAGGGGGGGGGGGTTTCGTCGATTGGGCTGTCGAAACCTTGTCGAGTGTGCGGTATTGGTTTCTGACAGTATATTTATTTACTACTGAGAATATCCTGTGGTTTCCAATATTAATCAGTTTTGATTTGTTTCTTGTAATCAGTAAAGTCTATATTAATTGCGATAAAAAAATCGTCCGAGTGGCTATCTAGGTCTGCGGACAGAAGCTTCAAATTAATGCCCAAAGTCCATATATTCGACCCTTATCGGACTTTTTTTCGCATTTCCCTTCTATTCACAAGTGTTATACTTTTGTGCAAACCTGTATGTAGCATTTTTTTTTAGAAAGCCGGGGGAAAATGAAATCCGTGAAGAAAAAAACATTGAAAACGTATCCCTTACACAAATGTGTTTTTATATATTTTACCTCTAAGTTATTTTAATTTGCTTGATATTTATGGCTGTTGAGGACCTAGGCCTGAACCTCCTCCAGCATGTGCCAATATTTATTTTATGTAAGGGAGTCTGATGGATAAAATGCTTATTTTAGGGTATTAAGTTCTATCTACATAGAAACAATAGTCTAACATACAGGATTTTTATAGCTAATGGAGAATAGAATAGAAACTATAAATAATTTGGCTGAAATCTAGAAGAAAGGAGAATATAACTTGAAAATTAATTTCCAGGAATTGAGACATAAGCCACCCACCATTACACTATAAAAAATACGCATCCTGGCTCCTATCATTACAATTAAAAAAAAAAAAAAAAAAAAAAAAAAAAAAAAAGATCAAAACTTGATAGAAAAAAAAAAAAAAAAAAAAAAAAAAAAAAAAAAAAAAAAAAAAAAAGATCAAAACTTTATAGAAAAACAAATATTTATTTCACAGAAGCAAAACAGTTCTAATAAAGCTTTAAATGGCACATACAGCATCAATACTGTTATTATAGTTAGGTCCTATACCAAGGGCAGTCGGTTATCAAAAACCTATACCAAGAACCAGGGACGATTTGGGTACTTTCAGCATCTTTAATTAAAGCAATCACTAATCCAGCACTCTTTGCTCTCTGATGTAAAGTAAGAAGCTCCCCTTTTGAATCCACTTTTAACGTAATCTTTGGCATCCCAAAACAGCATCCATTCCTAAATTGCATCATGATTACTTTTCTCGGCATCCATGTAAGAATTAACAGCCGTATGAGCAACTTGAGCTGCCACCTTCCCTTTCCCCATTCCTAAATGTTTTCTAATTAAGAATACCATCTTGGGGAAACCCGGTTTTTAAGGAAAACCCTAATTAAACCCCTGTTAAGGTGATAAGAGTGAATGTGGTAATTATAGAGGCATTAGCCTTGTCTCCATGGGTAGCAAATTACTTAGTATGATGATACTATTTAGACTGAGAGATGCTATAAACAAAGTTTTAAGAGAATAGTGCGGTTTTAGGAAGGGTATGGGGCATGTCGTCCAAATTTTCACTCTTAGGTTAATAATTGAGAAGTGCGCCTGAGTCATCAGACAACTTTAGTCCTCAGTTTTATAGATTATGAGCAAGCGTTTGATTCAACTTGTAGAAGAGCTTTAGCGAAGGTCGTATCCCCGTATGGTACACCAGACAAATACATTAAAGTGAAATGAAAAAAAAGGAAATGAAGTTAGTAGCTGGTTTCGTATTAAATCAGTAGTTAAGCAGGGTTGTGTTCTATTCGTATTTATATGGGTCATTTTGAAAGACTTTGTTTTAAGGAGCACAGGAAAGGCAATGGGAGAACACGGAATCAAATGGGGAAGAAAAACTTTTCTGGACTTAGATTATGCTGATTATTTAAGCATCATAGATGAAAGTGTGTGCAAAATGAATGAGATTTTACATGTTTTGCGAGTTCAAGCTTCTAGAATTGGTTTGAAAATTAATCTTAAGAAGACTAAGTCGCTAAGGCTATAGGAATATTGAAGATGAAAAGGTGATGGTGTATCTAACGGAAATATTGATAAAGTGGACAGCTTCACTCACCTTGGTAGTATTATTAGTAAAGACGGTGGGAGCAGTGAAGATGTTAAAAGTAAAATAGCCAAGACTCAAGGTGTTTCACAGTTGAAAAAAGTTTGGAAAAATAGGAAGATAAGTCGTCGAACCAAGATTATAATATTGGAAGCTACAATGATAACGGTGGTAAAATATGGTTCTGAAGCATCTGCGCTCCAAAAATCGGAGGAAGATTTTCTTGATATTCTCCAGAGAAACCGCCTACGAATCGTTTTCGGTACCCGGCTGACTGACCGTATTTCAAACAGTAGGCTGTACGAAAAGTGTTGTTCAGTCTCACTTTCTAGGACTATAATGAGAGAAAGGTTGAGATGGCTCAGGCACTTTCTGCAGCATATATATATATATATATATATATATATATATATATATATATATATATATATATATATATATATATATATATATATATATATATATATATATATATATATATATATATATATATATATATATATATATATATATATATATAAACACTAACAACTACTAACACTAACAATTCATCTACTAACGATTCATCGCAACACTAAGCCGCCTGATGCCAACACAGCTACGCACGCTCCTCCTCCATCCTAGTCTATTCAAAGCCTCCCTCTTTACTCCCTCCCAGGAAGTTCCCATTTCCCTTAAATCTTTGTTTACGACATCCATGCACCCCGATCACGAACAAGCTGCTTTCCGCTTAGCCCAAGACGGTTGGCCAAAAGGACAATCTTTGGCGATCTGTGATCCTTCGTCCGCAGAAAAGTGCCCTATCCATCTCAACACATATATATATATATATATATATATATATATATATATATATATATATATATATATATATATATATATATATATATATATATATATATATGTATATATATATATATATATATATGTATATATATATATATATATATATATATATATATATATATATATATATATATATATATATATATATATATATATATATATATATATATATATATATATCTGCTTATTTTTCCTATTTTACTTCTAGAGCTTTTTACTTTGAAGGTACCATATCAGGAAATGGAAAGGAGTAACTTGATTTTTAAGCTTTTCAATTGCTTTAATTAAGTTTCACTCTTTTGGAAAGCAATTTTATTACCTTTTAAATGCGACTTTCAATTTCATTTCTTTGACAGAATAATTCCCCATAGACGTATAGAAAATAAAATGCAAAAAAGGTTAGATCTAAATGCCTTCATATGGTATCTTCAATCTTCCACTAACTTTCATTTTGTTTCCTGTTCATTTCATTTGATACGGTGCATTATCACATCGATTGACTTTTGAACTGAGGAAAATAAAAGCTGGAGGTTAGATTTTTTGCAATCAAAATGGGCAATCACAGATCTATCAATACATGAATATCACACTCAAAATGAGACATAATTTCTCAATTAATTGTAAACAAATGTAAAAAATACTTAATTTTCCAAATAACGACTTATGTGTAAATCAAAGCATATCCTTCTCATTGACTTCATTTAAAATTCAGTATACTTTCAATGTATTAACCGATCAATTGGCATAGGCTGCATATCAAACAGTTCGTGGTAACGAACTGTAAGTAAGGAGCGACCCGGCTCAATGGTAACCGAAACTCTAAAAAACGGAAATTTGGTACCGATAGATACATCAAAAGAATCAGTTTTTAATGTTGATTTCAAATATAAGTTTCATCAAGTTTAGTCTTACCATCAAAAGTTACGCGTCTGAGAAAATTTGGCTGATTTTAGAAAAAAAGGGGGAAAGACCCCTAAAAGTTATAGAACCTTAATGAAAATCACACCATCATATTCAGCGTATAAGAGAACCCTACTGTAGAAGTTTCAAGCACCTATCTACAAAAATGGGGAATTTCGAATTTTTTGCCAGAAGAGAGATCACGGATGCGTGTTTATTTGTTTGTTTGTTTTTTCCAGGGGTGATCGTATCGACCCAGTGGTCCTAGAATATCGTGGGAAGGCTTATTGGAACGAAAATCAAAAGTTCTAGTGCCCTTTTTAAGTGACGAAAAAAATGGAGGGCAACTAGGCCTCCTCCCACGCTCATTTTTTCCCAAAGTCACCCGATCAAAATTTTGAGATAGCCATTTTGTTCAGCATGGTCGAAAATATGATAACTATATCTTTTAGGATGACTTAATCCCCCGAAGTCCCCGGGGGGAGGGCTGAAAGTTATGAACTTTACCCAATGTTAACATATAGTATTGGTTATTAGAAAGCATACAGACGTTTTCAGGGGGGATTCTTTCTGTTAGGTGGGGGGGGGGGGGTCGGGGGTTATATGGAGGAGGATCTTTCCATGAAAGAAGTTTTAATTGGGGAAGGGACATTGCTATGAAGGGGACGCCGGATTTCCCATCATTATTAAAGAAAAAGATCAGAAATTAAATAAAAAAAAAAAACAAGTTTTTCAACTGAAAGTAAGGAACAACATCAAAACTTAAAACTAACAGAAAATATTACGTATATGATTGGGTTCACCCCTTAGTCAATACCTCGCTCTTTAAGCCAAAGATTTTTTAGTACTTTCATAAGAGCTATTTATTTTAATTAACGGCCTTTGTGATTAAGGGGTAATTTTTAAAGAATTGGAACAAAATTCGAACTTTAGCTTAAAGAGCAAGGTATTGACTAGGGGGTGCACCCCCTAATATACGTATTTAAAAATATATGAATATAGAAGTCCGTTACGTAAGTTAATTCGAAAGTTACGTGTATTTATTGCTAATAAAAACGTTCGTAAATAAAATTAAACAAGTTTCGAGAAAGCCATTTAACCAAAAATAAAAGTAAAATTAATATGCAAATTGTGTTTTCATTATTCGTGTACGGTGAGCCAAAATCAAAACATGCATTAATTCAAAAACGTTCAAAAAGTAAATAAAAATAACAAGTTTTTTTAACTGAAAGTAAGGAACGACGTTAAAACTTCAAACGAACAGAAATTATTCCGTATATGAAAGGGGCTGTTCCCTCCTCAACGCCTCGCTCTTTACGCTAAAGTTTGACTTTCTCACAACTCTATTTTTTTAAACAAAAAAACTTTAGCGTAAAGAGCGAGGCGTTTGAGGAGGGGACAGCCCCTTTTATATACGGAATAATTTCTGTTCGTTTTAAGTTTTAACGTCGTTCCTTACTTTCAGTTAAAAAAAACTTGTTTTTTTTTTTATTTAATATATTTGGGGACGAATGCACGCCTGCTTGGCACTGCTAAGAGCTTTCCAGTTTCAGCGGTCATACTGCCAAGTTGGCCGTATGACCTCTTAAACTGGGAATCTCTGCATACGGCTTTCCAATAGTTTGTGGTGGCGAACTTTAAGCAAGGAGCGACTCGTGCTAATAGCAGCCGAAACTCCAAGAAGGAGTTTTTAAGTTATCATGAACACCAAAGAACCGGCATTTAATGGTGATCATAAATATGTGAAATTCATTTAAATTCAATGTCGCCGACCGAAAGTTACGAGCCTGAGAAATATGTCTAATTTCCAAAAAGGGGGCAAAAACCTCCAAAAGGTTCAGTGGTGTTTATGAAAATTACACCGTCAGATTCAGCATATCAGAGAACCTGCTGCAGATGTCTTTAAACCAAAATTCGAAATTTCGCATTATTTCCGAGCCAATTGTTTCATAAACATGTTTGTTATTTTTTTTTTTTTTTTTTTTTTTTTTTTTTTTTTTTTTTTTTTTTTTTTTTTTTTTTTTTTTTTTTTTTTTATATGGGTAATCTTATTGAAACAATGGTCTAGAAAATTGGGAGAGGACTTATTCGAATGGAATTAGAAATTCCAGCTCTATTTTTAAGCCACAAGTAACAGTGTGCAGCAGCAAAGTGACATGCGTTTTCTGTCATTTTGTGGGACAAAGCAACGATTTTGTGCCGAAGAGGGCCAAAAAAGCTACCGATTGAAAACTCTGAGATAGCTAATCAATTTTAAAATAGTCGAAACGTTACCTATTGAGCCTCCCAGTTTCAGAGATAGTAATGCCGTGCGGTGGTATATTTGTTCCTGAAGATGGACGTAGTTCATACAAAAATAAACGTTAAAGTTCATTCAGTTGAAGCTTGATAAATTATGTACAATGATGCATAATTGCACATCAGTTAATATGGAGGAGGGCCAGTGGATCTTCATGTTTGTGGGGGGAGGGGGACTGAAGCCTTGAACACTGCACTTGTATGCCCGAGTTTCCTGTTACTGGCTCTTAATGGCTTTTCAAATATACAAAAAGAGGTTGCGAGGGGGGGGGGAAATCAATTTCTCACCTTCATTCCTGGGAACTTTTTTGGACTAAGCCGGTGATATGAGTGCTACGGGCAATAGATTTCCTCTCATTACATAATTTACTGTCTAATATAAAAGATTGCATCCATGTGCTTGCCGGCAAAAAAAAATGGGAAGGTAGGGGTGTGTGATCAGTGCCGCCGGAAAGTTTTTTTAAGGGAGTGGATGGAGGCACGTGCTATCAGAAGCTCTATTTTTATCGAAATTCAAATGGAAATATTTTTTATTTACCTATTTATATATATTTATAATGTCTTTATTTTTCCTGTAGGCATTGCCCCCTCCCCCTGGATGCCATTGATAGTGTCCATGGGGACACTCTAATATAAAAACGTTTATTTTAAAACAGTCGAAATGATGACTTTATATTTAATTTTGATATTTTAGACCCCTTATCCTTATCCCGGGTAAATACTTTGTGGGGCGCACTTTTTCAGGGATGATTATCATTTTCGGACTGTTCCTGTACGAATATAAAACTTGAATGTAAAAAAACGGGGTTGAAGGAGGGACAGTTCGCAATAACAAAGTGTAAGTGAAGAACGACCTTTCGATATAAGCAACAACAAAAATTTATTATTTACGCTGATTCTTAATGTCTAAAATCTACGAATTTTTAAGTTGCACTTCAAAAGGTGTTGAACCCACCAAAAAGGATTGTGGCCTTAACGGAAACTATCCAATGAAATTAAATATATACGAGAACCACTATTGCCACTATAAGCCACTATTGATATACTCTAAAGTCACTATTGATAAGATATGAAATTTTGTCATATGGTGGGCCGGAGGATCATCGTATAGAGGGGGGGGGGGGGCGAAGCCTCAAAACTGTATTTTTAAGCACAAGTTTTCTAACTCTTTGTGGAAATCCAAATAAACATAGAAAGTGGTTGTGGGGGTGGGGGGAAGGGGGTTAAAAACCAATTTCTCACCTTCATTCCTGGGAATATTTTGGACTAAGCCGTTGATAAGGATGCTGCGGGGGTAACAGGTTTCCACTCATTACATAGCATTCTTCTATGGAATATAAAAGACTACATCCATATGCTTGCTGGTAAAAAAAAGAAGGTGGGATGGTGGGTGGGGGTGTCATGAGTGCCGCCGGAAAGTTTTAAGAAGAGGGTGGGGTCAAGTGCTATCTGAAGCTATATTTTTATCGAATTTTAAAAGGGAATACTTCTCATTTTCCTATGTATATACATTGTCCCCCTTCTTTCTTCTTTCATATTTAGTCAATACTGCCTTCTTTCTCCTGCCTTGTTTCTTCCTGTAGGCATTACACCCAAAGCGCCCTCGATGGTGTCCATGTGGGAAATTCTTAGATAAGAACTTAGATAAGAACGTTTTATTTGAAGAAATCACCTTGAAAACCATGGAAATGATGACCCTATGTTTTATTTTGATTTTTTTTTCAGCCCTTCTCCCAGGAAATACTTTCTGGGGTGCACTTTTTCAGGGAGGATTATCATTCTCGAACTGTTGCTGTACATTAAACTTAAACGTAAAAAACAGGGTTGAAGGAGGGAGTAGTAGCCTCCCTTACATTGAAGAGAGTCTCGGGTCAAACAATTCGCAGTAACAAAGTGTAAGTGAAAAGCGACCCTTCGATATAAACCGAAACTCCAAAATACGAAATTTTGTTTAAAATATATGCAACAACAAAAACTTATTATTTACGCTAATTCTAAATGTGTAAAATTTATGAATTTATAATTTACTGTTCGAAAGGTATTTAGCCCCACAGAAAGGAGTGTGCCCTTAACGGGAATTGTCCAATGCAATTCAATGTGTATGAAAACTCTAAAGCCACTATTTACAAAATATGAGATTTCTAATTTTTCTTCCAGAGACGTATAACAAAAGAGATCGCGCCTCAGCCAAGTGTCGCATTCTAGTATTTCAAAAACGTTTTTTTTTTTTTGTTGTTGTTGTTGTTGTTGTTTGTTTTTGTTTTTTTTGTTGTTTGTTTTGTTGTTGTTTTTTTTTTGGGGGGGGGGGGGTGTATAGAAGCTTCACACTTCTTTGTCTAGTCCATGAAAAAGGTGAAATTGATAGTGTAACTTTTATAAGGATTGCTCACCTTTTTGGGGGACGTTAGCTACCTTTTTCTTGAATTATAAGAAAACAAATAACTGTTGATTGGTAACTTTTAAATTGATGAATTTTACATGCTTGGAGTCAGTATGAGAAGCTAATTCTTTTGAAAATGAAAAAAGCATTTTATGATTTCATAAAAATTGCTTGTTTAGAGATTGGACTACTCTTAACACGGGTCGTTTTTTTACTTACAATTCGTTCAGATATGGTTTTAGGGGGGAAGAGTTTACTTGCCCTAGGTGTAAAATTTAAAAATAAATAATCTAACGGATATAATCATTTTTGTAATTTTGAAATTTTATTTTTTATTTAAAACAAAGCAGAGCGTGCAGTTGGCAGTAAGTGTAAGCAAATTCGATCCACAAGTTTCATTTTTTCCCATACCGTCATCACAATTCCTTAGAGATAAAAGTAAGCACACCGAATTCAATTAATTTTATTTTTTGGTGAAATTTTGTTTTCAAATTTTATTAAAATCTAGACTGAAAATTTTTATGAGGTAGGGGGGGGGGCGCTAATCCAGATTTTGCCCTGGACGCAAGAGAGGGCCAGAACCACCGCTGAATTCGTTACCATATATTATTTGGTTAGCTATAAATCAACCTAGTTAAGTACTAGCCTCTCATCAAGCTACTACGGATGTCCTTCTGCAAACCTCGTTTGGTTTTTAACAAAATAGGAATCACCGACATATGAACTGAATTATAGCAACGGTGATCAAGATATTCTGGAGCCCGTGTTAAGTTTTATAACGCAAGTCATATTTTTTATAATCAACGTTTCAAGGTTAAGTGACTAACAACAAATTAGCAGAAAAGAGACTAAAAAATGTCAGTGTAATCAAAGGAAGTTCTCTCCTATAGTATTCAGAAATGAACTGTATATTCAATTTCAAATTTTTTATCAATTTTAAAAAAAACAAATTTTTAAAAGAACTAAATAGAAACTCATTTAACAGATATTGAATATGATGTTAAGCATCATTTTGGTTTCTAAAATTCGATCCGTCAAAAATTATCTTAGTTGCTATTGGATGAAATGACCTTGTAGGCTCAAATGATAAATTGGCCTTAAACCCTAATAGAAGTGATAAACTTGGCATTGCAGTTCGAAGAGCCGACCATTTTTTAATATTTGTTTTGATAGAATTAATCTCAATCACGAAAACGAAGCAATTTGCAATTGTCGTTGTAAGGTAGGTAGCATGCGTATATACAGTAGCAACTGTATATAGTATTCAGGAATGAACAGGAATGATTCAGAAGAATATAGGCTTAAAGAGAAAATAGATAATTAAACAATTCGACTAAACAGAGGGTTAGATATCCTGGTGAAAATATTAAAAAAAAATTGAGCGGATCCGCAGAAGTTTTTGATAGGATAGTTTGACTTCCAACGATATTAAAAGTTTTAAATTGTTTTTTTTTTTTTTATAGCCGTTGTGGACCTCGTTTATCCGAAGCAGCTGGAGAAAAGTTGAAAAACCGCTATGTTTTGATGAGATTTGGGGTACGAGAACATGAATTGGATAGTGAGAAAAGATTGAGCATTCCGATTACTGTTAGGTAAGTACATTTTAACTTTGCTCTAATTCAGTGGGCAAGTTCCAGTGATCAGTGGCCTAGTGTGGTGGTCATGTGGCCAATTTCCTCACTTTAAGTATGTTCATGGGCATTCTATCTATACATTCCAGCTGTGATATGATGTGCCACCTAGCTGTGCCTCTAAAGTTTATTTACTTGATCTGATTAATTTTCAAATTGCCCCCTCCCTCCCTACGTCTGTAAAAAAACCAATTTGCTCTTCCTCGTGGTGCAAATGCCCCTCAGCCACCATGACTCCAACCAATATAATATTTTGTGTCGTCGAAAGAAAGTTGAATCGGATATTTCAAATGCGGTGAAACAACAATAGGGATTAAAAAAAAAATTGCTATATGGTAATACCACAATCAGTTTATTAAAGATGAAAGGGTTAAAAATTTCTTTTTTTTTTTATAAATAACCGTCTGACCACTGATCTTTCTACATACAGATTATGTTCACGATCTGGCACATTCTCTCCCCATTTGGTACTCATTCAACAGTCTTTCAAAATTTTTGAAAGATTCAGAATTTTTTTTGAAAGACTCAAGAGCAAGATTTCTCTTGCTCTTGATCAGTGGTTCACAACCGATTTTGGTCCATGCCCCACCTAGGCATTTCAAAAATCCTGATACCCCCCTCGTGAAATTTAAGTTCTGTTATTCAAAATTGTACGTGCATTCACCTGAAGGAAGCTTATAGGGTCATTAACTTGGTAAATTTTGTGGGTCGTCCTCGAGGCATATTTTATACTAATGAAAAATATTGTCTGAATGCAGCAAGTTTCATACAATGCATAACGTCATTGCAATGTAATTTTGTATCTTTTTTTGCTTTTAAATTAGTGTTGTAAAGTTACCGTAAAATAAAAACTTGGTAAGCAGAATCGGTAAAAATGGTAAAATCAGGTAAAATTGGTAAAATAAGATACTCCCTTGGAAAGATAGGGTTAAAATTGGTGTTTTAGGGTTGCCCTGTAGCCACAAGACCAGTTGAGCATTTCTTTTTAAGCATCAATTTCAGCTTTTAATGAACATTTCCAATTTTTTTTCTGATTTTCCTGGGCTTAGAAAAGGTAATACCCCTTCATCTAGAGTTTCATCAATTTATTTAACAGTCTAATTTATCACTTCGGTAATCTTATGCCTATGGTAATACCTCGACACTTGGACAGTGCCTGATTTTGGACATACATTTTGTGAAAAAAAAAAAAAAAAAAAAATCAAATTTACCATTATTTGGGAGTAAAATCATATTAGCTACTACTGCTACTACTAACAACTTACCGAAGCACCAAGCCGCCTAAGGCCAACATAGCTACGCGCGCTCCTCCTCCATCCCAATCTATTCAAAGCCTCCCTTTTTAAACCTTTCCAGGAAGTTCCCATTTCCTTTAAATCTTTCTTACACCCTGAGCCTTGGCTATTCTACTTTTAACATCTTCACTGCTCCCACCGTCTTTACTAATGATACTACCAAGGTAAGTGAAGCTGCCCACCTGATCGATCTTTTCGCTACCCAACATCACCTTTTCATCTTCACTTATTCTAATTGCTAATCATATTAGCATTTTTTTGTTTATACATTTAAACCTAAGAAATGTTACCCTAACGGCCTTGCACATTTAAATAGCCGTATTCAGCCACATTTCTCATATCATATCCATGTTATTTTTCATTTATTTATAAAAGCACTGAATACAAGTAAAAAAGTGGTTTGTAACACTTTGATAAATTTGAGCTAAGCACTTGATCATCATAGCAGAACATTCAATCACTTTCACAGTCATTAAGACCGTCTTCAACAGGATCTACTGACAAATCTGTTCGTCTACTTCAGATTCAGACTCAGGTGACTGTGCCTGTTCAGAAGCCCCCCCCCCAATCAAAAGTTCTGGGTACTGCCCTGAGGATTGTATATCAATTTCTACCTTCACCCTCCCCTCATCTCTCCCTTAGAAATAATCCTTTATTTATCTGAAGGTTCTTTCAAAATAACTGCTGAAACATAAGGGCCGTTAAACTAGAATAAGAATTTCTTAAAGAAACTTTAGTTAGTAGCAACTTATTCTGTAACAATTGGTTGAAAACTAGGCTAAATCAAACAGTTCGTGGTAACGAACTGTAAGTAAGGAGCGAACCGGCTCAATAGTAACCGAAACTCTAAAAACCGGAATTTTTATACCCATAGATACATCAATAGAATCAGATTTTTATGCTTATTTCAAATATAGAAGTTCTATTAAGTTTAGTTTTACCCATCAAAAATTACGCACCTGAGAAAATTTGACTTATTTTCGAAAAAGGGGGAAACACTCCCAAAAAGAACTTTAATGAAAATCACACCATCGGATTCAGCGTATCAGAAAATCTTACTGCGGAAGTTTCAAGCTCCTATCTGCAAAAATGTGGAATTTTGTATTTTTTATCAGAAGAAAGATCACGGATGCGTTTTTTTTTTTTTTTTTTTTTTTTTTTTTTTTTTTTTTTTTTTTTTTTTTTTTTTTCAGGGGTGATCGGTTCGATCCAGTAGTCCTAGAATATCGTAAGAGGGCTCATTTGAACGGAAAAAGTTCTAGTGCCCTTTTTAAGTGACCAAAAAAATTGGAGGGCAACTTGGCCCCCTCCCACGCTCGTTTTTTCCCAAAGTCAGCCAATAAAAATTTTGAGATAGCCATTTTGTTCAGCATAGTCGAAAATCTAATAAATATGTCTTTGAGGATGACTTAATCCCCCACAGTTGCCGGGGGAAGGGCTGGAAGTTATGAACTTTGCCCATTGTTTACATATAGTATAGGTTAATGGGAAGTGTAAAGACGTTTCAGGAGGGATTTTTTCTGATGGGGGGGCTGTCGGAGGAGGGGGTTACGGGGGAGGATCCTTCCATGGAGGATGTTTCTTTGGGGGAAGGGACATTTCTATGAAGGGGGCGCCGTATTTCCCAGCATTATTTAAAAAACGATCAGAAATTAAATTAAAAAAAATAGTTTTTTCAACTGAAAGTAAGGAGCAACATTAAAACTTAAAACAAACAGAAATTATTACGTATATGAGGGGGTTCGCCCCCTATTCAATACCTCGCCCTTTTCGCTAAAGTTTTTTTTTTTAGTACTTTCAATAGAGCTATCTATTCTAATTAACCGGCCTTTGTGATTCAGGGGTTTGTGATTCGAACAAAATTCGAACTTTAGCGTAAAGAGCAAGGTATCGACTAGGGGGAAAACTCCCTAATATACGTAATAAAAACATACGAATATAGAAGTCCGTTACGTAAGTTAATTCGTAAGTTACCTCAGAACAAAATTTCGAGAAAGCCATTTAGCCAAAAAAGTAAAATTAATGTGCAAATTTCGTTTTAATTATTCATGTACGGTGAGCCAAAATCAAAGCTGCATTAATTAAAAAACGTTCAGAAATTAAATTAAAAAAAATAAGTTTTTTTAACTGAAAGTAAGGAGCGACATTAAAACTTAAAACGAACAGAAATTATTCCGTATATGAAAGGGGCTGTCCCCTCCTCAATACCTCGGTCTTTACGCTAAAGTTTGAATCTGTCACACAACTTATTTTTTTAAAACACTAAAAAACTTTAGCGTAAGGAGCGAGGTATTGAGGAGGGGACAGCCCCTTTCATATACGGAATAATTTCTGTTCGTTTTAAGTTTTAAGGTCGCTCCTTACTTTCAGTTAAAAAAACTTGTTTTTTTATATTTAATTTTAGAAAAGGGCACCGGAACTTCGATTTCTGATTGACTGAGCGCCCTCCAGAGTTTAGTCAAACTTTCAAAAGGGCATTGGAACTTTCGATCTATAAAAAAGCTATCTCCAAAGTTTATTCAATCACCCCTTCCACACGAAATGCCTCTTTATATATATATATATATATATATATATATATATATATATATATATATATATATATATATCTATATATATATATATATATATATATATATTATATATATATATATATATATATATATATATATATATATATATATATATATATATATATATATATATATATACATATATATATATATATATATATATTATGTATATATATATATATATATATATATATATATATATATATATATATATATATATGTATATATATATATATATATATATATATATATATATATATATATATATATATATATATATATATATATATATATATATAAAATAATAATAATAATAATACATTGAACCCTTATGGGTCTTTACTATAGGCAATGCTATGCGATTGCCTCTGAATTAAACAGGAGATTAGAAATTTCAAATTCCCTTCTAATGAAGATCTGGAATTATCCAGGGGGAAATGGGGGGATTTCCAGGGGGAGGGGGAATTCTCTGCAGGGGGTATTTTCCAGGGGCTAACCGCCGACTCCGAGGAATAACGGCATGAACACAAGATTTATCTGAGATACGAAATTTAAACTGTTTTTTTTTTTATTCAGTCTTTTCTGCTCTGTTAAGAGTTCGTTCAAAAGGTTATTTTGCTCTTTTTTTTTTAGCACTGAAAAACAGCTGGGCGGAAGTTCCTGACGAAATATCTGCTTCTGTTATTTTTGCTTCTTTTCTGTCCACTTGCTGACATTATTCTCCTTTTTTTTTTTTTTTTTTTTTTTTTTTTTTTTTTTTTTTTTTTTTTTTTTTTTTTTTTTTTTTCATATGTCAATCCTACTTGTAGCCCTTTCTGCCTTTAACAGCTCACAAAACCAATATAATTTGATTTCAGCTAATACTTCACCATTTAAAAATTGTAGTTATCTGTACTATAATACACTTTATCGTTCTGATGACAAGAGACTGAAGTCAGACAAACGGCCTTTTAAACCGGATAATGCAGCTATGCACAAAACAAAATCATATCCAAACCTGTTTCTGCCAGCCCCTTCGCTCTTTTGTGTTGTGAAAATTGCAAGACGTCATAAAATATACAAGATACCGGTAAAATACAATACGCAAAATAACGCTAAAATACCGATTTTACGGTGATCCGTAGTATTATAGTAAAATACCCATTTTGACCAGTTTTACCAGTTACAACACTTCTTTAGATGCATTTGAATATGACGTCATTCACATGATTTTTTTTTCAAAATAAAGACTAAAGCATTGTCAGCCGAAGGGTGCGCGTCCTGCCCATGACCTACCAAAATATGGCCATGCCTCACAGGTAGGGTATGTGCCCCACGTTGGGAATCACAGCTCTATACCGTAAGAGAAATCATAAAGTTTAACAAGTTGGTTATTGTGTATTATTAACTCCTTCAGCTAGCTATTATTGAAGCCAAGTTGCTAGATTTGCTTTTATTGATTCCATTAGGTTTAGCCTAAAGCGCGACTTTGTAGCCATCTACTTTAATTTTGTGTTTGAATTAGTAGTGGGACAGTTTTTATGAGCTGAAATTTCCGGGCAGTTAACCCATCTTTTCGTTGAAACATGTCATGCAAAGACGTAGCAGTAATTTCGAAATACAAACAAAGGTCTATTTGCTTTGTGAGAAAATAACATTGACAATGTCCAATTTAAAGAGAAAGTAATGGTCGTGTAGTGAGAGACTTTCGTGCGTTTTTTTTTTTTTTTTTTTTTTTTTTTTTTTTTTTTTTTTTTTTTTTTTTTTTTTTTTTTTTTCTTATTCAAAGTGGCCTTATTTTATAGAAAATGCACAGTTTTGTCAATGCCTCTACCCTCTATGTTATTTAACTGAATTCTGTCTCATGGAACTATTCTACCACCAGGCAAAGAGTCTGTTAGGCAACAGGTATAAAAAAGAAAACAAACGTATCGTATATACTTATTTTCTGACTACTGGAGAAAAAAAATGTTGCCCCAACTCCCAAACACAAAATGATAAGTTTCCTTAACCCCCTCCTCGGAAAAAAAATTAAAGTTTCAACTTGACTGACGAGCCGTGAGGCAAAATAGGATGTATATCATATTATGTGTTGAATGCGCCACCTTTTAATGAACCCTACCATCTGTATAAGAGAGTGTGAATATTTATAAGAGAAATATTTGATGGCCTTCAGGCATAAAGTAGAAACTAAGATTTACTCGTATACTATCTTGCGATGACTAGAAACAAACTGACTGGTTGTAAAAGGTCTCCGGAGAAATACCGCCTTCCGCTACCCATTGTATGACCTCGCGTGATTCGTTAGGTGCCACGGACACTTGTCAATTATGTAAAGCAAGAATGCTACTTTGCAATGTTACTTTTCAATTAACAAAATTTTCCATCAATTCAATTTCAGTTGTGAGTACTAAGGTGTACTCACATCCCGCCATGGAAAAAGTGGAGTAGCATATAGCAATGCATTTGACAGTTTTCATGGCCTAGTGAAATTTGTTGGCAGATTTGGCAGGTTTTGGAATTCTGTCAAATTCTGCTACTGTCAGCTTTGGAACTTTTTCCAAACCTGCTCACAATTATCTTTTTGGTTTATTTGAGGGTAGTTTTACTAAGATTGACTCTGAAAAAAATCGTTTGAAATTGAAATGATAATCTCAATCCTTCATCTTTTTTGGCTCGTGTGGTTAATGTACCTAAATTGTCTCTTTTTTATCCTCTGGCTTGTGAAGAGATAAAATCGATACAGCCCTTCTCGTTCCTTCTGGGTCAACACCCATCTCTCAAAACAACTCACGTTTTGTCTGAAATCTTCAAACCTCCTTGAGCTTTTTGCTATTCTTTTCGAGCGTCTCTTGAGTGTACGTGTTAACAAGATATATTGGTCATGAAGGGGAAATAATGGCGATACAAAAGATGTTTTTATGTTAAAATTGTATCCGTGTTTTTATCTCATAATTAATATATAGCTTTATTTCCGTTTTGAAAGACACTATTGTCAAAACAAAAGTTTTTCTTTCCCTTTTTAAGTTTTAAAAAGAATCGGTCTGATTATTTGAAGAATCGCACAATAAGTCCAAAGTTTTGTTCGTCTGCGTCAGCATAACGCAAACGAGTCTTTAATAGATTATTTTCTTTCCGTGGAATATGTAAGAATTCTTACGGCAAAAATAAAACAAAGTAAAACAGGTTATTTTTTCTTTGCATAGATTAATGAATGACAAAGGTTAAATTATCCTTTAACATTCTTTCTTCTGTTCCGCTTTTGACTGTTTCTTGTCGCTTGCAATGTAATTTTTATGTGTACCTGACCTGCGTCAAATGCGTTGAAAAATCGCTTCTTCCTGCATGTGCCATAGGAAAGCCATTTTGATATATCCTAATACCCACACACTTGCCAAAGAGGTTCTATGGGGATAGATCTTAGTCTGCTCGAACCGAAAACGTAGTACGGACCATATCCTACAAGATTACACTGAAGAACAATTAGTTATTTCAATCTGATATGAAAATCTAATTTTACTAGTCCCCTGCACCCAGAAATAACTGTTTCTGCCAAATCTCTAAATATGCAAGCCCTCGTTTTTTTCCGCTTTTAGTTTCTTGTCTATAAGATTTTTTCATCTGAACTACCAGAATAACATTAAAAGAAAAACAATATGTCAGAATTCTGAATCTTAGAATGATTCTTGTTGTATTTTTGAATTTAGTTTAAAAATGGGAAGGAAGGAATTTTTAAAAGAAATAACTTAGTTCTGCTATCCCAGTGTAATTGTTCTGAGACAAATTTCGTTAATAAACCTTAAAGAATTCGGTTTCATTTATTGAAAGTATTGACTTAATTCAAAAATTTATGGTGCAGTACAAAATTTCTTTGTAAAAACGGAGTAATCAGTGTCCTTAGCTTCAGATTATATAATAATGATAACCAAACAGTTCGTGGTAACGAACTGTAAGTAAGGAGTGACCCGGCTCAATGGTAACCGAAACTCTAAAAAATGGAATTTTGATACCAATAGATACATCAAAAGAATCAGATTTTAATGCTGATTTCAAATATATATGTTTCATCAAGTTTAATCTAACCCATCAAAAGTTACGCGCCTGAGAAAATTTGGCTGATTTTAGAAACAAGGAGGAAAGACCCCCTAAAAAATATAGAACCTTAATGAAAATCACACCATCATATTCAGCGTATCAGAAAACCCTACTGTAGAGGTTTCAAGCACCTGTCTACAAAAATGTGGAATTTTGCATTTTTTGCCAGAAGAAAGATCAAGGATGCGTGTTTATTTGTTTTGTTTTTATTTTTTTTTTTATTTTTTTTTTGTTTTTGTTTTCCAGGGGTGATCGTATCGACCCAGTGGTCCTAGAATATCGTGGGAGGGCTCATTGGAACGGAAATTAAAAGTTCTAGTGCTCTTTTTAAGTGACCAAAAAAATGGAGGGCAACTAGACCCCCTCCCACGCTCTTTTTTTCCCCAAAGTCACCCGATCAAAATTTTGAGATATTCATTTTCTTCAGCATGGTCGAAAATATAATAAAATATGTCTTAGGATTAAAAGTCCCCGGGGGGAGGGCTGAAAGTTATGAACTTTACTCAATGTTAACGGTATGCGTGTAACTGAACCCCCGTGTAACTGAACCCCAAGCAACTGAACCCCTGTAACTGAACCATCGTGTAACTGAACCCCCGTATAACCGAACCCCCGTAAAACCGAACCCCCGTGCAACCGAACCCCCTTGCAAACTGAACCCTCGTGCATCTCAACCCCCGTGCAACTCAACCCCATTTAACTAAACCCCCGTGTAACTGAACCCCCATGTAACTGAACCCTCGTGCAACTCAACCACCGTACTTACATTGGGTAAAACACAATAGGGTTATGAACCATAGTTATTTAACTATGGTATAGGTATTTAACCTTTAAACTGTTTTAAATAAAATGGCCGCCCCAAAATTTAGATCGGATGTATTTGGGGGAAAAATAGGGTGGGGTGGAAGCCCTCCCATCACTTTTAACTCTGAAAAACTGCACTGGAAATTTTGATTTCCAATCAAATGAGCCCCCCCCCCAAAGTTCATACAAAATTTTTTCTACAAAAACCTTATGTGTTAGCAAAGAGCAACTAGCTTAACTTACAGCCCTTGCCCTAGATGCTGCTGGTGGGGTTGTTAACCCCAAAGGCATGGTTATTTGATCTTCAGACTATTTTGAACAAAATGTTTATTTTTATTTTGATCGGATGTATTCGGGGGGGGGGATGTCAGTAAGAGGGAAAGCTGATTGTCCTGTGATTACCTTTGATTCTTCGAAATTGAACTTGAACTTTCAATTTCCAATCGAATGAGCCTCCTTCAAAGTTTTTACGATCATCCCTTCTGTAAAAACCTTAAATTTTAACAATTGGTAACTTGCAATAACATACAGATTGCTGATACAGGTGTATCAGCAATTTTTTTGGAACAGCTTAGCGTATCAAGATGAAACTTCTGGGGCATCTACCTGCTACTACTGCTATTAATACTGCTCCTACTACGACCTCTGCTACTATTAAACTAGCGCTATTAAGGCTACGCATATCAAGTTGAAAATTTGACAGAATGAGGTATTTGAGGTGGAACGAACTAAATCAAAAGACATTATGTGCATGCAGATTTTCAAAATGGCATATCTCAAAAAGAGATTTGTGTATTAAGTTGGAACTTTCAGAGAGTGCTTAAAGGGAAAGTCAATTCACCAAAAGGAAATTTGTGCACGCTCAGGCCTGGATTTACCACTAGGTCCCTAGGCCCGGACCTAGAAGCGCATAATGCTAGCGGGAGCAAAAAATTATCACTGAATATTTTTTTCCTGACAAAAACTGGACTGATGTGATTTATCGTCGCCAGGTGCACCCTGCCGCCACGCTGCCTATTCACAGAAAAGTGACTTTAAAAACAACACAGGAATACCATGGTCACTTATGAACTGTCAGATCTCTCCCAAGAATGGTAGCTGAGAGTTCGGTATTACCCTCTCTTTCATCACTTTTCGCTCATCGGTTGTGATCTGTTAACACTCAGTTACATGGTTACATGGTTACACACAGTTACAGTTACATGGGGGTTCAGTTACACGGGGGTTCAGTTACACGGGGGTTCAGTTACACGGGGGTTTAGTTAAATGGGGTTGAGTTGCACGAGGGTTCAGTTAAAGGGGGTTCAGTTGCATGAGGGTTCAGTAGCACGAGGATTCAGTTGCACGGGGGTTCAGTGACACGGGGGTTGAGTTAAATGGGGTTGAGTTGCACGAGGGTTCAGTTAAAGGGGGTTCAGTTGCACGAGGGTTCAGTAGCACGAGGGTTCAGTTGCACGGGGATTCGGTTCAGTTGCTTGGGGTTCAGTTACACGGGGGTTCAGTTACAATGGAACCAATATTAACATATAGTATTGGTTATTGGGAAGTATACAGACGTTTTCAGGGGGGATTTTTTTCTGGTAGTGGGGGGGGGGGGTCGGGGGTTATATGGGAGGATCTTTCCTGAAGGAAGTTTTTATGGGGGAGGGACATTGCTGCGAAGGGGGCTCCGGATTTCCAAGCATTATCAAAGAAAAAGATCATAAATTAAATAAAAAAAAAATTTCAACTGAAAGTAAGGAGCAACATCCAATCTTAAAACGAACAGAAAATATTACGTATATGATTGGGTTCACCCCTAGTCAATACCTCGCTCTTTAAGCCAAAGATTTTTTAGTACTTTCATAAGAGCTATTTATTCCAATTAACGGCCTTTGTGATTAAGGGGTCATTTTTAAAGAATTGGAACAAAATTTGAACTTTAGCTTAAAGAGCAAGGTATTGACTAGGGAGCGAACCCCCTAATATACGTATTAAAAATCTATGAATATAGAAGTTCGTTACGTAAGTTAATTCGTATGTTACGTATATTTATTACTAATAAAAAAAACGTTCGTAAATAAAATTAAACAAGTTTCGAGAAAGTCATTTAACCAAATAAAAGTAAAATTAATATGCAAATTTTGTTTTAATTATTCATGTACGGTGAGCCAAAATCAAAACCTGCATTAATTCAAAAACGTTCAAAAATTAAATAAAAAAAACAAGTTTTTTAACTGAAAGTAAGGAACGACGTTAAAACTTAAAACGAACAGAAATTATTCCGTATATGAAAGGGGCTGTCCCCTCCTCAGCCCCTCCTCAACGCCTCGCTCTTTACGCTAAAGTTTGACTTTCTCACAACTATTTTTTTTAACAATAAAAAAACTTTAACGTAAAGAGCGAGGCTTTTGCTATCCAGTGTATTGGTTCTGAGACAAATTTCGTCAATAAACCTTAAAAAATTCTGTTTCGTTTGTTGAAAGTATTGACTTTAATTCCAAAATGTTTGGGGCAGTACAAAATTTCTCTGTAAAAACTAAGTAATCAGTGTCCTTAGCTTCAGATTATGTAATAATGATAATAGGTAATGGAATGGCTAATATGAATTGTGCCGTATGAGCGTAGTGAAAAGGAATAAGACCCATTAAAATGGTCCTTTATTACATAATCCAGTAAAGGGCTTATGGGGTGTTCTATATTTCTAATTCCTGACTCTATTTAGTAAACAGTTGCCAAGGATAGTATTTCCAAGAATCAAAAGGTAGCTGTTCCTCATGTGTCTTGTTTTGCGTCATAGAAGTAAGAAGCCGGCCAAGAGACTGCTTATGATCGCAAGTAGGATAAAAGCTTTCATATGAGATACAAAAAGAAATAATTTCTCTTAATATTTTCATGGCTTCTGTTTTAATGAGAGGAAAAATACTACATACACGAGAATGTGGATACTATGAATATGGTAAACTGAATAGCACGTGTGTTTTTGTAGTTTAAGGTATCTATAAAATAGGGTTGAAAGAAAAGAAGAAAAGAGAGTAAGAAAAAAAAAGGTGGTACCACATGTAGTATAGTTGTGCTCAACTAAAATAAAGAAGAAGAAAAAGTTTGAAATGCTAGTTCCTCAAACTGTTGTATTGTAGTGTATCGGATTAATGACGCTTCTTGACTACTAAGGTCCTTGCGTCGGCCGTGCAGTGTGTTACTTCAGCCGGGTTCGATCTCTGGGTCCCGTATTACCAAGCTGAGGTCAAACCCACTGCGCCTCCACATGACTCAAGTTGTATGTTATTCCTTGGTAGAATTTGAAAAAAAGCGTAAACCGCAGTATAGCCGAAATAAAGTTTTACCAGCCAATTTTCTTATATATTCTCTCTATCAACGACCTTATAGTACTAGACCCCCAATATGGGTAAAATTGTACTGAGAAAACCTGATATTTTAATTTACCTGGAGTAGAATACACTTGATTGGCTTTATTGAGACTGTGTCGCTCTTCTTTTTTATTCTTGGGTCTATATTTTAAAGGTAAATATACTAAAATAGCGTTATTTGATGCGTACAATATTGTAAGGTGCTTTTTATGTTTATGATGAGTTTCGTATTATATTGAGCTTGAATTTCCTCATAAGCTTGAGTCTTAATGAGATAAAGACAAGTTTCCCTAAAATAATTAAAAAAAAGTTGCAATAGCTCCTTGGTTAGTTATAAGTTGCGTTATCCCTAGGAGCAATCTTATAAGCTATAGGGCG